>CM067525.1:495591-670591 GCA_034509495.1 Acestrorhynchus altus
TTAATTATACTGTATACATTGAGGTCAGCAGATTTTTCCAAGGCAACAGCATGTAAAACCAGCTCTAATTGCTTAAGCTAGGGGAATGGAATGTAGCCAAGGAGGAAACAACATGGAGAGGGAGAAGAAAGCGTGAAAAGAAAAGAGATGGATGGAGAGAGAGAGAGGACAGGGAGAGGAGAGCTCAGTACATGGAATTGGGGTTATTTTCCAGCCGACATCATGTTCTAAACATAATCAGCAGCAGAATGAATGAACGGCTGTAAACATGCTGTCAGGAGATGCAGGCGATGGATATGGAAATGTGTTTGTGCTCATGGGGGAACGAAGAGAGAGAGAGAGAGAGAGAGAGAGAGAGAGAGAGAGAGAGAGAGAGGGGTAGAGTGGTATACTGGAGAACGGTCAAATCCACAAACGGAGAACGGCCAGCGACAAGCATTTACCAATTACCGGGTGATTCTATGTCTCCGGGTTATAAAATCATAGAATTACAAGTGAATCTCAGGATTATTGTGAAAATGTCCCACTTTCAGTAATTTCCTGTAGTCCATCTGTTTCTCTGCATACTTTATTATCCTCCTTTCACCCTGTGGGCAGCGTCCTGTGGGCAGCGTCCTGTGGGCAGCGTCCTGTGGGCAGCGTCCTGTGGGCAGCGTCCTGTGAGCACTGATGAAGGACTAGAGGACGACCAACACAAACTGTGCAGAAACAGATGAGCTTCTGTCTCTGACTTTACATCTACAAGGTGGAGACACTCGGTAGGAGTGTCTAATAGAGTGGACAGTGAGTGGACACCAGAAGTCTACTAGACAGATGAGACCAAAATGTATATATTTTGGTATATATAGTAGAATTCTGAAATATTCCAGGAACTTCTAAAGGAAAATGTCAAAACACCTGACTGTGAGCTGAATGTCAAGAGAACGTAGGTCATGCAACAAGACAATGACCCTAAAACTCGTTCTACCAAAGAATGTTTGAAGAATAAAGGTAATGTTCTGGAAAGATCCAGTCAGAGTCCTGAACTTAATCCAGTAGAAAGGACCTGAAGCAGCAGTTCATGGAGGAAACTTTATGCAGAAATATGGAAAATTCTGGGAGGTCATTTAATGTATATTCTACAACAGAGGATGATATAACTCGTGAGCTTGCATGCTGGCCAGACAGACAGACAGACAGACAGACAGACAGACAGACAGACAGACAGACAGATAGATACTCCCCCCCAGATTCAGGCAGCTGTTACATTTTTTCTGACAGAGAGAGAGAGAGAGAGATAGAGAGAGAGAAAGAGAGAGAGAGGGAGAGAAAGAGAGAGAGAGAGAGATAGAGAGAGAGAAAGAGAGAAAGAGAGAGAGAGAGAGAGAGAGAGAGAGAGAGAGAGATATCCCATCAATGTCCTAATAGAGGGCTTCTTTTACCTGTGAGCAGATTTTGCCGTGGATGGCTGCTCTCTTTATTACTGCCTGTCACCTTATAGAGATTCAAGAACACTCCACTATTCCCCCTTCCGCAAAATCCCACTAGTGCACTTCCACTTCAATATTCCAGAAACCACTTTCAAAACACTGCACTATTCCACTTTCCCCCAATTTTACTCTAACATCTCCTTTTTATGTCTAAAATATTCCACTGTTTCCCTTTTACAAGATTCCTCTTTGATGATATTCTCATTCCACACTTCCACTTCTGCAGTATTCCACTATGTCCAATCTACATTTCCAATCTACATTTCTGCAATGTTCCACAATTCCATTGGTATAAGATTACACTATTACCATTACTATTCAATCTAAAACATTCCAATAATCCACTTCCATGACATTCCACTTTGTGTTCAACTAACTATTCCACTGATATGATGTATAGATCCAACCTTCCACTATTTAACATTGCGACATTCCATTATTCCACAATTCCGTTTTTGCACAATTCCAGGGCTTCCAGTGTTTTGTCTCTTTTCAGCATAACACCTTTGTCTCACCTCAGTATGCAGTTACTTCCTGAGCATTCCGCTATTTCACATCTAAAATAATTTAATACCACTTCCACAATATTCCTCCATCCCACTTCTTTAGTATTCTGTTATTCTATTTTAAGTTCCTTTACTCTACTGATGGACTGGACCTTTCCACTATTCCACTTATTCAACATTCCATCTTTTCATTAATGCAGCGTTCCACTATTTTACTTTTGACAATCCATTATTTATCGTCTACATTCCACAATTCCAGCTCTGCATTTCTCTGACTAATCCTCTTCTACAGACTTGCACTATTACTATAAATATCACATCTATACCCTTCCAATTTTCCGGCTTCCATGATATTCCATGTCCCTACTTCCTACTATAGTGTTCAAATGTTTAACTGATACAAAGTTCCACTGCTCCACTAATGAAACTTTCTCCAATTCCACTTCAACATTCCGCCTTTTCATTAACACAACGTTCCAGTGGTCACACTTTTACGGCGTTCCATTCTTCCAATATTCTACGTTCCCTGCTTCTGAAACATTCCACTGCTGCTTCTAAAGTATTTCATTTTTTTTTTCTTGTACAACACGCCACCTTTGCATTCAGCAACCTTGCACTATTCCACTTCTACAACATTCCACTGTTTGACATTAATACATTCCAATATTCCACTTTAATGGCATTCCAATATCCAACCTCAATAGCATTGTACTATTGCACAGTAAAGTTATACTATTCTAACAGAACTTTCCACTATTCCACTTATTCCACATCGGATCTTTAATGACGTTCCATTATTCCACTTCTTCAACCCACGAGTTCAGTTCTGCACTTCACTACTCCATTTCCACAGGACTGCACTATTAATATCACATCTAAAACATCCCCTTAATCCACTTTCATGACATTCCACTGTCCCACTTCTATGGCGTTCTAGTATTCCACTGAAAAAGTTCCACAACTCTCACTGCCTCCAATAAACTAATTCAACATTCCGACATTTCATTAATATGCTGTTTGACTATCATACTTTTATGGCATTCCATTATTCCTCTTCCACATCCCATATTCCGCTTATGCAATTCTTCACAGCTGCTTCTAAAGCATTTCAGCATTTCCCTTTACAACAGTCCACCTTCACACTTCTGTAAAATTCCACTATTCCAATGCTACAGCATTCCATCAACACTTCACATCTAAAAATGTCCAATAGTCCTCTTCCACACCATTCTGCTGTCCCATTTCTATAGCATCCTACTATTCCATGAAGCCATTCCACCTGTCCACTTCCACATACATTCCTCCATTTCATTAACACATCATTCCACAAATCCTTTCCACAATTCCTCTTCAACATCCCACTGTTCCACTTCCACAACATTGCGTTATCAGACATTAATTAAACCCGCAGCCCTTCCCCTCACGGCACCTGCCTCAATTATCCGCTGAAAGAACACACGTCTGTCTCTTCCCACTGCCATCCCTCCACCTCTCCTCTCTAATCTCCCTCTCTCTCGCTCCTTCTCTCTCACCCTCTCCATCCATCTCTGCCTTGGTTTCGCCATCCATCCATCTGCCGTCCCCCAATCCGCAATCGCTCTGTCCTGTCGTCCATTCTGATTGAGTGTGACAGCATTAATGTGTACTGAGGTGAAGCTGTCAAACGAGCAACCCCACACAAACACTCACACACAGACAAACACAGAGCTTTGATAGTCCGGATCTCTACAGGGAATTCCGAGGACACTAAGCCGGATCGGACGAGAGAATTAGAGTCATCAAGCTCGTTAGAGTGTTTGTGGTGTCCTAATTGACGGCTTTATTAATTAGCTGTCGATGGGCAGATTAGAGGGTTTGAAATTTACACCCTTCAACTGTTCACAGAGAGGGAAGATAATGGACAGGGAAGTAGGAGAGTGTGAAGTTTCAATTATCCAAAAGCTCCTTCCAGGTATTCCTACAAATTAAATTCCTGTCTTTCAGGCTTAACCTTTACATGTCAGGAATTCTTGTTGTCTCCTTATGGATTCTGATCAAGTTACATAATAATGTCAAGTCAAGTTGACATTTATTGCCATTCCATTGCTTTTCCCAAAGGATGTTAGGAATGACATTATCAACATATACACATAAAACCTCCTTGTTTCTCCTCTCTCCACAGAGCAGCTATTATGTAGGTGGTGGGTCGTTCTCTAGACTGGACAGTGAGTGGACACAGTGTTTAAACACTCCAGCAGCACTGCTGTGTCTGACCAACTTGTACCAGCAACACACACTAACACACCACCACCATGTCAGTGTGACTGCAGTGCTGAGAAAGACACACCGGTTGATCAGTCAGAGTCTGTATGCAGGTTGATCATCAGCCCCGCCCCCTCTCTCTGATCAGTCAGAGTCTGTATGCAGGTTGATCATCAGCCCCGCCCCCTCTCTCTGATGCAGGTTGATCATGTTCACGTGGACAGAGCAGTAAACATGCACTGGAAGCTCCTTCGGTATTTAAACTGGGATTTAATTTGGTTGGAAATGATCCTGAGTTATGGAGCCTAGAATACAACATGTAACTGCCTGTAAAAGTAGAGGGTTTTTTTTAGGTACAGTACAGGAGTATACAGACTTAAACTGTGTGTGTGTGTGTGTGTGTGTGAGGGCTCATCGGCTTGGAGAATGGAGTGTATTCCAGTGTAGGTCACCACTGCATTAAGGCAGTTGGGTCTGAAGGTAAGAAAAGCATCACACTCTGTATTCCAGAGGGAGAAATATACCTGCTGGCTGAAGATAACGTTACAGCAAATCTATCACAGCCAGCCGCTATCGCCGCCTATCTACCAACTTAGTCATTTTGACACACTATAGCACTTAGCTACTTTATCATAGGGGTCTGCTTAAGGGACCCTGGCTATTGTGCACTTTATAGACACACACACACACACACACACACACACACACACACACACACACACACACACAGAGGAAGTTGAGAATTTATGAGTTGAATATCAGTGAGAGAATTTTATCTGCTGAAATACGAGGACAGAAATAAATCAAAGCAAAGCAAAATCTTAACTAAAGGTACAGAGATTTGTTTCAGTGTCGGCGAAGGACAACTCACGCCGCTTCGGAAAGCAAATGGGAAAAGGGTGTGTGCGTGTGCGCGTGTGCGTGTGCGTGTGCGTGTGTGTTAAAAGAAGAACTGATACATACTGTATGGCACACACTCGTACTGAACCTCCAGGTATTTGTAAGTTCCAGGGCAGGGGTCAGGAAAAGCATCCGGTCCAGCAACTACTGCACACTGGGTCCTGTTATTACACCTGGAAAAATACACACACATTCCAATCAATAATTCATAGTAGAGACAGAAGAAATCACAGCAGTCACTGAATAATTCATTATAGAAACTCAGTAATTCGTAGTGGTCACTGAGTAAATCATAGCAGAGACGGAATAATTCATAGCGGCAACTAAATGGTTCATAGTGGTCACTAAATAATTCATTGTAGAAACTGAATAATTCATACTGGTTGTTGGGTTAATCATAGTAGAAACTGTAATAATTCATAGTGGGTGATAGCAGCACATCAGATGCAGGTTCTGAGCCACAGTAAAGCAAATGTCCCAGCCCTCATTATTATATCATATCCGGATTTACTCAAAGTCATAATAATGTCATTCCCTCAAATCCCATAATACTCACACACCCGCATCATTATCGACTGATTGGACAGTTAGTATGTGGCTAATGAAGGGGAATAAATGGTATTTGAGAGTGTGTGTGTGTGTGTGTCAGCAGTAAAAGCAGTGGTTTGGGAAGGGAAGATGGGATCGGAATCATCTGTGTAACAATAGAGTGAGAGTTTGTTCTGGATATGAAAGTGTGACCAATCAGGGAAAGGACAGAAGCAGCCAAGTACAAAATCCAACTAATCGCACCCCACTGCCTTCCTATTACTGCCACACACACACACACACACACACACACACACACACACACACACATCGGAGTAACCACTTTTTGGACTTCATAGCGTGCAGTTGACGGGGGGGATGTTAAATAATTCATAGACTTATAAACTGATCGATACGTAACAGGTACTGATCAATTAACTGGATCCTGAATTATTCATAGTAGATCCTGAATTATTCATAGTGGACATTTACTAATTTACTAAATATCTCACGGTTGTTACAGAACAGTTCCCAGTGAAATAAAGGTCAGAGTGTGAATTTCTGAATTTCTGATGAAGAAGAGCAGAATCCTTCCATCAACTCATCAAACCACATAAACAAGCAGCTGCTTTAGTCCTAAAGGATGAAGAAGGATCAGAGAAAAACCCAAACCAGACTGGTTTCGTACATGAACCCACAGAAATGATATAAAGGGGTCCTTTAAGGGGTTAAAGGAGATATTGATAAAGCACTGGAGCGTCATTGACGGGACATCGTCGACCATCATAAAGCTGACCGGGCACCAGCCTGAACGGCTCCCCCGCCCCGTACGTCAATTAGATCTCCTGTTCCTCAGGCCTGTCATTCATTCCAAGGTCGGTCAAGGTCAAGGTGGCCCAGTTTAGAGACACCCGCTGTGCGATTAAAGTGTGCCTCCGCGCTTTAATTGCCATTGATCAAAGGAGAGCGAGAGGTGATCAATGAGCTGTGGAGTGAATGAGGAAGAGAGTCAGGGTCTCATAGGGGACCAGCTTTTAATGAGATAAGAGACGCGGCCCATAGCCTGCTGTGTTTTATGAGAGTGGGACAGGCTGTCAGAGAGAGAGAGAGAGAGAGAGAGAGAGAGAGAGAGAGGATGATGGAACAAGTATACACTGATCAGCCATAACATTAAAACCAGCTGCCAATACCATATGGGCCCCGTTGTAACCGCAGTAACGGCAGATCCTTTAAGTCCACTTTTGGTAGATAACCCCCAACAAGACCTACCTGATGTTCTGTAGATGTTCTGACCCAGTCATCTAAAACATCAGAATGTCTCCAATTCTTATACTTGACCACCACCTCCCACCCACCACCTCACCCTCTCAATGCCCCTCTCTCTCTTCCACCCCTCTCTCATCAGTGCCCCCCTCTTTCTCTCTGCAACCTTGCTTGCTCTATCTCTCCCCATTACCTCCATCTTTCCACCTCTCTCAATCTCTCTTCTTACAAACCCATAGAGGACATAGCTATAAAGTCAAACTAAAGGGAAAAGTGTGTGTGTGTGTGTGTGTGTCCGTGTGTGTGTGTGTGTGTGTGTGTGTGTGTGTGTGTGTGTGTGTGTGTGTGTCCGTGTCCATCGGGCAACACTGCTATACTCGATCACACTACTAAAATTAGTGCACAGGACATTAGAGTGGACAACCTGCAGTCATTACTGTACAGTACAAATCCAGTCAGATGGTCTTCACTCAGTCACTCACCTGATTCACTCATTCACTCACTCCCTCATTCACTCACTCCCTCATTCACCCACTCCCTCATTCACCCACTCCCTGTCTCCCTCCCTCGCTCTCAACTGGTTCTGACCTGTCTGCTGTCTTAGGGAAATGTTCTGAGGGGACATTTCATTTGTTCATGTTTTAAGAGGATTTGATTTGACTCTGGACTGGTCAGCAGACCCCGCCTTTCTCATGGACAACAGCACCTGCCTGTACAAGCGAACACGAGGAAACCCCTGAACCTAATGGAGCAGTTTGTAAAAGCCTGGGGGAATTTCACTGGATTAATGTTCTTAATACAGCAATGCGGATTACACACTTAATCCACATCTCTGGCTTCATCTTCAGCTCCATGTCTGTCTGTCCATCTGCAGGAATGGACAGATTTTCACAGCACAGTTCTAACAGACAGACAAACTGTCCCAGTATAGTGGCAGGAAATTATACGGGACCCCCGATCAAAGAAACAAAATGTGATTTTCAACATTTTATTATTTTATATCTAGACAAAGAGCAGGACTTCTGGAACAATGGGTTTTGGACTGATGAATCCAAAGGTGAGTTATCTGAGGGAACCAGATGTTCCCACTCCATGTGGAATTCTTTCAGCTCTGTGATGTTTCAGCGTCAGTCTTTGAACAGACGCTCTTCCGTTCTCCTGAAACCCCCTCTGATACAATAAAGATCTCAAAGTGGTTTCTATGATGGAGAGATCTCCAGAAATTCCAACTTCCAGAAATCATTAGCCCATTTCCGGAGGCCCAGACAACTCCAAGGGTCCCCCACGTTCTCCTGCCATGTAAATGTGGAACAGTTCTGCAGTGTGAAGCAGCCCTATCTTATACAAAACAGACATGACCATGATGGATGAGGTCTCCCATACAGTACCAAAACTACAAACACAAACACTCCATTCTGCTGCCCAACACCGGAATACAGTCATTACACAGCGACAGCACCGACGTGAAGGATCCCAGCCACGCGCGCCAGCACGAGTCGAGTGTGTGAAGAGAAGAAAGAACCACGACAACAAAGCAAACACTGACTTCAGTTCATTCACCTAAATAAATGATGTTCCTGACGGGGAGCTTTAAAAACACGAAAGGGAGCGTTCCGAACACAAGCTCACTTAAAACACTGTAATGTGGAGCGTGCGTGTGTGTGTGAGTGTGTGTGCGTGTGTCCACAGAGTCAGACCAATGAGGCCTGCAAATGACTTTTGAGACATTCCAAATCTCTTATTATAGTGTAAACTGTGTGTGTGTGTGTGTGTGTGTGTGTGTGTGTGTGTGTGTGTGTGTGTGTGTGTGTGATGGACAGGTCAATATCCACTGTCTCGGTCACAAACCATTATGGTTTAGTGATTGCTGTGGTGTGTGTGTGTGTGTGTGTGTGTGTGTGTGTGTGTGTGTGTGTGTGTTCATTCATTATGGTTCCCTGCAGAGAGACTGAGCATCCATCTTCAGCACTCAGTCCTGTTGCTGACTGCCAAAGCTCAAATCTCTGCCAGCCACAGACAGACACACACACACACACACACACACACACACACACACACACACACACACACACACACACACACACACACACACAGAAAAAGCCTTCAGGTTTTCTTATAAACCTAAAAGCGAGTGACACTGAGACTAAAGAAGCGAAACTCAAGATGAACTTGCTTTCATATGAGCTTAAAACATGCACACACACACACACACACACACACACACACACACACACACACACACACACACACACACACACACACACACACACACACACACAGCTGTGCTGAAAAAGCTTTTAAAAAGTATTGCTGCTGTTAAAATGACTTTCTACTAGATACTGGAGCTGCTTGATTGCTGTGAGGATTTGATAGCATTCAGTGACGAGCATTAGTGAGACAAGATATTGGATGATCCCCCACCTCATCCCAAAAGTACTGCATGGAGCGCCATCATTCCAGAGAACACAGTTCCACTGCTCCACAGCTCAATGCTGGGGGCCTTTATATCCCTCTAGTTCTAAGCAACATCTATAAATATTTGGACAGTGAATATAAACTGTAGCTGAACAGAAATGGCTCAGTGTTGGAAGTCATTTTTATTCTTAATCATGTAGTTTAATATTTGACAGCTTTATTGAGCAGGAGCAATATTAATATTCGGGCGATTCTGAGTGAGAGATAATACAGCTTTGGAGGAAATTGTGTCAGATGGTGTGTGTGTGTGTGTGTGTGTGTGTGTGCTTATACTACTTTACCTGAGATATAAAATATATATGGTACTATGGCACCTCTCCAAACCACAAAACCCAAAGAATCTCTTTCACACACACACACACACACACACACACACACCTACACACTTAAAAAAATATATATATATATATATATGCAGGGGAAAAATAAGTATTTTAGTCAGTCAACACTATGCAAGTTCCACTTAAAAGATGAGAGAGGTCAAGTAATTGACATCATAGATTCCCAACTATGAGAGACAAATGTGAAAAAAATTGAGAAAATAATTTTGTCTGACTTTTAAAGAATTTATTTGCAACTAATGGTGGAAAATAAGTATTTGGTCACCTACAAACAAGCAAGATTTCTGTCTGTCACAGACCTGTAACTTCTTTTTAAGAGGCCCTCTTCCCCACTCATTACCTGTATTAATGGCACCTGTTTGAAGTCGTTAACAGTATAAAAGACACCTGCCCACAACCTCAAACAGTCACACTCCAAACTCCACTATGGTGAAGACGAAAGAGCTGTCGGAGGACACCAGAAACTGAATTGTAGACCTGCACCAGGCTGGGAAGACTGAATCTGCACTAGGCAAGCAGCTTGGTGTGAAGAAATCTACTGTGGGAGCAATAATTAGAAAATGGAAGACTTGCTGGCACCACTACTAATCTCCCTCGATCTGGGGCTCCACGCAAGATCTCAGCCCATGGGGTCAAAATAATCACAAGAACGGTGAGGAAAAATCCCAGAACCACAAGGGGGATCTAGTGAATGACCTGCAGAAAGCTGGGACCAACGTTACAAAGGCTACCATCAGCACACTACGACGCCAGGGACTGAGATCTTGCAGTGCCAGACGTGTCCCCTGCTTAAGCCAGTCCATATCCAGGCACGTCCGAAGTTTAGAGAGCATTTGGATGTTCCAGAAGAGTATTGGGAGAAGGTCATATGGTCAGATGAAACCAAAGTAGAACTATTTGGTAAAAACACAACTCGTCGTGTTTGGAGGACAGTGAATGCGGAGTTGCATCCAAAGAACACCATACCAACTGTGAAGCATGGGGGTGGCAACACTGCTTTGGGGCTGTTTCTTCTGCAAAGGGACCAGGACGACTGGTCCGTACATGAAAGAATGAATGGGGCCATGTATTGTGAGATTTTTGCAAACCTCCTCCATCAAAGCAAGGGCAATGAAGATGAAACGCTGGTCTTTCTCTAGCATGACAATGATCCCCAAGCACACTGCCAGGGCAACAAAGGAGTGGCTTCAGAAGAAACATCAAAGTCCAGAGTGACCCAGCCAGTCTCCGATCTCAACCCCATCGAAAAGTCCGTGTTGCCCGCCGACAGCCCCAAAACATCACTGCTCTAGAGGAGATCTGCATGGAGGAATGGGCCAACATACCAGCAACAGTGTGTGCCAACCTTGTGAAGACTTACAGAAAACGTTGACCTCCGTCATTGCAACAGAGGATATAACAGCACAGATGAACTTCTTGACCAAATACTTATTTTCCACCATTATTTGCAAATAAATTCTTTAAAAGTCAGACAAAATTATTTTCTCAATTTTTTTTTCACATTTTGTCTCTCATAGTTGAGGTCTACCTATGATGTCAATTAACGGCCTCTCTCATCTTTTTAAGTGGGAGAACTTGCACAATTGGTGACTGACTAAATACTTATTTTCCCCACTGTATATATATATATATATATATATATTTGTGTGTGTGTGTGTGTGTGTGTGATTAGGGTCATTGTCTTGCTGCATTCCCATGTTCTCTCAGATTCAACTCACAGACAGATGTTCTGACATTTTCCTTTAGAATTTGCTGGTATAATTCAGAATTCAATGCTCCATCAATGATGGTAAGCCATCCTGGTCCAGATGCAGCAAAATAGGTCCAAACCATGATACTACCACCACTGTGTTTCATAGACTGGATAGGATTTTTATGCAGTGTTTATATTTCTACAAATATAATATTTCTCACTTAGATCTATTTTGGCCAGAAAACGGTGTTCCATTAGCTTTCTGCCCCTATGATCTAGACGGGCGGCAGGTGATGAAACCGGGGTCAGAATGATCATCCTGCTTCTCTCATTCTCCCCCCAAAGTCTTCGAGTGTGTCGTAGAGGTGTGTCTAACAGTCAACGATCTCTCACCAAGAGGTACACTACCCAAAAGTAGCCTCAGGCCACGCCTGTAATCATTCACGTATCTGACGCAGACACACCTGCCTACTGAGATTCGCAGCAATGCCATGCTGCATTTTTTTGTCAGTGAGTGTTTAATTGCACGCTGTCTCTCTTAGAACCCGATGCAGACCCTTCAGAACGTTCAGGCTGCAGCAGAAATCAAACCCCTGATCAAAAGTCATGCAGTTCTCTGAACAGTGGGCTGTAATTGTGAGCAGAGAGGGTTTTCGCAAGTCTGAAGCAGGTACTCATTAAACAAACATGGTTTGGCATGCGGGGCATGGGAAGAGAGGGAGAGGGGGCGAGCGAGAGCGAAGATTTGATTTGATAATAAAAAGATGCGTCTCTTTGTTTGAAGGGGAGAGAGTGAGTGAAAGGAATGGTAATGTAGGGTATGGAGAGGACGTGAGAGAGAGAGAGAGAGAGAGAGAGAGAGAGAGAGAGACAGAGAGAGAGAGAGATGTTTTACATTTAAATAAGAGGTGCCGTCAAAGCCAGGTGCGCCAACCAGCATGATCAGATCGAGTCGCCTGCTTCAATAAAGCACCGAATATGGAGGCACACACACACACACACACACACACACACACACATACACATACACACACACACACACAAAAGACTGACTCATACACTGACAACAATATAAACCGACTGCTGTGCCCACCCCCCACTATACACTATATGTCCAAATATTTATGGACAACCCTTCGAATGAACACATTCAGCTTCTTCAAGCTGCACCCATTGCTGACACAGATGTGCAAATACACACACAGCTTGTCTCGTCCCTGTAGAGAAGTACTGCCAATAGAATAGGACTCTCTGGAGCAGATACACAAACATGACTCTATTGTCTCCATGTCTAATAGCAGGTGTGGACTAGAGGGTATAAAGACCCCCATCATTGAGCTGTGGAGCAGTGGAACCGTGTTCTCTGGAATGATGGAGCTCCATACAGGGCTTTTGAGAGTGGGAGTTGGGAATGAGGTGGGGCGGTGATCATCCAACATCTACAAACTAGAAAAAGGATATTTGTGAATGGACACTGAAGCATGTGTGATTATGTGTCCTGTGGGGTCCTGATCATTGAAGATCAGGGTGAAAGGAGGAGAATAAAGTCTGCAGAGAAACAGATGAACTACAGTCTGGAATTATAGAACCACAAAGAGCTCCTGTGTGATCAGAGGAGCTGATTGAGTGGACAGTGAGAGGAGAAACAAGCATGGAGGTGTTAATGTTACGACCTTGACTACATAGAGATTCATCGCTTGTCAGGACCTTGGGTAGCGGTGGCAGGCCCAACATTATGAGTGTATTATTGCAGGGAGACATGGCAGCACTGTACGTTACACTGTAGAGAAATCTGTGTGTGTGTTCTTGCGAACGTGTTGTACACCATGTCGCCATGCCAGAGGAGAAGTGGCAGTTTGTTCTGACGCTCACCCCATGGGAGAAGCACATGGATCCTGTAGTGTCTCTGTCACTGCTTCTCCTTTAATTGGGTCTGCTTTGACGACTGAGCGCATGGTAATTTATACCAGGGTGGCTCCATAAAGCTCCCCTAATAAGCCTGCTCGGTGTCTGTGGGAGTGCATGCTTGGCTTGGTACGTGTGATGCTGATTATGACTTTAGCCAAGGCCTGTCTGCCGTTTAAAGTTTGCTTCTTGAGTTTGGAACTGGAGATACGAGGCTCACGTAGCTGGTGAATAATGGGATGTGTAACGCTTCTAGATCACGCTTGCTTCATGTGCTGAATTATCTAGAATAGTCAAGAACTGCTCAGAAATAGGCTCAGAAATGTAGACATCTCGGGGATAATTCTAATACCATGTTAATGTGCCCGGTTAAAGCTGGGGCAACTACTCTAGAGTAAAGATGGAGGTTCGCAGCTCATTACATACATTATCGTATGTTTTATACAGGACCACATGTCTTCTTTTCCCAGGACGTCCTCTTATTACAGCTTTCAACATGAGTTTAAGTCCTGTCTACTCACTACCACGGCTCGCTTTGTTGTCACGTGTCACGCGTCCAGAAGGTCTGGTGTCATGGTGTTCATACGATGCCAGATCACCTTTGGTTCTGTAACCAGTGGTTCTGGTTGCACACACTGCGGTGCTCTATTCCGACAGGACGCTTGTCCACACACTGCTGCCGTCTCAAGATCTCGTCTTGAAAACACAATTCCACACTTCCTTCTGGAGGAAACTGCTTCCTTGAGGATGAGAGTATTTCAAAGCATGCAGGCGACTTATTACTAATCTGAGATCAGATCTATCCTGTCAGACGAGGTCAGGCGTTCACTGGTCTCGGGTCGGAATTCTGGGGAAAGTGTCGAACATCTTTTTGGTAAAAGCTGGTGCGTTGAAAGCAAAGGACGACCGTGACGAATTCAACTCGTTGCGAGTCCACAGGGTCCACAGGAGTGCTTTAGCCACTGTTACAGTAGCTGACAAAACCAGTTTAGGTTGAAGACTCACGGCGAGCGCTGAAGCACTCTTCTCTTGAGCTGCCATCACTTTCAATTAGGCCCAAACAATTTTCCCAACCAGGCTAGAATGGACACTTTCACACGGAATTTTAACCAGAGGAGATTACACCAATCTCACCAATCTCCCAAAGGATTCCCGGCGTCAGAGACTCGATAGCAAACATACTAGGTCAATTGCAGGGCTGCGAAATGCATAACCAGTCTAATAAATGTGTTCTGGAGTGGACAAGTGTCCCAAAAACATACAGTACACACAGCAAACCATAAACAAAGCCGTAAACAATCAGTAGAGATAAAAATACATCATCCATGTTCAACATTACAGAGCATTTGAATCAGGAGGGGGAGACCATCTTATTTAATCCTCAGACATTAGTTTGGTTTGCTCTTGATTGTTGAAGTGAGTGGGATCATCATGGCCGGATCCCAGACTCATCTGCATCTACAACTTTCTTTCTGAAGGCCTCAATCAGCCGTTCAACTGTCCAGAACATCATTAAGTGGAGAACATTTAAAACAACTGCCCACATGAGCAGATCAAACCGTCCTAGACCAAGAGCAGAACCACAAGATCCAACAATCCTAAAATGTTCATCAGGTCCATCAGAAAGAGCGAGGTGGGAGGTGTCGTGAAAGTGAGGTCAGATCTACATATATACACACACCAATTCTTTATATTATTCTCAGGACCCCACAGGACCACCACAGAGCAGCTATGATGTGGGTGGAGGGTCATTCTCAGCACCGCAGTCACACTGACATGGTGGTGGTGTGTTAGTGTGTGTTGTGCTGGTACGAGTGGATCAGACGCAGCAGTGCTGCTGGAGTGTTTAAACCCTGTGTCCACTCACTGTCCACTCTATGAGACACTATCCAGAACTCTCTCAGCAATGGTCTAAAATCTAACATTCACTGCCCCAGAGGAGCTGAGGTGTTCAGTGTGGCAGAATGGTTTTGGTGGAGGTGAAGCAAACTGTCTGGATCAGAATGACACAGAAAGACCTCACAGCTTTCGCTACTTCAGACGCTGGCGACTGATGTCGTGAGGCGATAAGGTTTCAGAAGGAGTCTGTCCAAACAATCCTCAGGCCTTAATGGCTTTTTAATCTGTTTGTGTGTAAACGCTTCCGCCCACGGCTGTCCCCGCAGGGTGGGCTGTGAGGAGCCTGGTCAAAGGCCCTATCGATTCGCTGGGAGAAGGAAGCTCACTGGGGCTGTTTCAGACCTAAAAAAAATGATTTATGATTAGCGGCAGGAATTTCTCCATTCCTGCCAAAAAGCTGAAGTGTAAACGGAGACGGCTGAGTTATTACGGGGAAAGTGGTGTGATTTAGAGGCTGCGAACACAGAGAACACTAAGCTACAACTGTACAGAAACACCAGCCAAAAGCAGGGAGGCTTGTTTACATTAGTGAATGTGTATATTAGCACTGTGCACTCGCGCAGGGGTGTGTGTGTGTGTGTCTGTGTGTGTGTGTGTGTGTGTGTGTTCGTATATTTTACTTTTATGGCTGAATGTGTTTAACAGGTCATAAAAAGTTCAAGGCAGCCGAGCCCAAATGAATGGGAGCTAACTTTCCTTTAAAGCACTCACAACAGTAGATTATTCACGAGAATCTGCTGAGCTGAACCTGTACTCTCGCGCAGCGCACAGTAAAAGTCTCTGGAGGACGTGTGTGCGCGCGCGCGAGAGAGAGAGAGAGGGACAGAGAATGAGCAAAAGGGATTAAAGAGAGACACAAAAAGAGCAAATGAGAGCGTGAGGGCGCGAGAGTGACAGAGTGTCAACAGTGCGAGGGATGTGAGAGAAAGGAGACAAACAGGGACGAAGAGTAAAAGAGAAAGAGCAAGAGTGAGTGCACAAGTGTAAGAGAGAGCAAATGAGAGATGAAACGGTGCAAGAGATGGTGACAGTGTGGGAGCATGTAAGAGATGGAGAGCGCGAGAGAGAATGATTGGGAGCTATTGAATAATAGAGAGAGACTAAGGGAGGGGCAGAAACAAGAGAAAGCAAAGAGAGAGAGTAAAACAGAGTAAGAGAGCAAAAGAGAGTGAGAGAAAGTAAAATTGACTGAGATGGAGAGACCACAAGAGGGAGTGAGAGAGATAGTGAAAGAAAGAGTGAATAATGGGGAGAGTACAGGAGAGAGTGAGAGACAAGGAGAGAGAGAGAGAGAGAGAGAGAGAGAGAGAGAGAGAGAGTGAGTCATACAAAGAGCAGAAGACTGAGTGAGAGACTGAAGGTGAGTGACTGGGAGACAATGAGATGGAGAGGGCAAGAGGCTGAAAGAACTTCCACAAATTCTCTCTCTCTCTCAACATCTTAAACACACAGAGGACTTTAGACCCCACAATTCCCTTTCTATTCAGCGTATCCATAGCAACCCTAATGTCCATTTCTCTCTCTCTCTCTCTCTCTCTCTCTCTCTCTCTCTCTCTCTCTCTCTCTCTCTCTGATGGAGTGTAAAGGTTTAAGGAGTGCTGGCCTGAAGGCTCTGGCACTGAGGGACATTAGTTGGGAATGTTCACTCTGCTGTACGGAATACGACGGAAACACATGCAGGAATGATCCAATCACACACAAACTGCCCGACAGACTAAATTAATCTCACAAGGGAAAAATATTAGATTTATTGCCTCAATTAAAGCTATTTACAAATGACGACTGGTTTAAAGATCTTTTTTCGGTTGAGGATTTGAAAAGAATGTCTCAGAAACGCAGCCTGAAGTCATCGAGCTAATTACCGAACATTAATCAGCCTCCCAGTCACACGATTCTTATCACCCTCCGACTACACCATCTATTACACATCCGCAGGGTGACATTACCGAGCACCTCGATACCCGGAATATGACTTACAAACACTCACTTATTAATTCCGGAAAATGGTCCAACGTTACATATCGTTACGTTCAGTATCTGATGGGACCCCAGTTACGAAAGTCACGTTTCTGGAAACTGTTGATTAGTTCAGGCCCTTCCACAGCATTTCTACTGGATTAAGGTCAGGATTTGAGTCGTTCCAGAACATTCACTTTATTCTTCTTTAAACATTCTTTGGTAGAATGATTTGTGTGAACTGGGTCGTTGTCTTTCCACATGACCCACATTCTCTTGAGATGTAGCTGACATTTTCCTTTAGAAATTGCTGGAATAATTAAGAAAACATTTCTTTTATTCAAACACGGGGGTCCCTAGTACCACCAGGGGCATAATACCACCCTGCCAGTGCTTATTAGCATCTGCTTATTGGCAAATGATATCCTGTTATTAACACCGTCAGTGTCTGAAAAACTCGACTGTAAAACCTCCGAGCAATCGCTGTGATTTTCCTCTCTCTCTCTCTCTCTCTCTCTGTCTCTCTCTCTCTCTCTCTCTGTCTCTCTCTCTCTGTCTCTCTCTCTCTCGTTGTGTCTGCAGCAGCCCGCTGTTCCTGATTGAATTAGGCTCATGAATAAGAATGCGTCTCTCTGAGAGCGTCCAGCAGAGAGCTATTGACATGTCCAAGCCCGGCTCGCTCCGATCCGATCCGGCCTCACAGGGAGTCAGCAAACATCACAACAGCACCCAGCGGGCCAAAGGCTACCCCGCACTCTCTCGCTCGCTCTCGCACGCCTGCATTTACATTTGTGAGCTAAAACTAAAGAGCAAACTGTCCCTAAAGGAGGGCTGGATCTAACGAGAAATGACACGGTGTGAGCACACTTCAGAAATGATCTAAACGTCTCCGAAAATGACATTTGGAGCTGGAAACTCTCGGCGTAGGTGTTTACGCTGACACTTTACATAAAGGCTAAATTAGTGAGTCAGATTGAAATATCACAAACAGGCCGGGGCTCGGTTACTCATTCAGATCTGAGATTCTTAAAGGTTAGGTAATAAAAGGACATTTTAGGAAGTCTAATTGGTCACAGAAAAAACAAAGCAGTCAAGCGTTTTAAACATGCAGAGTTAGCCGAGGACGTGGCCCCTGCATCACTGCTGGGCAACCATACGCACTGGGAGGGAAGAGCCGGGTCCCCAGCTCTGGACGCCTGTGCCGGCCGGCATCGCCCTGGGTGATGTGGGGAGAGAACGCCATCTACCCCCCAGAGACCGCACGGTCAGTTCCGCTCTCTCGGACTCCGGCTGCCGACGGCAGGCAGTCTGACCCGGGATTGTTCAGATAGTGGTTCAGGATTTATAATAAATAAAGGAGTACTGGAAGTACGGCTTGTATCTCGATGTTTACGGGAAATGTTGATATACGATATGATGTGAAGCATCATGGTTCTCCCACCAAAACCATGACCCAGCTTGGCTACTATGATCATCTTTAGAAGCTCCCAAATAAACGGAGAGAAACTCCACGGATTAATGGATGTCACTTCCAGGTGATGTTTATTGTATATATTTTATCTGAACAGTGCCACATGTTCCACAGCTGGATCTGAGCACGAACAGCATGTTAGCCAGCTCTGGGTGCTGTACACGACCACCACGAATACTTCCGTTCCCGGGAGAGAAAGAGAGAGAGAGAGAGAGACTGAACCTCTTGGCTCTCCTGTTAGCTCTCCAAGGGGCCCATCTGGAGAAAAACACACATGGGGGACAAAAAAGCATCACAATGCTCAAACCTGAGACAACTTGGCACCTAGAGACAAGAAGAACAGGTGAGAGCGAGGGAGAGAAAGAGAGAAGATGGAGGAGGAGTGGTAGCGCGAGAGAGGAGAGAGAGAGAGGTAGAGAGAAAGGGAGATGTTCAGATTGGAAGGCTTCCCAGACAAACAGCTTGAGTCACTGTTTGACTGTGACGAGGGCACCTGGTGAGGGTGTACACACACACACAGCACAGTGACACACACAGCACAATGACACACACACACACACACAAAAAGCACAGTGACACACACACATCTTGTAAACACCAGCAGGTTCTTTCTGCTCCCCAACTGCACTGCTTCTGACGGCGCCCCCTGTGGAGGTATGAAGGAGGGAGCAGCTGGTCCGCAAACAGTGATGCACTGTGTACACCTTAAGAAATGTGACTTGTGAAGTGCGGAGACCTTTTCAACCAATCAGAAGGAGGCCTATATGTGTATTGTACCATAGCCAATACAGGCAGTGACCACGTTTTCAACATCCTTTCCAACGGCATACTTTAGATGTATGAGATGGAAGTAACGTTAGGATCTGGAAGCAAAGCATCTTTCCCTGTCTGTCAGTTTTGACTTTGGGCCTCAATTCTGAGGACAATTTCTTGTAGCCCGTCTCTCAGTATGGCCTCGGTTTAACGCAACAAGCCAGACGTCTCTGCATGGAGGTGTAGAGGTTCCTAATGGTGTCCTGTGATGATCCATCCCATGCAGCTTGAATGTTCTCTCTCAGTTCTGCAGATGGTGGACTAGGGTTAGGGACGTGTGACAGCAAACCATTGATCTCTGCATTGACCACGGTGCCTCCAAACACAGATTCTTTGGTCGTCTCCATCGAGACAAATGCAGGAATCATCACTGAAGACGATCCGCTGATATTCCGAGTGACTCCATGAGTGTCTGGTATGACACCACTGCAGTCGGTTGATTCCTTTTCTATGTCCCAAAAAGAGGAAATGTCCTGGAAAAAGGTCTGCAGGGAAATCATGAACATGGGAACCTGCAGCTACCGTTTGTTTTCCCAGCCATTTTCAGAGCATGACATCACCAATCAGTGAGCTCCCGTGGATTTGGTCACTATTCTAGGAGGAGCTGCTTTGTTCAGTGGAAGAAATGGCCCATATTTACCCTCTACATCAGTTCAGCTGTTTACTCTCGTTTCCTCTATTAGTAACGCGACTCCTCGCTGCTGCTTTACCTGGTGTGTGATGAAGGGACGGCCGCGGAGGTGAGAGTGATTGGATCAGTGTGTGAGAGTGGGTACAGTGTGGTACTGACTTAACGAGCCCCAATTAGGAGGAGAACTGCTTTTATAAATCATCCAAACTCAGCTCCACTCTGGTATCCTCCCAACTCTAGTTTCAGCAGATCGGCATTCTGGGAGAGAGGGGGAGGTGGGAGGGCACGGGGAGAGAGAGAGAGAGAGAGAGAGAGAGAGAGAGAGAGAGAGAGAGAGAGAGTGGGTGTGTGTATGTGAGGAAGAGTGTCATCTCCCTTTCACCACCTGCTCTGACTCAACGAGCTCTTTCATTGCTCAGTGACACACACACACAGTCTCCTCCATACTCTCAAACAGTCCTCATTCTCCTACACCAATATTTCATTACTTTAAAATAAGTGTGTGTGTGTGTGTGTGTCTGTCCCTGCTGAGGAGCATCCCCACAGCACGATGCTGCCCCATCTGACCAGAGCACCTTCACCCACATGTTCATGTTCATCCCTACATGGCTTGTGTCCAACTGTAAACTGGACTTTTTATGGCTAGCAATGTCTTTCTCCTTGTCTCAGAACATAGAGAACATGACTAATAGTTCTCCCACCTGAGCTGTGGATCTCTGCAGCTCCTCTACAGTGACCATGGGCCTCTTGGCTGCTTCTCTAATTGCCTGGAAAATCAGTTTAGGTGGACGGTCATGTCTCGTTGAGTCTGCAGTTGTGCCGTTCTCCTTCCCTTCTCAGATGATGGACTGAACAGTCTCAGATGTTCATAGTTTGGGATATTTTTATAACCTAACCCTGCTTTACGCTTCTCCACAGCTTTAACCCTGACCTGTCTGCTGTTCCTTGGTTTTCATGAAGCTGTTTGATCACTAATGTTCTCTAACAAACCTCTGAGGCCTTCACAGAACAGCTGTAGTTCTAGTGTACACAGTCTGAATAGACTCCCTTCCAAAAGTGACAGAGAGCGAAAGAGAGAGAGAGAGAGAGAGAGAGAGAGAGAGACTGTGACTCAGATATTATGGGCTCAGGGAATATGGGCTTAGATAAGGGCGAGTCCTCTGACTGCTCTGATCCACTCGTACCAGCACAACACACACTAACACACCACCACCATGTCAGTGTGACTGCAGTGCTGAGAATGACCCACCACCCACATCATATCTGCTCTGTGGTGGTCCTGTGGGGTCCTGATCATTGAAGATCAGGGTGAAAGGAGGAGAATAAAGTATCAGAGAAACTACATGAACTGAACATGAGATGAACTACAGTCTGTGATTATAGAACCACAAGAAATCAGACCCTTGTTCAAATTTTTCAAGTGCTTTAAGACTTCATGTGGATGTGTGTGTGTGTGTGTGTGTGTGTGTGTGTGTGTGTGTGTGTGTGTGTGTGTGTAATTGTTTCAATACCGTCGGCTCATGTTCAAACGCTGATCTGTGTGATTGATGCTGGAGAGTGTGTCCAGTTTGGAGGTCAGACGCTGTAACTCAGGATAATTACCTCAGATCAATGAGAGACTAATTCTCCTCATACACACACACACACACACACACACACACACACCAGCAGCTGGCACAGAAACACAACCCAGACACATGCTCTGTGCTCCGGGGCAGACATATGTGTGTGGAAAAAAGAACTGCAATAGAACAGGACTCTGTGGAGCAGATATACAAACATGACCCTCTGGTCTCCATGTCTAATACCAGGTGTGGACTAGAGGGTATAAAGACCCCCAACACTGAGCTGTGGAGCAGTGGAACCATGTTCTCTGGAACGATGGAGCTCCATACAGGACTGAAAGGGATGAGCTGGGAATGAGTTGAGGTGGTGATCATCCAAAATCCTTACTAATGCTCTTGTTCCTGAATGCAATCAGTTCCTCAGAACAATGTTCCCGAATCTAGTAGTCAGCAGGTGTCCTTATACTTTTGTCCATATAGTGTACACTCTCCGGCAGAAATGCTGTCAGGCTTATTAGCATACTGCAGTCCTTTGCTGTTTCAGCATCACAACGTCCAGTGTTGTCCATACTGCTGCTCACACACTGACAGTTCCTTCAGCCTGTCTGTTTGCCTCTGTGTGTGTGTGTGTGTGTGTGTGTGTGTGTGTGTGTGTGTGTGTGTGTGTGTGTGTGTTCATTTCATGCTGGAGGTGATGTATGGCTTTGATATTGTCTAATGACTGCTTCTGCAAGACCTTTAGACAGAGAGAAATAGAGAGAGACAGAGACTGAGAGAGAGAGACAGAGAGACAGACAGAGAAAGAGACACAGACAGAGACAGAGAGAAGAGAAAGGAAAGAAACACAAGTGAACGAGAGAGTGGGAGAGAGAGGTTTGATTTCTATCATCCTGTTGAAGTGGCACACTTGAGAAAGACACCGTACGAGCTGAGGGAGGAGACACGTAACCGTGGCGATAACGTTATAGAATGGATGAAAGAAAGAGAAGAAACAGCGGCAGCGCCGGAACGACAAAAGGATCCCGGATAAAAACACCATGTCCAACACTTTTCCACGACTCCACAGCACAGCGTCCGGGACCGATTTCACTGCAGTCCTGAAACTATTCCACCGTCAATCAATTCAGGTACAACACACACACACACACACACACACACACACACACACACACACACACGCGCGCACACACACACGCACACGCACACACACACACGCACACACTTGCCAAGTGCCCAGCTGTGAGGAATCATCCCATGACATTTCAAACAGCTGGAGGGAAGCTCAGGCCAAACTGGCCCGACAGCCTTTTAATCATCATCATCCAAACTGGTCTGGTGGTCTTACACTGACCAAACCAGCACAGACAGAAACAGACACAGTCTAATGCCAGAGTGACCTCATCACACAGTGTGTTTAAAGTCGTAGAACTTGACTGAGGTAAATTAGAAACTGCGTTTTGCCACAAGAGGGCGTACAGTGCTTCCCCCACTGACCTATTAAAAGGCTCTCTGAGGCTACTTTTGGGTAGTGTACCTCTTGGTGAGAGATCGTTGGCTTTTAGACACGCCTCTATGACACACACGAAGACATTTTGTCCAGCTGACAGACTTTGAGAGGGGACGCATCATTGGACTGAGAGAAGCAGGAAGCAAGTTTCGATGAATTGCCACCATCTTGACCATTCTGACCGAGTCACCCTCACCTTCATTTGCACTGGAGTTATGAACAAGAAACCTGGTCTGCTATGGAATGGAACCGTACTGTCTATAGTGACAAATGCAGGTTCTGTTTGGGATCCGATGACCATCAGGTTTGAGTTTGAAAGTCCCGTGGTGAGATCTTCAATCTTGTCTTCACTGTGGAGGGACACACTAACCCAACTGCTGGTGTGATGATCTCAGGAGCCTGCTATAAGACAGTCGCTCAGCCCTAGTAGTGACACCAGGGACACTAACAGCTCAGAGAGAAGTGCAGGACATCCTGTGGACACTTCTCTTCTTATATCAGGATTCTAACTGGCATTTTTCAGCAGGATAATGCTCCCACACACAGCAAGGAGTTTGGTCAGATGAATGGAACTGTCCCCATTTTAACTTTACAGAATATTCCGTGTCTGATGTGTGCGAGACGTGTGCGGAGCCTCATTACTGTAGACGTCCAGCTGGAGTGGAAAATCGTAATCGACAGTCCGTGGTCTTCAGAGGTGCCGAGGGCCTTCGCTCCACATGAGCTCCAACCTTTGATATTAGCACCTCCGGGTAGCCATGTGATGTTGGCCTTGTGTGTGTGTGTGGTTGTGTGTGTGCTGCCAGACGAGCCGAGACAACTCAACCAAATCCAGTGAATGGACAGGTGGCTCGGGGCCGGAAAAAAAGGACAGCACAATTCCCACGGGAGGAGAATTCCACGCTAGGAAGAGCACCGCTTCCGAACAGAGTTATCGGATAGCATGGGAGGAGGAAGGGGAGGGGTAAGTGTATGCATGTCTCCCTGTGTGTGTGTGTGTGTGTGTGTTAAGGTGAAGCTGCCCAGCATTCCATAATCACCTCCCATTCACATCCCACTCATGTTTCATTGGGATACAACAAGCCAAGCTAACAAATTTTCCCATATGGAAGAAGAAATGGATCCAGTTTAAAGGGATAACTGGTTTCCTAAATCCTCCCAGATTCTCCAGAACTGCTCGGAGGGTAACTAAGACTAAACCCTGCAGACACCTGTTGTCAGTTTAACATTAGAAAGATGTTAACATTGAATTTTATATTTTACTTCAAAATTCATTTTAGTTTGACATCAAGCCTCACTTTGGAAATCAGGTTTGAGCGTCTTACATCGAATTTTGGTCACATATCCATCAAAAGCCGCATTGGGTCAACATCAAGCTGTAACGTTAGACAAACGTTCATTTTTGGTTGGAAATCAGTCACATATCTCACAAAAACCAACACTGGCTCGAAACCAAGCTCTAATGTTAGACAGATGTTTGATTTTGTTGATACACAATATCAACATCCAACAAAGTTAGAGTAAATGAATGATGAAGTTGAGCAGATGTTGGGTTTGGACACCATAACTCACATCTAAATGTTAATCGTTTACACGAATGACATCAGTATGAGGTCAGAATGTGAGGATTAGTAGACGCCGGGTTTGGGTTCGTTTCAACCTCCGCTGTCAGTATTATACCTCAAATTAACGCTGGCATTAGACATCGTCCCTACAGTGTGTGTCCTTCACATCAGCTTATGCAGATTTATAACGTTAATGAAAACCATCTACAGCAGCTTTAATGCTGCATCTCCCTGCATTCAGTCCATTATTATTACAGCTTACCTTGAATATCTTCATTAAAATATTTCAGTCTACATTTTGTACGAATTTCACATTAAAGGTTCTGAAGAACACTTAAAGTCCAATCAGACGCCGCTCACTGAACACGCAGAGAGTGGCATGAAAAAGTTTGAACATCCTTGTTCTAGACCTCCACTTGACCTCCAACGTTCCTGTTAACTGTCGCTTCTAATAGAATTACGAACTGAAGAAACCTGACATCACTTTACCATCAGCAGACAGCTTCTCCAGCTTGGTGAGCATCAGTCACGTTGATGCTCAGGTGCTCAGGAGCAGGTTTGAGGAGTCAGAGTGTTTACAAAGCTCTGAAATTTGATGAATCAGACATACGTTTAGTTCTGTTCAGACAAATCTGATCATCAGCTCACTTTGATTCAGTTTGTGATTCTTTCAGAAAGGAATCAAAGAAACGATTCAGAACATCTCACATTTTATATGGTTGAACTTCAATACGATTCTTTCAGAAATGATTCTGTTTTACTACAAATAATTCTTTTAGCAACGATTCCGTTCGATCACACTTCAGTAGTTCAGGAATCAAATTTATTTAGGACTGAATATCATGATTCTTTTATAAAGGATTCGGTTTACCATGGTGTGGGTGCAGTTCTGTAGGACACTATCAGACCAACGTCACGTTAATGAGGTTCTGCAACCAGTGGTTCTACCTTTTCTGAACACACACTCCGGTGCTCTATTCCAACAGGACGACTCTCGTCCACACACTGCTGCCGTCTCAAGATCTCGTCTTGAAGACACAGATACTACATCATGGTCGGTCTCATCTCCAGACCTGTCCCCGATTGAAAATGTGTGGACGCTATTGGACGCTCTATCAACACTCCACCCCTACCACACCATCTGCAGAACTGAGTGAGAACATTCAAGCTGCATGGGATGGATCATCACAGGACACCATTAGGAACCTCTACACCTCCATGCAGAGACATCTGGCGTGTTGCGTTAAACCCAACGCCGTCCTGAGAGACACCACTTCTGTATGAGTAGATCAATAAATATTGATCAGATCAGACTATATTTATCATCAGTTATTGATCCTGATCACCTTCATCTTCACTGTGGCTGAAGACAAAGCTTCTCTGTTAGATACGTAAAGTGAACACTCAGAGCAGAGCAGGAAACAGGAGAAAAACAAAGACGAGAGGAGAGAAAGAGAACAGTGGTTTAGAGGATGTCGATGCTGACGTGTGTGTGTGTGTGTGTGTGTGTGTGTGTGTGTGTGTGTGTGTGTGTGTGTGTGTGTGTGTGTTGTGAAGACAGATAATGTCTGACAGAGTATCCCTCTTCAGCTTTACACTGTTGTAAACCTCTACTTTAGCAGCCCCCCGGAGTTCCCTTCTGACACTTTATTCTTTCTTTTCTTTCTGCATCTGAGTGTGTCTGCGTCTGCGTCTGTGAGTGAGTGTGTGTGTGTGTGTGTGTGTGTGTGTGTGTGTGTGTGTGTGTGTGTGTGTTTGATTCTGTTCTTGCCTTCCCTCTAATAGGCTTACAGGGTAAGAGGGATCCTAGCAACAGCTGTGGCAGGCGCTGGAGTCCGGAGGCGCGAGCTCGCTTTCATACTAATGCTAATGAAGGCAACACTGCAGGAATCCCCCCAAAATACACCAAAACACACACACACACACACACACACACACACACACACACACACACACACACACACACACACACACACACTCTCTCTCCAGGTACCGTTTATTCACTCTAATTCTGCAATACAAATCACTGTCAATCAGTTCAGATGCACATTCAAGTTGACATTTCAACTGGAAGTGATTCAATGCAATGAATCCTGAATATAATCCTCGTTCTTTCACTCAGTGAACAAGGAGTCTCACCTTTCATTAGGACTCAATTCTATTATGATTCATTCACAAATGATTTAGTTTTACCACAGTTCATGTTGGTGTGCTGTATTCATAATTTGATTCAGTGACAATTCTCTCCGAAATAATTCGGTACCTTGAGAAATCTCAAATTCCATCATGATTCATTTAATAATGACTCAGTCAGAACTGATTTCACTGAATCTCTAATTGATCACAACTCAATTTACAAACCTTTGTGAAATGAAATGAATCAAAGGGTTCAGATTAGAGTTCGAATAACAGATCAGATTAGACACACACACACACACACACACACACACACACACACACACACACACACACACTGAGTAAAGCAGCTAATGGGATGGGTTTGGAGCAGCTCTGGCTGCTTGTTTGTTTTGTTTCTAAGCTTCAGGTTTGATTCTTTTGGGGGCTTAAGCTGGAGTGTGGGCAGCAGTACAGCAGTGAGCTACACAAAGCATCAATTAACACACACACACACACACACACACACACAGAATTTCAGTCTCTTGCTCAAGTTCAGCTCAAATTGTGAGACAAAAACACACTTGAACACAGCTGAGGTGTGTGTGTGTGTGTGTGTGTGTGTGTGTAAAGAGTGTCTGTGTATATAAGGTTCATGTATAAGGTGAGTGTGTGTGTGTATATATATATATATATATATATATATAAAGCTTAAATGTTGAATAGGATAATAAAAGCCTGACAGAGGCTCATAGCCTCCAATTACCATCAGCTGCCCAATAGCCTTTAATCAGTGGTCAATTTCTGACCACAGAGCTGCTTTTGGCTGGACACTGTTTGCTCACATTACTGTATTAGCTACTGTTAGCACACTTATAAATTTGTCTGCGTTGGGAAAGCTGCTCAGAACAATGTGTCCCGTGGGAAAACATCTGACCTACAGTTGTATCTGATCTTTATCATTTAATTAGGCGACTCTTCTAAGTGCAGCAGAAAACAGCACCCAAACCCAACCCAACCGCTTCTGAATACTGCTTACATTCACAAAGCTATAAACGCAACTCATGGCCATGAAACGCACGATTCTGAAGCTTAAAATCCACTTCACGTCAATTACTGGATGATTTAACTCCAGCTGCAAACATCAGTTTAGTCTCATTAACCAACATGTGTCACTGTGGATTATCTAGTTGCTGCTAAATCAGCTTTTCAGAAGATTTAGGCAGACAGTTGTTCGGTAATGCTGGTGTTGGGTAATAAGAGGACAATATTGGGTGATGTGGGTTTAGGGAGGAGACGGTGTTGGGTGATGTAGGGATGGGAGGAGACGATGTTGGGTAATGTGGTGATGGGATGGGAGGAGACAGTGTTGGGTGATGTGGGGATGGGAGGAGACGGTGTTGGGTGATGTAGGGATGGGAGGAGACGGTGTTGGGTGATGTGGGGATGGGAGGAGACGATGTTGGGTGATGTGGCGATGGGATGGGAGGAGATAGTGTTGGGTGATGTGGGGATGGGAGGAGATAGTGTTGGGTGATGTGGGGATGGGAGGAGACGGTGTTGGGTAATGTGGTGATGGGATGGGAGGAGATAGTGTTGGGTGATGTAGGGATGGGATGGGAGGAGATAGTGTTGGGTGATGTGGGGATGGGAGGAGACGGTGTTGGGTGATGTAGGGATGGGAGGAGACAGTGTTGGGTGATGTGGGGATGGGATGGGAGCAGATGGTGTTGGGTGATGTGGGGATGGGATGAGGATGGTCAGAATGGGGACAGAATTCCAGCTCAAGCTCACTAAGTGATTCTACGTCAGTTTCATTAAGTTGCATTAAGCCATATCTAGGCCCCTTCTTAGTGCCCTACGGACATTATGGTCGTTACACTCTGTTAACCCCCTCCGACCTTTGAGAGTGAAATTCAGACTTTGGTGCACCCAGTAATTTATTGTGACCATCCAAATTGCAGCCTTGGCATTACGGCTGCTGCTGGAATCTATCCTGGAACATCCGGAAAAATATCCCAGCACATACTAAAACTGCCATCTCCACCACCACTCAAGAACCACGCATTCATCACTCTCTTTAAAACGTGAGCTCAAACACGCTTTACACATTCTTTCCCGAATAACAGACCCAGCGTTACACCAGCCTGAGTGTGTGTGTGTGTGTGTGTGTGTGTGTGTGTGTGTGTGTGTGTGTGTGTGTGTGTGTGTGTGAGGTCTTACCTCTGGCTCATGATCTTGTAGGCGTCGGGCAGGTAGCAGCGTGTGTTCTCCATCTGTGCGGGGTCAGCGTCGCAGATTTTGTCGTCCGTCCGGCCGTAGTTTGCACTCTCGATCATGATGACGTCGGTGCCGGGGCAGCGCAACTCGATAGGATAACTCTCACAGGACAGCTCCCTGCGCACCACAGCCATGGGCACCGGGGCACGGCTAAACGCTGCACACACACAGACAGACAGCACTTAATCACTAACGAGCTCAGAATAAAGAACCTTTATTGTCATTCTACTTAAACACCTGTACAGAACAACAAACCCTCCTCTTCACAAATCCCAGTTTAGACGCTCAGCATCAGAACCAGGGGCATCACCAGGCCTGGGCTTCCAGAACATTGAGGAGATCAAAGCTGTGCTCCTTGACTGGAGTTGCCTACCGTTGTTCTAGTCTCTACCAGGCTTGCTTGGAACCCTAGTTCCGGGTATCAGGTGCCTATTGCCTAATGAAAAGGTAAAAGAGCAGAATAGAGTGGAGCAGAGGAGAATGGATACCATGCAGTAGACGAGGGTATCAAACTCACACCATGTGATCAATGACTCAGAGCTTTAACCAATGGGCTCCCAGTGCCAATGCTTCTAATATTGGTGTTTTTTATTAACGCAGGGCTTCACACACCTCTCGCGACACTTGGCATTGACCACAGGCTCCTGTGTCCCTTCAATTCTATTGCCAGTGCTTTTCTTTGGAGATTATTCAAGCTGTGTGTGTCCAAATGAACACCTGTGCACCAACTGGACGGGGTGTCTGGACATACGCTGTATAATAAAAGCGGATAATCAGACACACTGATGAAAGACCGGTGTGTCAGACATCCTTTCATTCATTTTCCAAAACTGCAGAGCTTGAAGACAGAATGAGTGTCTCTGTGTCTGTAAATATCTACAATAACAGGGCTGTAACCAAACCGTGGATCTCCAAAAGGACAACTTTACAGGCGGAGGAAACACCTTCTTCACTTTAAATGCAACAATAATGCAAACTGTCAGCTGCTCCACACTCTGGTCTGAACTTCATCCCAGATCATTTCAGATGTATTAAGAGCGGCTGGAAGTTTAAAGAGTGTAAAATAAAAAACGAATGTTTGTATTTCTGCTGGCATCCTTCACTTCAAACAGGCATTACATGTGCAGCGTGTTCACCTGTGTGAGGAGCAACACCTCATGTTTGCAACAGATCGATGATGGACGGTTCAGTGATGGCGAATACATTCCACATGTTGATCTGACCTCACCTTCGGCGCAGCTTCGTTTGGTCAGACTTGCTTGGACCTTTTCTGATGGTAGAAGCTGCACTTTGACTTTTTCGTAGGTCTGTAATGAACATTTTAGGATTGATGGATCTTCACTCATCTTGCGGTTCTGATCTTGTGCTGAACTTGCTAGGATGAAGACCTCAGAGAGCTCTTAGCATCTGGCCATGGTGAACCCACTCACTTCAACAATCAAGAGCAAACCAAACTAATGTTTGATTTTTACATAAGACAGCGTCCTTCAAAATCCCCTCCCCTCGAATCCCCCCATATTTTACTTCAAACTCAAAGGTTAGGGTTTGATGGGCAATGTGGATCAGACTGGTCTCACGGTAGTAACTGTCCACCAGGTTCAAGACATCTCTTTTACTCAAACATTAATGTGGTTTGGACTGAAAGGTGTTAGATTCTCCACCTGACTGAATGAGTTATGAGGGAGAAATACCTACATCAACTTACAGCATTTCTAAGGGTCTGTTCAAAATAACACCAAACAGCTCCACGGCAACAGAATCGATTGGGGTCAGAAGAAAGGAGAGGGTTTATCAACATATCAGTCATTTCTTTTCTGGGCTCTAACAGGGTAGGATTTACAGCCGTCTCTGCACAGTCCAGGTGGGATTTTTAGACAAGTTTGCGAAACGCAAATGCATCCTGCGGGGCAGAGCACAGTGAGAGACGAGATCAGACGGGGAGATCAGAGGCAAGTGTTTAACAGGCCCTGAATAATCACACCTGCTCAGGGACACGAGTCCCGCTTTAGTCCTGAACACGGAGAGCTGCAGCAGGACGACTTACCTACCCTGTTACAGCAGAGTGTGGAAGCTTTCTTCTTAACGAGTTACTGATCAAACTAATCCTCAGATCACACAAAGAAGCTGAGAGCATGCGTGTAGATGCAGTCACGTCCATAAGTATTTGGACAGGGACACCGTACCCCGTCTCAATGGATTTGAAAAGAAGAACCAGAATGCAATTCAAGAGACTTAACAAGAAGATTCAAACGGGCTGGGATTCAACATTCCTCTAACTCCAATATCATGTGTGTGCCAGGAAAACAACGGGGAGGGCATTACCACCCACAGTGTGCACAGTGGTGAACGTTGGTGTCTGGCTAGAATTGCAAATGAATTACAAATTCTATAGGAAAACAGATGGAAATGAATCTGTGCTGCTGTGTCTGATCCACTCGTACCAGCAACACACACTAACACACCACCACCACGTCAGTGTGACTGCAGTGCTGAGAATGACCCACCACCCACATCATATCTGCTCTGTGGTGGTCCTGTGGGGTCCTGATCATTGAAGATCAGGATGAAAGGAGGAGAATAAAGTCTGCAGAGAAACATATGAACTACAGTCTGAATTATAGAACCACAGAGAGCTGCTGTGTGGTCAGAGGAGCTGATAGAGTGGACAGAGAGAGTAGAAGCAAGGTGGTAATAATGTTATGGCTGATTGGTCTATATTAATAATGCATTGGAATTCACGTTTACATAATTCGGCATCAAAGCTTTGCAAACATAAAACATTCTCGGCAAGTAAATTGCTGATCGGTCCACTTCTGAGTGGGCGAGAGACTGAAATGCATAGGAATAACTGTGGACGCGTGGACAGCCTGCAAATTAAAGAGAGCAGTCCGACCTCGGACTCGTCTTCAGTTGTGGACACCTGCCAGCCCAGCGCTGTAATTACTGCTGCAGGAAGGGAAAACGTTCCGATTCCTTTCTCCTCGTCTTTCACTCTCCTTCATTGTCTGTTTAAAGAGTGTCCTCCGGAAACACTCTCCCAAAAGCCTCTGCCGATAAAACTCCGTCATATCTGTGAGCACTTCCATTCTGCTGGATGTGCGAGTCCGAGTCGTGCTTTAAATTCCCCACAGGACTGTACTCCTCTGTCCCACTGAGCCTTATCTGATCCATCAGCCCTGCCACGTTCACTCAGACGGAATATGAAAATAACACAGCTGGCTTTCAGCACAGCACGGACTGCTGTTCTGAAATTAAAATGAACAGTCGCGTATCTTTCATAACTCAGCACAGAATGTCATCCTGACTCACTGCTTGAAAATGCAGAAAACACACTTATCAGCCCACCTCCTTGATTCTCCAACCCCTGTCCACTCAGTCTGTAGATCTATAACTCAGACTGTAGTTCATCTGTTTCTCTGCAGACTTTATTCTCCTCCTTTCAGCCTGATCTTCAGTGATCAGGACCCCACAGGACCACCACAGAGCAGATATGATGTGGGTGGTGGGTCGTTCTCAGCACTGCAGTCACACTGACATGGTGGTGGTGTGTTAGTGTGTGTTGCTGGTACGAGTGGATCAGACACAGCAGTGCTGCTGGAGTGTTTAAACCCCTCAGTGTCACTGCTGGACCAAGAATGGTCCACCGACCAGAAACGTCCAGCCGACAGCGTCCTGTGGGCAGCGTCCTGTGAGCACTGATGAAGGACTAGAGGACGACCAACACAAACTGCAGAAACAGATGAGCTTCTATCTCTGACTTTACATCTACAAGGTGGAGACACTGGGTAGGAGTGTCTCATAGAGTGGACAGTGAGTGGACACAGTGTTTAAACACTCCAGCAGCACTGCTGCGTCCGCTTTAAAGCACAATTAAAGAGCAACACCAGCAGCCTTAAGCACTGCATCCTTTCTCCACGTTCTTCAGGGTTCTGGAGGAGTGGAGCATCTCGAAGAAGGATGCTTAACATTAGCTCGCCGCTCCAGCATTACTTTTGTGTCCAGTTTTACTGGTGGTTAGATTGGAGGGTTACTGGTTCTGGTATCCTGACCAGTAAAAACCAGTTTAGAAAATGAATAAATGCATCCTACACGAGGGCACTTTAAATTGTTCCGCAATCCACTTGGAATGTGTAGTGGACGCTGCAGGTCTCTACTTCAGCTGAAAGTGCACTTTGAGTCTCTTGTTACTATGGCACTGTTACTATGGAATGTTCCTGTTGCTCCAGTCGCTGTACTGGGTGTCTTCTCCCTGTATCCACATGGGTTTCCTCCAGGAAAAATAAACATAGTAGGTCACTGGCTATGATAAAGTGCTCTTCGGTGTGAGTTTGTGAGGGGTGTGCGTGGTACCCCGTGCTGACCTGGCACCCATTCCGGGCACAGGGTTTCCAGGTTGGATACGGATACGGGGGCAGATGAATGAATTCCAGAATGACTTTGAAGGCACTTCAAATCTCCGGCAGTCCTCTGGGAATTTGCAGTGAACACTGGAGGTCACTGCATCAGCCGAATCTCTGGTTATTACGGAACTGTTACTTCAGCACGGATGGAGGAACGCTACGTTAACGACGGCTGCTGATTCACTGAAAATGGAATGTATTCGGCTGCTTCAACTCTCTGGAGAAATGCCATAAAAGGCTCCTTAAAATCAGCACCGGTGGCAGTTTTTATAGTAGCTGGGCCTGACTGTGGTAATCAGGCTGTGATTAGACGTGTCTGATTTTGTGTGAGATCTGCAGCTCTTTTGAGTCATTAAAAACCAAAGCAGCTCCACCTCCACCATCACCCACCCGCAACACCACCCCCAACCCCCTGTGACCAACAGTGACATTTAAAAGTCATCACTAATATAATCTCTTGAGCCACTCATACACACATACTAACACACACACACACACACACACACAAAGTTCCTTTTCTTTTCAAGAAAACCTAAAGAACCTAAAGCACCATCTGCTTTAATTTAACCCTTTAAATACATTTAAATGTAAATAAGTTACAGTTCCATTAAAACAGCAGTTATTGTAATGTCAGTTTTAGTAATAATTTTAGTAGTAGTTTTAGTAACAGTTTTAGTGGTAGTTTTAGTAACAGTTTTAGTAGTAGTTTTATTAACGGTTTTAGTGGTATTTTTAGTAACGGTTTTAGTGGTAGTTTTAGTAACAGTTTTAGTGGTAGTTTTAGTAACAGTTTTAGTAGTAGTTTTAGTAACAGTTTTAGTGGTAGTTTTAGTAACAGTTTTAGTAGTAGTTTTAGTAACGGTTTTAGTGGTAGTTTTAGTAACAGTTTTAGTGGTATTTTTAGTAACAGTTTTAGTAGTAGTTTTAGTAACAGTTTTAGTGGTAGTTTTAGTAACAGAAGAGTTTTAGTAAAAACTGTTTGCACCAGTGAACAAACAGGCTGTTTATGTACAGATCTGCCGCGACACGCTTTCTGGTCGATTATTGATTAATGGAACGCTTCTAACAACCTTTACAGTACGTTGTTTATTTCTGTAAACAGAGACAATAAGTGTCCCACAGCTGAAGCAGTACTGAAGTTCCCGGTGTCCTCACTTCAGTGAAGGATAAAGTAATGGAAACGTGTTTGACACATTACAGCGATGGACTGTTAAACTGTCAAATCAAATATTTATTAAAGCCAATGAAACGGGAAGCTGTGGAAAAAGCTGAAATGTGTATTTGGAATTCTTTCCTCTCTCTCTCCCGCTGCCCTCAGGAGTCCACATCAAACAGCTTACTGAACACATGGAAACGGAATCACTATCAGGTTCAGACATCTGCTCCTAAACATGGATCTGTCATAACCCCCCAACACACACACACACACACACACACACCTGTACAACAAGGTTATTAATAAATCATAAATTAATCACTCATCCAATCCATCCATCTTATCCTCTTCTTTCTGACCATGGTCAAGGAGAGCACACCCAAGAACACATTTGGCTAATTCAGGGCTATGACAGTGTGTTGGTGTGTGTGTGTGTGTGTGTGTGTGTGTGTGTGTGTGTGTGTGTACGTACTGGTGTGTGTGTGTGTGTGGAATGCTGAAGCTCATCATGTGGTGGTAAACAGTGTGTTTACCCCTCGTGGCTGTGTTCACAGTGTCCTGCAGAGCTGCTGATTAATTAAGACATGAATCAAAGTGTCCTGATTACACACACACACACACACACACACACACACACACACACACACACAGCTTAATGATCTTGCTGTATAGTCTCTATCTTTCTCTCTGAATCTACACTATATGGACAGAAATATTTGGACACCTGCTTCTTCTGGATTCAAGGGGATTATAGAATTTCTCCTGCTTTTGTTGGAGTAACTGTCTCTACTGTCCAGGGTAGACCTTCTACTAGATTGGAACATTGCTGTGAGGATCTGATTGCATTCAGCAACAAGAGTGTTCTGGACAGATGGATGAAGAAAATCTAAACTAAAAAACGATTAGTTTTCAGAATGACTCGTGTGTGTGGGGGTGAATGCAAGATGTTTTGTCAGTTAGCTATGCGTTCTTCAACCACCCCCATGCTTCACAGTTGGCAATGTGTTCTCATGACAAAGTACTTGTGTGTGCTACTTAAATTACAACACGAAAGTAAAACTAAGCACTCAAGTGTTCCCAATTTGGAAATGGACCCTTGGTTTGGACATTGGTCTAGATTTTCATGTATAAATATGCCCTCTGCTTTGGATCTCTGGAGGTCAGGAGATTCTCCTCCAGTATATTCTCTCGTACCACGACCCGATAGCATTCTGGTTCACTCCGAGTTCGGCTCATCCAGTGTTCCAGATTTCAGTTCTTACTGTGAGTGATGAGCTGGATGCTGTTTAGACTGGGCTGTTGAGCAGTGTTCCTGTGAGTGATGAGCTGGCTGGTGTTTAGTCTGGGCTGTGGGGCAGCGCTGCTGTGTGTGAGGAGCTGGTTGATGTTTCGACAGGCCTGTAGAGCGGAGCTGCTGTGAGGCTGCTGTGTGGTAGGAGCTGTCACTGGGTTAGACAGCTTCAGGACCAGCTGACTGCAAGAGTTCTTCTCAGGGGTCAGGTCTGGTCTCTGCAGAGCTTTAAACTACAAAGTTTGGAGAAACTCATCTTTAAGAGCATTCAGAAACGCCGGCATTTTTTCTCCACGTTTATAAACAGAAGCAACCGGCTTAGTATGTAGATCATCGGTTTCTCTGCAGACTTTATTCTCCTCCTTTCACCCTGATCTTCAATGATCAGGACCCCACAGGACCACCACAGAGCAGATATGATGTGGGTGGTGGGTCATTCTCAGCACTGCAGTCACACTGACATGGTGGTGGTGTGTTAGTGTGTGTTGCTGGTACGAGTGGATCAGATGGAGCAGAGCTGCTGGAGTGTTTAAAGATCTCCATGGCTGCCTCAGGCCTCACTTTCTGTTTGTCTCGCTCTATAAAATCTTCTTAAACTTCTTAAAAACGTTCTGAAATGCTTCTCAGGTAAGCACTCAAAACTGACCTTTCCCTAATCAGCCTGCTCGCTCGGTCTCCGTCTCCTTTGTCTGCTCCACGCCCGTGATTGGTTATTTAACCTGATCCTGGAACGGAGAGACGTTAATCAGCCTCTATTGACTGAGTGTGGACGCCTCGCGAGCGAAGTGCGGGAAACAGAGTGTGTGAGACAGCAGGAGGAGCTGATATTTGGCTGCGCTTGATTGCGGGTGGCAGAGTGACAGGTCTCTCACTCTTGACTGATAGCTTCTGATGGCTTGACCAACGAAGCAGCTAAGCTAATTACCTTCACTCTGTCTGGTGCGTGAGGCTTGCACTAGTCTCGGGACCCCGACCCAGACCCCCTCCGGCGCCGCCACAAAACAAGCTATTTGTTTTCTTTCCGCTCTTTTGACACCGACACGTCTGAACACCCTGGCAGCCCACCAGGCAGAGAAAGCGCGGGAATAACTCGACGTGCGAGTGAAATTCATGTGAACGTAGAGCGTGTTTTAGACACCAATTGTGTGAATTATGACTTGGCCCTCACGGATCTCGCCGAGGCCTGGACTTTGCTGCCTTTCACTTGGACCTAGGAGACTAATCCAGGCTGCTCTTGGAGGTTTGTCCGGTCTTCTGTAGCTGTGCTCGCTGATAGCTTGAGATGGGAATATCTGTTTTTTGGAGTTTGCCAGATACTTCAAATCATTCAGGCCAAGCACTGCACGCAACGCTTGAGTGTCATCAACCCAACTTCAAATCTACATCCAATTCTGGCCCAAAAGCTCGAAGTATCACACGCAGGTTTTTCAATTATTATAAAGGAATCGCTCTGAGCTGCTGTTGCCAACTCTCCGCTACGTGTCCTATAAGACATCTCTTACTCCCTTATCTTCTCAAGACGAAAAGTCACTCCCTGCCTAGGGATCATTTTCCTGAATAGTTCATTTGCATCCATGGGAAACTTTCTGTAGATGTTTCTAGCAGCAGAACGGACTCCACAGTTACACCTCAAAGCCCCCTTTTCCAGTACAATATAAAGGCTTTCTGCTGGGACTGCAGCGTAACCAACCCCCAAGAATTCCCCAGGATATGTGACCCAGGGTGAAACTTGGAAACGTCTGTAAATACAGAGCTGATGATTTCACGTTCCTCGTGGAGGGCCGTGGAGGAACCTGCTGCCGTTTATCTGGCAGACGTGTCACTTTAAGTGTGGAAAATTTATAAGCAAATAAATTCTTGGTTACTTTATTCCGACATCAGACCTGCAACGAAAATGACTCCAGCAGATGTTTCTGTGAAATCAAGCCGAGCGTCCATCAACAGCATCTCATTTATAACACTCACACTGCAGTGTGGCTACTGGAAGTGGTCAGGTAGCGTGTGTGTGTGTGTGTGTGTGTGTGTGTGTGTGTGTGTCCGTCCACTGAGACTGAGGGCAGTGGTCTTAACTAATGTCTTTCTGACACTGTTCAGCAATTTCCCCTCCTTTCATCTCTCTCTGCCATCCCCCTCTCATTCTGCTTTACCTTCTCATTCTCTCTCTTAATTCCCTCTTCCGTGTGTTTCTCTCATTCTTTCTTTTTGGCTTCTCTTGTAGATTTTCTCATCCCTCACTCTGTCACTTCTCCCTCACACACTCTTTCTTTCACCTTTTCTCTTTTCATTCTCTCAACAGCTCTTTTACTCCTCACCGCACTTCAGGGCCAATGTCAGCCAAAACTAACACCCACACATACAGACACACACACACACACACACACACACACACACACACACACACACAGTTGTGGGACAGGCATGACTTTAACCACCCTCGACACAACATAGAGTTTAATTGAGGTCAAATAAATGACAAGGAAAGATGCTTTTTTTATCTCCTGAGATGCGACAGGAACGAGAGGGAAAATCCATTCAGCTCTCACTCCCCACACATGCAGGGACGCGCACACACACACACACACACACACACACACAAACACACACACGCACACACGCACACACACACAGTAAGAACACAATCCAGGACTGAACCCTTGATTCACATCACGGCTCTACTGCATCCCACAAAGACCCTTCATTTTAAAGCGTGTAAACCCCTCTGAAGAAGTGATCCCCGGTTGACGAAAGGAACCAATCAAAAGCGATGCCCCTTCCCCACTGAACAAACCAATCAAAAGGGAACTCCCCCTGCAAAACAGAAATAATCAATCAAAAAGGACCCCCTGTCCCTCTCCGGTCAACAGAATGAACCAATCAAAACTGATGGAAAGAATCGATCAAATGGGACCCCCCGGCCCCCGGACCCCGGCCCGCTCAGTGAAACAAACAAACCAAACAAAAGGGACCCTCACCTGTCGACGGAACAAACCACGAGGGAAGCCTCATACGCCCTGCTTGACTTGAATCAATTAAAAGGGGACCCCTCCCCCACTGAAAGGGGACAGGTCAGGGGTGGTCTGCAAACCCCAGGGCTGAATGAAGCTGCCGGTCCAGGCCTGGTCTCCTCTGTAAGAGTTCCTCCAATCAACCTACACTCTTAGATTATGACTGAATCCGACACACGAAAGTGTTCATGCTCCTATAAACATGTGGGTTTGTGTGTTTGCACGATAACTCAGTCTGACAAGGCAAGTTAGTGCATTTAGTACCAGGTGACTGAAGAGTGTTTAGACCCGAGGCTTCGCAGCAGACTGAAGAATATAAAATATGACAAAAGCTCCCGCAGAGTTCTTTTCCGACACTCAATCAAGTAATCTCCGATGATTTCTCCTGACCCACTTTCAACTCTGAAAAGGTAGGCAGATGTATTTAAATGAAGATTAAGGCTGAATGTGAGCCAGATTGATGAGATTAAAAGCAGATTTCCTCCCTCTTTCTCCGTCTTTTGAGCTTCTCCTGACAGATCTGACTGCTCCTGCTGGTATTTTTAAACCAGCCTCTTATCCGGCAGTTACAAAGACGTGATTTAATACCAATTACAGCTCAAAGCTGCTCGTATTTACTTACATAATACACATCAGAAATTAGCCCAACATGCAAATTAAATGTGATTTCATGCATATGCATGGCTCTTTTGTCTCAGCGAGCATCTAACAGGACGATTCTAGAGCTGATATGCAAATTCCTGTGGCAGTCGAAACAAGCCGGAGCCACTGACAAACTCATCTGACCCATTTACAAAACAAAGGCTGGTAAATATAACCTCCGCTGAGTCTGTTTATCCTAGAGAGAGATGAGAGGGAGTCGGGCAGCATCTTCAGAGAGAGGAGAGTACCAAGGGAGAAGAAGATGAGAGAAGACAGAAGCAGAAGAAGGAGAGAGAAAGGGGAAGAAAGACAGAGTGTAATTGTCCAGTGTCCCAAACCCCCAAAGTAAAGGAACTAAAAAAAGTCCCATCACTGCTGCCTTGGGGAACAAAGACTCCAGTTAATAACCACAGCCCTGCTGCAGTCTTCTGGCCTCTATATTCAACCCCCTCTAGAAGACGCAGGCGTGTGGGGAGGAGGGTAAGCTCTGAAATATGCAGAGCAGGTGTGTCTCCTGGAACAGGGATGGGAAACACTGCCCTAAACTACTCCAGGCACAAAAGAACTCTCCAGTCATTCTAGGCCTCTCCATCAAACCTCTCCAACAAACCAAAACTCTTCCAGGACTAGGATCTTCTAGGACTCAAGATTCTCCAATTGCACCAATACTCTCCAAAAAACTCCTCAGCCACACCAAGACCCTTCAGCCACACTCCAGTCATACCCAGACGTTCCAACAAGACTCTCCATCCTCACCACGAATCTCTAATCACACTAAGACTCTACTACAGATTCATGTCCACCTGTAACGAGAGTGGAGAACTGTGGTGAAACGCAGACTCTCCCTCCACCACGCCGACTCCACATCTACACAAATACATTTTTAATATTAATCATTTTATTAATAATATTAATGCCAAACCAATATTGTTCATCTCAAGGTCTGCAAACAATAACCAATCCTGAAGATTTAGAACAGTAACATTATTCCTTAACAGAACCCAAAACGTAAGACCACCAAGGCTGAGATGTTCCTGCAGTCTCTGGTGGTCCGGTTTCCAAGGGGCTTTACTAAGGCAGCAGTCATGATACGGGATGCGTTATAAGATTTTGTCACAGGGTGGTTTTTGATTTGAGATCAAGGCACATGACTGACATCTGCTTATGAGTCAGTGTCACAGGAACAAGATGCACTGATGTTCCACAAACACAAACATCAAACAAACAAACAAACAAACAAACAAACTAAACACCCACTTACTGACAACACATTTCTCCTCTGTCTTGTTCTTTCTCTCTCTCTCTGTGGATGTTTGGGACACAAACACCTACAGTCAGCCCTTCAAGGAGATGAAAAGGAGGAGAAGAAGAAGAATGTGGGGAGAGAGAGAGAGAGAGAGAAGCAGCAGTGTGTTCTGGACGAGTCCTCAGGCACGGAACACACACCTGTGCCTGTCTCCTGTCTGACACAGTCACGCTTTTGTAGGCTTTATCCGAGAGCTCTGACTGACCCCAGCCATCACCACACACACACACACACACACACACACACACACACACACACACACACACACACACACAGGTGTCTTTCTGCACAGTGTGGGAGGTCTGACCTCCATTATCATCTCTCTCTGAGATGGACAGAACAGGAGGTGTGAGAGAGGGGGACAGAAAACAGGAGAGATACAGAGAGATGGAGGAGAGAACAAAAAAGAGAGCAAAACAAAAGAGAAAAAAAAACAAAAGAGACGAGAGAGAGAGAGAGAGAGAGAGAGAGAGAGAGAGAGAGAGAGAGAGAGAGAGAGAGTGAAAGGGGTTTTCTGTATTAATGAGCAGATGAATGAACAGAAGCTCCTCACCTGCTGCAGGTAGAATCTGCTGTTAGAAGCCATATTGGATTCCATACGAGGCCACTGGGCCGTACTGAGGACATCTCAATATCACACCACTCATACCTGCAGGACCACCACAGAGCAGCTATGATGTGGGTGGTGGGTCATTCTCAGCACTGCAGTCACACTGACATGCTGGTGGTGTGTTAGTGTGTGTTGAATCACACACAGCAGAGCTGCTGGAGTGTTTAAACCCCTCAGTGTCACTGCTGGACCGAGAACAGTCCACCAACCAGAAATGTCCAGCCAACAGCGTCCTGTGGGCAGCGTCCTGTGAGCACTGATGAAGGACTAGAGGACGACCAACACAAACTGTGCAGAAACAGATGAGCTTCTGTCTCTGACTTTACATCTACAAGGTGGAGACACTCGGTGTGTGTTGCCCGGTAGAAGACAGTGTTCACTCTAACACACTACCTGCTCTGTGGTGGTCCTGTGGGGTCCGGTTTGACAGATTTTTTGATACTAGTAACAATGTTAACCACAGAGCATCAATGAAAAAGGAAGATAAACCCAGGTTTGTCACACAGTCCCTTTAAAACCGCTCCATCGATCCGTCCTGAGCGGTGCGATCCATCCACCGAGACTCCTCCACTAATTATCAACAGAAGCCTCAGTAACAACCCGCAAACCCAAACACAGAAGAGCTCCATTAAAGAGCCGAACAAAGCCGACTCCGGGCTGCTCCGCGGCCGTAAAGAAAACAGAGCAGCTGAAAGAAAGAAATCAATCGCAGAGAGGCAGTCTGCACCTCCTCGCATCTCTGGAGCGGTGTGTGTGTGTGTTTGTGGCCGGTGGGCCGTGTTCGGAAGGGGTCAGCTGGATAAATTAGCCGCAGTAACGGAGGAAGTGTTGGAGAGCTGATAAATAGTTAATCCTCTCCTGCTGAATGCGCTGCTATTGTTCTCCCGCAGGAAAGACTCATTGTTTACAGCAGCTCACGGGAGCCTATCAGCTTTAATTCAAGAAAAAGGCCTCAGATGCTTTTCCTTGTCCGTGTGTGTGTGTGTGTGTGTGTGTGTGTGTGTGTGTGTGTGTGTGTAAGAGAGAGTGTCCATTAAGGTATCTAAAGGAGCAGAGTAATTGCTTCAAAATCTACATGCAGTCACATGACTTACATAAGGCCATTCAATCATTTAAAGCAGTCACTACATCCCTCAATCCACACACACCTTGCTTCTCCTCTCACTGTCCATTCTCTCAGCTCCTCTGACCACACAAGAGCAATTAGTTTCTCTGCAGACTTTATTCTCCTCCTTTCATCCTGATCTTCAATGATCAGGACCCCACAGGACCACCACAGAGCAGATATGATGTGGGTGGTGGGTCATTCTCAGCACTGCGTCACACCGACATGGTGGTGGTGTGTTAGTGTGTGTTGCTGGTATGAGTGGATCAGACGCAGCAGTGCTGCTGGAGTGTTTAAACCCCTCAGTGTCCTCTGCTGGACCGAGGTAGTCATCCACCAAGCAGAAATGTCCAGCCGACAGCATCCTGTGAGCAGCGTCCTGTGAGCACTGATGAAGGACTAGAGGACGACCAACGCAAACTGAAACAGATGAGCTTGTCTCTGACTTTACATTTCTCCAGCAAGGCGGAGACACTTGCAGGGAGTGTCTCAGAGTGACAGTGAGGACAAGAAAGCAAATCTTGTAGAGGTTGTGGTATGTGCTCCATAGAAACAGTATGTGTGGAGTTCGGTTCTAAGAGTCAAGTACAGAAACATTTGCTGCAATGTAATTTGCAGCTCATAGTGGAGCACTTCATACGGCCTTTATTGCACCATTTCTTGCTTCAGCATGTCCGGCTTCACACTGATTCATTATAAATATTAATAACAGTCCCTGTTTTCTCACTCAGTCCCTACTCGAGCCTCACATTTTGGAGTTTTCCTGTTCCAGCACCCCCGCACACACACACTTTAACCTCATGAAGGGTTTAGTAACGAGCTGATGAGTAGGATCAGGTGTGCTGGAGCAGGAAAACACAAAAATTTGCATTCCATAGGGTCACCAGCGCTGGGCTCGGGAATCACTGAGGTAAAGAGAAAGTGAATCTGAAACACTCAGCCTGACCACTGGACTCGGATCAGATTTACATGAGTCAGCACCAGGTGTTAACATCATTAAAGGGCCCATATCCTACATTTCCTGAGCTTCATCTGTTCCGAAGTCCACTACAAACGCCTGACTGCTTTCACGCACTGGGCAAAACCAGTCGCACTACTTCACAATCATTACCCCATCTCTCCATTTTTCTATAGTGCCAGACTGATATATTTATATGAGCTCTGCTCTGATTGGCTGAAAAGTAGCTGCAAATGGTGTCATCCAGCCCTGGGTCATGAGTGACCTAGAATGGCAGCGGGTCATCTTCGGGGAGACGGTGGAGACGAATCCATGTGCAGAGGCACTGTGGTCAGCACCAAGAGCCACAGTTACGCATTGGTTAGACATCCAGATTGTTCGCACCTCACAGCTCCAGGTCAAGACGCCTGGCATGTTGCTTAAACCCGACACCATACAAAACACTCCAGCAGCACTGCTCTGTGGTGGTCCTGAGCATTGAAGATCAGGGTGAAAGGAGGAGAATAATGTCTGCAGAGAAACAGATGGACTACAGTCTGGAATGATAGAACCAGAAAGTATGTGTATATTAAACTATGGCAGATTCCTCTATGGGCAAACAACCTTCCTCGCATGCTGGCGCCATGTCTGAATAAGCTTTCTAAAAATTTGAAAGACAGTCATTCCCCTCTGTCATAAATTAGCTGGTCTTCTGTTTGTTAGAACACCAGACCCCCAGACCAAGGCCTGGTCTGCTGTAACTGAGACTGGAAGTGCCTAGCAGGCGGCACAATGAGACCAAAACAGGAGCTGCTACAGTCTGTTGTTCATTAGGCTAGCGGGTTCGGCTAAGATACACCATATTACAGAGAGGAGTCCAAATTAAATCCACCGACTGGTCTAATCCCAGTTTAAAACCAAATCAGCTTCCAGTGCATGTTTACTGCTCTGTCCACGTGAACATGACTAACCTGACTGATCAGAGAGAGGGGGCGTGGGCTGATGATCAACCTGCATACAGACTCTGACTGATCAGGAGAGAGGGGGCGGCTGATGCTCAACCTGCACAGACTGTGACTGATCAGGAGAGAGGGGCGGAGCTGATGATCAACCTGCATACAGACTCTGACTGATCAGAGAGAGGGGGCGGCTGATGATCAACCTGCATACAGACCTGACTGATCAGAGAGAGGGGGCGGGGCTGATGCATGCAAACAGACTCTGACTGATCAGAGAGAGGGGGCGGGGCTGATGCTCAACATGCAAACAGACTCTGACTGATCAGAGAGAGGGGGCGGGGCTGATGCTCAACATGCAAACAGACTCTGACTGATCAGAGAGAGGGGGCGGGGCTGATGCTCAACATGCAAACAGACTCTGACTGATCAGAGAGAGGGGGCGGGGCTGATGCTCAACATGCAAACAGACTCTGACTGATCAGAGAGAGGGGGCGGGGCTGATGCTCAACATGCAAACAGACTCTGACTGATCAGAGAGAGGGGGCGGGGCTGATGCTCAACATGCAAACAGACTCTGACTGATCAGAGAGAGGGGGCGGGGCTGATGATCAACCTGACTGACTCTGACTTGAGGTCTAGAGGTTTAAGGTGCAGCAGCGTAGAGGTAGTAGTTTCAGTTCATCCATGACTCAGATATATGATATAAAAGTATAAACATATTTACTGTGAAGACTGAGACAAACGGCTAAAGAGATGATAATGAGATTTGAAGCTTTCAGTCAACAGAATTCAATCTGCTTTTTTGCTGTGTGTGTGTGTGTGTGTGTGTGTGTGTGTGTGTGTGTGTACAGTGACAAAAGTTCAACATCACTGAGGAATCAATTACATAAATGTACACAGTATCACATTGATTTTATAGAGCTGACTGTGTGTGTGTGTGTGTGTGTGTGTGTGTGTATGTGTGTGTTTTCAAGCAGTGTCATGGTGCAGTCAGGCTTGATTGAGGCTCAATGCAAATCCAAGGTTTGGTGTGTGTGTGTGTGTGTGTGTGCGCGCGTCACATTTGCATGAGAAGAGCATATGTGCAGATATGAGAGTAATCCCTATGATTATGAAAAGCTTACAACCGCAGGGCAGTGTGTGTGGGAGGGAGACAGTGTGTGTGTGTGTGTGTGTGGGCGTGTAGGCACGTGTGTGTGTGCGCGCGTGTGCAGGCACGCGTCTGAGCTCATAAAACTCGAAGCTTTTACTATTCCTCTAAGAACTCAAAGTGACCTACAGGAAGACATGAGACAAGACCCTAATACACTAATCTCACACACCCCTCCAAAACTGACCACTGTGTGGACAACAGCATACATCAACATAGATGTTCAGAGACAGCTTGACCAATCACGTCTCTCCAGGGTAAATGGATGGATGAATAGCAACACTAATAGAGCAGGATAAGCAGCCTTTTAGCCCCGCCTCCTTTCTCTTTGCTTCTTCAGGATTCTGGATGACTGGTGGTCACTGTGACGTACTAATGGGCCAATTTCTAGAAAGGTCCTGACCGGACAGCACAAAGTTAGTGTTACAGCACTCGCTGCAGTGCAGCACGATGGGTACAGGCCCACGTTTGGCTTATGGAGAACCCGGCCGGTTCCAGGGGGATCCCGCGAGCATGGGTGAATGGATCCAAGTCAATCACATGACCTTGGTCAATAATGGTCAAATCCAAAGTTCAGAAAACAATATTGATTATTGCATTTGGGTTCAAAAACAATTAACGTAATCCGTAATTACCCCCATAGAGGGTTCAGGAAAGTCTTTCCCAGATGCTGAAATATATGGATTAATAATTCAAGGTTATCGGATCAGTATCGAGTATCAGCCGATACGTAAAGTGTCGATATCGGAAGTGAAGAAACGGGATCTGTTCCCGCCTCGTCCGAACCACAGCGCACTCGAGTTCCACCTCCACCCTCCACAGAGTGAACGAAAGTAACGACGGTGGACCGAGCTGAACGTGACGGAATGAAGGTGTCCCAGATTCGCTTAAAGGGAGTCCCACGTTCACAATAGACTCTGATTACTGTAGAACTTCAGCCGTTATAGAATTTAATTCCACTCCATTCAGTCCGTTCAGAAGCGATCGGCGGTGGCGATCAATGTGAAGGTAAAGTTTTCTCTGCGGCGCTACTATCGCCTCCCGGTCAGGCCTGCGTTTGACCAAAGCGTCCATAAATATACCGTGTGACACAGCAGCGACTGAAAAATCAATCCGCCGTTTTTCCAGAGTCAACCATTATTAACTTTCCCTTCATTCCAGCGTCATGTGCTTTCTGCTTTCTTTTCGTCCAGTCAGTCCTTTATTCCCATTACCTGTAGCCTGATTACATATCGACTTGCTCCGCTTATCATAATGATATTAATTCTCTCACACACACACACACACACACACACGCACACACACATGGACAATTCCAGGCTGTGTATTATGTTGGGTGAATGGAGACTGAATCCCAGGCTGTATTTCACCCTGATAAATCAAAGTCATTAGAGGAAGGCTTTGTTCAGCCTCTGTTTGCCTGCTGGCTTTCAGCTGAAGTTCTGCAGATTGAACACTGTGTGCTTTCAGGATTCTCTCTCCGTCTTTTTCTTCCCGTATCATATTTATTTTCCTCCTCTCCTTCACCTCTGACTTTTCTTTATCCTCCTTCGTCCCCGGGATTCGGCTCCTCACACACACACACAACCCGCACTTGGAAAAATCAACCAATTACCGATGAGCCCTGATCAAATGTTCCTAATGTTTCGGAAAGTTCTAATGAATTCTACACACTTTATAAATTTCTATTTCAACTCAAACGCACCATTGGTCCATGTAAATATGATGTTATAATCAATAAATAGATAATAAAAATCATATACAGCCATAATGTTAATATGCTACTGAATAATTCAGTGGAAATTGAGTGGATATAAGAATTTACATACTAGAAAATTCATACCGTTTACTTCAGCTCTTAATGCTTATAGAGTAAATCACTGACCCCTGAAGAATTCTGAATATTAGTTACAGATTAATTCATAATGGATATAAAATAGTTCATACTGGTTATAGAACAATTCATAGTAGTTATAGCTTAAAAATACTGAATCATTTGTTACGGAATAGTAGATTCTTAGTAATTCATAGTAGCTATTGAAGAATTCATACTGGATACTGAGTAATTCACAGTGGATACTGAGTATTTCACAGTGGATACTGAGTATTTCACAGTGGATACTGAGTAATTCACAGTGGATACTGAGTATTTCACAGTGGATACTGAGTATTTCACAGTGGATACTGAGTAATTCACAGTGGATACTGAGTAATTCACAGTGGATACGGCTTAATTCAAATATTACACTGAATCATTTGTAATAATCCATGGACGTTATTGAGGAATTCATAGTAAAGGCTGAATAATTCATAGTGGATTTATAATTTTGTGTGATCACTAAATTCACAGTGGTTACTGAATAATTCATATTAGATACTGATTGATTAATAGTGGATAGTGAAGTGTACATACTAAATAATACATAATGGTACATTCTGAATAATGAATACACCGTGATAATAATTCATGGCAGCTCCTGAATGTTTTACAGTAAATACTAGACAGATTCTGAGAATAATTAATAATAATTACAGTAGTTATAGATAAACTGTTTGGACGTGATCATTGTTGTATTTTAAGTAAATATTCAGTAAATATAATTCACTGTTTTATTCTAATAACTGCTACAGTCATTCATACCATCAGGTGTTGGGCCTGTAGAGTCGTAATGAGTATGAACATAGAATTATTTACACTGTGCTTAAATTAAAATACAATAGGGACATTAGCTGTTCCTAATGTTCTGGCACATGAACATAAAGGAGCTATATGGACAGCAGGTCTGTGCGGAGCGCGTGGGACGGGGGACGTTCATCAGGGAGGAGACGGCTGAGCTGCCGGTGCTTCGGCTCGGTCGGCCAGAGGGACGATAATCAGGGAGAAAAGCTACTTTCTGCCCAATACCAGCCGTCCGGAACGTATCGATTTCCACTGCACGAGGAGAAATGAAGAAAGGAGGGATGGAGAAAAAGGAGGAGTGTCGGGTCGGACGTATTGGGGGATCAGATTGAGGCTGAATTAGAGAACAGAACAAAACGTCTGAATGTGTAGTTTAGAGTTCAGTCATTATAATAAACCCTATTTACACAGTAATACAGAGTGTGTGTGTGTGTGTGTGTGTGTGTGTGTGTGTGTGTGTGTGTGTGTGTGTTGACAAGAATCAAAAGGACAATTGCTTGTGATGACATCAAGCTGACAGCTGTGCCGGGGTCCTCTGGGCAACACCGAAATAGTGCCAAACACACACACCCACACACCCACACACACACACAGACACACACACACACACTGCAGTTCTGTCTGAGTCAGATACAGTTATACAAATGTGGTCTGAATAGACACTGTGTTTGTCCACAAGAGGGCGTAAAGTGTTTCCCCCACTGTCCTATCAAAAGGCTCTCAGAGGCTACTTTTGGGTAGTGTACCTGTTAGACTGTTAGACACGCCTCCACCACACACTCTCCAGAGAAGCAGGACGGTCCTTTTCATAAACTACAGCTATCTAGAACGTTCTGATGAATGAAATTAAGAATAGTCTGGGATCTGCTGAAGATAATAATATGGGGAGTGCGTGTGACTGTCTCCTGTAAACCCTTTTCTAATGTTTTGCTGAATAAAAATACGACGTACTATAAAAACATCTCGCAAACTTGGGTTCTAAAGGTACAGCCCTAAAACAACAGTTCAAGCGTGGGGTCAGTAATCTCCCCATGAAATCCAGCATGCAGAGAGAGACGGAGAGAGAGAGCGATATGGTGAAATATTGATAGGACAGATGATGCAGAGCGTGACAGCTGGTTAGTAAATTGGTCAGGCCGAGCGCAGGGGACAGACACAGCCGACAGAATAAACAGCCCTTCCGTTCTACACTGCTCTGACAAGATCAATGCTTAATTTAGCGATCTCGCCAGAGACGGAAGATTTCCTGAGAAAACGACACCACGAGACGTGTTGGTGTTAATAAATTGGATACATATCAAGCCTGGGGAGTGTTAGTGTGTGTTAGTGTGTGTGATCGTGTGTGTGTGTGATTGTATGTTCTGTATTTTATTTATTTTCGTACGTGAAATTCCGAACGCCGCAGTCAGCCTGTACGTGAACGCTCAACACGTCTCCACAGAACGTGATAAAAGCAGATGGCGACTTTCCACATCAGTGAAAAAATCCCTACTTTTCCGAGCTGTTATTGCAGCAACTCCAATCTGGCCCAGTCATACTATGAACGTTCCCTCAACGTTTCAGCGGTAAAGAGAAACACTCGCAGCGTCAGTAAACACCATGATTTGTAGAGTGATGTTAGTGTTTGAAGCTGCTGGTGAAGGAACTGTATTGGACCTTTCAGTGTGTAGAACCTCACACCTCGGTACCAGACCCAGGTTACAGATCTTTGCTCCATCCCTCCTTAGGAATGGACATATGTTTCTTCAGTTGTATGGTTTGGTTACATCACCTCCATCTCTCAGTGTAGTTACCCTGAAGATCAGGTGTCCAGATGTTTAAAGATGTTGGTTAAAGTTGTACATGGGGTGTCCTAACTTTGTCACATGACCGTATAAGTGGACTGCTTTCTACACACACACATTGCAGTGAAACTGAGATGGTCACTATCATCAGTTCCTGGAATCCCCCCCATAAGTCAGAGTAGTGATGAATGTTGTGTCCTACAGCGAACCATAAACCCCAGTTCACTTACATTTCCCGCTTACTATTCCCGTTCGGGATTCCGAAGTGCGGCGGACGCCACCGCCTGCATTAGGAACCTAATAAAAATGCTCGAATAGGTGGTTTTCCAGAGTGCGGCCTAATTTTTCCAGCGTTCCACAGTGACCTCCAGAAATATTCATCTGCGAGATGACTCCGACGGACACAGTGGGGTCAGTTCTGCATGCGTTCATTTCGCTGACAGCAATCGTCCACACGTTCTCTGATTCACGTTTTCATCTCGCAGATTGACTGGCTGGCGGCAGAAGTGACCTGAAAGCATTTTATTAGAGTAACGATGTGACCTGTCCTGGCCCTCTCACGCTCTCGGAATACCGTAGTAACCCTCTAACTGGAGCTCCCCTTCAGCTGTTCGAGGACAGGGCTTATCTGTCTTTTTCTCTTCCCCAGTTCCCTCTAGACCAGCGGTGCCAGTACAACCTCATTATATTTCTATTCATTTATTTTCTAAAATAAAAGTCTCTGAGTGGAGATAACCTCATTATATTTCTATTCATTTATTTTCTAAAATAAAAGTCTCTGTGAGTGGAGATAACCTCATTATATTTCTATTAATTTATTTTCTAAAATAAAAGTCTCTGTGAGTGGAGAAAACCATTATATTTGTATTCATTTATTTTCTATAAAAGTCTCTGAGTGGAGATAACCTCATTATATTTCTATTCATTTATTTTCTAAAATAAAAGTCTCTGAGTGGAGATAACCATTATATTTCTATTCATTTATTTTCTAAAATAAAAGTCTGTGAGTGGAGATAACCTCATTATATTTCTATTCATTTATTTTCTAAAATAAAAGTCTCTGTGAGTGGAGATAACCTCATTATATTTGTATTCATTTATTTTCTAAAATAAAAGTCTTTTAGAGGGAATTGAACCCTAGTTAGATCATGTATACCAGAACATCATTCAGTAATAAGCAGTCAGTGGGGTATGCGTGGAATCAGGGTTCGAACTGGTTTAACTGGTTTATTTGACCTCATGCTGTCTACTGTGCTGTGTGTCGAGAAAGTCTACAAACAATTACAGTGTACAGTTACACCAATACTACAGCGCACATGGGAGGTGTCTGTGTAGAGCTCTAGCTCCCAAGCCATCAATAAAGTTATATTCTATTCAGTACAGCGCTGCCTACTGGACGTACTATGAACTACAATAGTGAACAAAACTGGTCTAAACTGAATTTCTTTACTGCTTTTTGTATTTATTTTAATATTAAACACACTTTCAGTTTTATCTCACTGCTTACACAATCTCATACCCAGGCCTCAATACTAATGAACTAATATTAGAGTTAACATTCACATGACATTTACAATTCCATTCATTTAACACAGTTTTTTTCCAATTAATTATATTTAATTAGGGCTGATGAGACTTTAAAAAGCAGTAGTTAGACCACTGATTTAAAAATGTCAAACCATTTCAGTGACTATAATATTTTAATAAATCAACATAATGAGCAACACTTTGAGATGGCGTTTGTCACTCGTGTGATAAAAGAAAAAGCTTCATTTAAGGGTCATCAACTGCACAAGTGTGTGGTCAGAAATGACTGTCCTGTAGTACACATTAAAAACAATCAGCACTATTTCTAGTGCTTAACCTGGGGTTGTGACAATGGACACACACACACACACACACACACACACACACACACACACACACACACACACACACACACACACACACAATATGACATGCAAAGACAAATCCCTGCAGTGAAAATAACTGGAAATTCACTAATTAATACTGCAGCAAAGAGGCATTAGTGAAATTAATTAGATGAATTTAGAGAACACACCACGGCCCGAGCGGTATTAACGACCGCCCCCGAAATAGGAAATTAATTAACAGTGTCAGATGTGCTGAAATATCCTGATTGACACAAAACTATTCTTAAACCTCCCCCTCTGTGGAGCTCAGTGAGACGCAGCCAGTGGAGAGCAGCCTTATCACGCCTTACTCACACTGACCACCCTGCACATCCTGACGACTACAGCTGAGGGAAGAGAACAGCCTCCACAAAAGATGAGATACGGGTACAGGTTCCGTACAGCACCCTGCAGCACATTTACCCACAGATGTTACAGCTGGACCTGTAGATCCTGCTCACTCGTAGGTGACTGAAGCTGGAGTCCAGCTGCTCCCGTAAATGCTGGACTGGTGACGAATCTGGAAGTGTCGGTGGAGACGTTCCTGGGAAGCTCTTGCTGTGCGTGGAGCATTATCCTGCTGAAGATGCCAGTTGGAAGATGTGCTATGAGAGGAGACACGTGTCTGCAGGATGTCCTGCACATATCACAGAGCTGGTGGTGTCCCTCGTATCACTACGGGGGCGGGGCTGTACTCGTTTACATATCGACTCAGACACGCCTGTACTCATTAATCCATACTCTTCACATACAATCCACGTATGAGTAAAGTAACTATTCAAGGTTTAATAAAAGGAAATTTAACACATTTCTATTTCAGTACCTCAACCTTCTGTCTGCTGTCTGCTATTGATTTGTTCTGTTTCTTGGTCTCATAATTGGTTTCCTTCACTTTCTTTAGTACAACTCTGGTCTTCCTAACAACACACAGTACAAGCAGACTCCAGAGGCCTATATCTGGACAGAGAACAGTCCACCAACCAGAAACGTCCAGCTGACAGCGTCCTGTGAGCAGCGTCCTGTGAGCACTGATGAAGGACTAGAGGACGACCAACACAAACTGTGCAGAAACAGATGAGCTTCTGTCTCTGACTTTACATCTACAAGGTGGAGACACTCGGTAGGAGTGTCTGACAGAGTGGACAGTGAGTGGACACAGTGTTTAAACTCTCTGCTGCTCTGCGTTGGTTCTGTGAGCATTATGTTGTTGTTTTTTTTTTGCATATTGTCAACATTTGCTTAAAAAATGAAGTGTGTGTGTGTCTGAGCTAAAGTGTGGAACCTGCAGGACAGCTGCTTATGATGCTCCATTACCTGAACAGGTTCCACACCTCTCTCTCTCTCTCTCTCTCTCTCTCTCTCTCTCTCTCTCTCGTAGTTAAATCCATTCACAGCCCGTCGTGTGTCATGTTCACATTATGAAAAATGTGTGTCACTTTGGAGAGTTCTCATCTCTTTCTCCGGTCTGTGGGGCCTTATCTATTACTGTCACTCTCTCTCTCTCGCTCTCTCAGTCTCTCTCTCTTTTCTTTCCTGCACTCTCTCTCATCCCACAGAATCATAAAAATATGCTACGCAGGCACAGACTGATGATAAATGTGTTGCCAGGCGATTATGCCCGCAGGGATGGGTCTGAAGAGAGAGGTGGAGTGATGGAAATGAAAGGAAAGTGGGAGAGAGAGAGTTCTTTCAGCACAGCATGTGTCCTTTTCCTTCTTCGTTCTCCTATCTGTATATTTCCTTCACATCCTGTTAATAGCCCTCCACATGCACAGCCTCCGCAGCAGCGGTCACTGTTCTTGGGGCCGCTCCACGGCCATCCGCTCGGGTCGTGGTTTTCGCAGATCTGCGGCGTGTCCGAGCCGTTCTCGTACGGACAGAAACAGAGAGACACTAACAGGATTAGTGATTATCTCTTAATGAGACAGTGGGACTGAAATGCACAGAAACGCAGCCTGGCTTGGGCTCCTCCGGCCCGAGGGCGCTGTCGAGCTTTCTGCAACCCCAGCTGGGGTAGAACGGAAACTTCACAACACAAGAGTCACTTCCTGTCACCCTCAGTTCAGCAAAGGACTTCCGGGGTTAATGAAAGCATCCGGAATGGATTAACCGACAGGAATGAAACCTGGTGGGTAGGTTGTGACGTAAGCAAGGGCGGCCTTATCTCTGTACCTGACTGACTATATAAGGTCATAAGGTCACGCCCCTCTGAGCGCGTTTCCATTTTGACTCGTGCCGATGTGTTGGAGCATCCTGTGAGAGTGAAGTATTCCAGCACTCAAACACAAGCTGAGCATCTACAGAGCATCACGCAACTGCCCACAAAGTTCTCAGGTTCTGAAGGTCTCTCTGTCTCTCTCTCTCCCTCTCCTTCTCTCTCTCTCTCTCTCCCTCTCCTTCTCTCTCTCTCTCTCACTCTCTCTCTCACTCTCTCTCTCACTCTCTCTCTCACTCTCTCTCTCATTCTCTCGTCATTAAGGAAGAAAAAAGCTGCCGTTTCCTGAATGTTTGCCCTCGGTATCGAGCGGGACAGAAAACAAACTACGTTAGCGACATGTTTTTGATTACGCAAGCAAGCAAGCTGGCCCACACACAGATATTCAACACACCCACACACACACACACACACACACACCCCACACACACTCCTGCAAGAAAGCAAAACAGAAAACAATTCAATTTGCTCCTGTCCCTATTAATGACTTTGCACTATCAGATTAACATCTTTATGGCCAATTACTCTGTAAACCCACGTTGGGTCTCAGCCCCGCAGCCCCGCCCCCCCCCCCCCCCCACAGTCACACTTTAATTAAATACAATCGGCTTCACTGCTCCCAACGCCAAGGAAACGCAACGGTCATTCTCACGCACGCAGTCGTCTTCCTCATCACTCACTTGTCCAGGTCCACTCTTCAAGGTCAAACGGTCATATCTCATTCGTTTAACCTCAGTCTGACCTCCAGGAGAACCAGAGTGTCAGTCATTATAGGTCTCATACAAATACTTCGTTTCCTGATTTTTGACAGTGGTTCTTTATATTGTATAGAATGTCACGAAGAACAGACCAATAGAATTCCAAAATGACCTGGAAACCCTTTAACACTCACGTCCACTGTTTTTGGAGATATGAGGGAAGCTGCACAAAGAGTCAGGAACTCACCCAGAGCAGCAGGCCCCAGCAGGCTGGCCAATAGGAGCATCCGTAGTGCCCACATGGCCCCTCCCTTCACTGCAGGCAGACTGATGTTGGTGAAGAAGCTCCTTATGATGGGCCAGTGAGTGAGCGATGTACAGTCAGTGGGGTTGGACTGGGCTCAGCCCGGGTTCTGGTCTGCTGCGGGTCTCTATGTCTTCACCTTAAAACACAAACAAACAGGGAAAGAAATAAATACATCAGCAATGACCACAACAGACTCTCTCAGTTGCAATGTTGTCAAACCAGACTTTCAGAGTCACTCAGACAATCAGTGATAAGTCCCCTTTTTGTCTCAGTGGAGACAACCAACAAGTCCATGTGTGCAGGCGCCATGTCATCCGTGCGATATCAGATCACCTTTGATCTTCATTTCAGGCACTTTGAGGTCCTACAAACCAAGGTTCTCCCTTTTCTGAACACACACTCCGGTGCAGGACGACGCTCGTCCACACACTGCTGCCGTCTCAAGATCTCGTCTTGAAGACACAGATACTACGCCGTGGTCTGTCTCGTCTCCAGACCTGTCCCCGATTGAAAATGTGTGGGACACTATTGGACGCTCTATCAACACTCCACCCCTACCACACCATCTGCAGAACTGAGTGAGAACATTCAAGCTGCATGAGATGGATCATCACAGGACACCATTAGGAACCTCTACACCTCCATGCAGAGACGTCTGGCGTGTTGAATTATACTGGAGATCACTGGGTGTAATGGGTGTTAGAGGTGTCTGATGTAGTATAGAGGAAAGTCTCTGAGATGAATTTACAGGCAGTAACGGTGTTGTGTGTTTAATTTTGGTGTCACTTTTGTGTTTTGTAATTAAAATTGAAATCAGTCCAACGATTCACTGCTTTTCAGTTTGCCACGTAATATTCACATCACTCTGAAACTCCACACAAAAGCATATTGTGTTTCATTCACGTCCCAAGGCAGTGCCTTCAACATGCCTACAGACTGCACCGCACTCGTTTCCATGGCCACGTGATTACACCGTCAAGATGAAACCAAACAGCCAATCAGAATCAGTGTACATACATCTTTATGACACGAGATCATTATCTACATAAATACACTATACGGACAAAAGTATTGGGACAGCTGCTCATTCACTGTATTGATGAGTTGACCCTGCTTCTGTTGGAGTAACTGTCTCTACTGTCCAGAGAAGACTTTCCACTAGATTCTGGAACATTGTAGTGAGGATCTTCTCCATCATTCCAGAGAACACTGTTCCACTGCTCCACAGCTCAATGCTGGTTGTTTTTCCACAATAGTTCATGCTTGGTATTCTTCATTTGCTCCAGAGGGTCCTATTCTATTGGCAGTACTTCTCTGCAGGGAGTAGACAAGCTGTGTGTGCATTTGCACATCTGAAAAGTAGGTGTCATTTAGTATAGATAATCAATATGACAGATAATCAATATGATAATCAATATGACCATAAGATTGTATAGTATGACAACAAATTAATTAAATTCAAATTAATTCTATATTTCTGACCCAATACTGCAATAATTCTTACACACACACATACACACACACTATAGATATAATTCATTTCGTATATTTGTTTATTATATTATAATAACTATAGTAATGATTATTATATTGTAATCATTATTTTCAGAGTAAAACAGTTAACCAGCGTCAAACCCGATGAATTTTCACGTATTGCGTCTCACCGAACGCCGCGGTGCAGGTCGTCATGCTGAGTGCTCATCATACGAATTGACACTCTTGCTCAAGTGTTGATGAGGCACCAGGCAAGTTCCTGCCCGGCACAAAGCGCCCTGCAGTGTAACGTTCTCAACTTAAAGCCAAGAGCCACAAAAGATTAGTGTAATAACCTAGAAATCAGCGGACCATCCTGAAATAACTCCACAAAGCCTGGAATAAGTTATTGTAGCCCCCCGTGCATTTAATCACTTTTCCCGAACAAACAGAAAAGCTGTGGGCGAAGAACAACAGAGGTGTTGATTAGGACTCATACCAACAAACGCCTCATTACAGAACCGCGGCGCAGCGGCGAGCAGGTACGCAAACACTGTGCATCTGACAGACGAATTAGGAACATTTACTTTTCCTGAGCTGAACAGAAAACAGTCGTAGCGTGGTTTCCATCTGACGCAGTGAAGGCGAGTCGCCAGAGACGGGAAAATGTCACTTCAGGGGGCCGGACGCTCAATATACACCACTGAGCATTTCAACATCTCTCTCATCCCTCTCTCCCCCTTTCCTCTCAAATTCCAATACTCACTGTTTTTCCTCCCTGATGAATTCCCACGGGTGTGACTCGACGAAAGGAATTAACCTTTAGACCCCTGGACTCGATTCTGTGGGATGTTTTCATAGTTTGGCGTTCTTTTATTCATCAAAACGTTAGAAAAACAGTCACACAGAGCAGGTCTTATTATTTTCAGCAGATAACAGACTCGTTTCTCTGGATTTGAGATGTAAATATTTACAGAATTGAGATATTTACATGAATTTGACCATGTTTTAATCAAAAAACTACATGTACAATTGATCATCCCAGAACAATTAACTGAAGAAACGTGATTCATAGTGGTTGTTGAGTGATCAATAGTACTCAGTAATTCATGATGGTTAATAATTTGAAGAAACTGAATTTTGATTATTTGTAATGATTAGATTGATAAAATACTTGAGTGGTCCAAATAAACAAACAAACAAACAAAAGAGAATCAACCATTATGTGTCTGTATTATCCTTTCTCAGGACTTTTATTCTGAAATTCGAACACTGTGTGAGCAAAGAGAGATCGAACAGCCCCTCCCTTCTCATCTTCCTCCTAACCCAATATCTGGGTCAGTGATATCAGTAGCCCCGCCCCCTCCTGCTGATCAGATGAAACCACTACGGTAAGTCTGTAGTTTATGAAGTGCATCATGTCTGTAAGTTACTCTGATCCTGAGTCATGAAGCCTAGAACACAGAACTGCCCGCGACTGATCTCAGCTTCTCAGATTAAATAAATCCCATAAAAGAAGAAAACAAACTTAATCTCCGACTTTAACAGATGGATTAACAGCACTGATTTTCATCATTAGTTAGAAATGATGTTCCAGTCTGAACATAAAACATGAAACCTTCTAGAATCTTTTTTAAAAAGTTACATTTTCATAAAAGTAAAGCTGTGGCTGAAAGCGTGCAGTAACTTTTCATATCCTGCTTAAAAGTCCATTAAATCTGACAGGAGTACTGCGTCCAGGAGAGCAGCAGCGAGGCTCAGACGTGTACACCCACCCAGAGCTCACAGAACTTAATGCCCCGTAAAAATGAAATATATCGCAAAATGTTCCCAAACGTATTGAACAGAACGGTTTCATCAAACTGTAAGCAGTGTAAGATTCAGTGTCTTCTGTACGAGACCACCACCGTCATGGCTCCAACACGGCGTCGGAGACGAAGCCCGTGTGACCTCACACCCCGACTCTGGCCCAGCTGGGAGCGGTGGGGTGAGTCTGTATGCCAGGGTTGCTTCACAATAGCTGAATAATGCAGCGAGGATGAGAGCCCAAAGAATTCTGCTGGGAGGTCCAAAGAAACACGCCACAGCTGAATCCCTAACGTCAGCGCATGCATTGGACTTTTGTTCTTTTTTAGTCCCCTGCTCTGATTCCACGCTGTCAGCGCGTGCATTGGGCTTTGCTGTCTGCTGCATGCACCAAAACTGTCGCAGGCTCTTAGGAAGACCTAGCTGCCTCCCCATAATGGTCTGAACTGCAGACGGTGTGTGTGTGTGTGTTCCGGCTCTGACCCGTCCACAATCCCTCTCAGAAAACAGACCAGATCAGAAGATTTCAGAGCTTCAAAACTCGGATTCCTCAAACCCTGTCCATCTTCTGTAAGCAGCTTCCGAGCAGTCTGATCATTAACATAACTGATGCCCACAAAGCAGGACAGACTGTTAGATGAAGTACAACATGACCTTAAACTACACCTTAATCTGCACCTACACCTAACCATAACCCTACTCCTAAACCTACACCTAAACCTAACCCCTATTCTACACCTAAATCCCACTGAAACCAGGAATCCTTTGATTTTTATCTTTAATCTCATTACTGTCTCTTTCAAAAGTTCCAAAAACATAATAAACAGCAGGATTTCTCCAACATTCCCTCCTCTTGTGTTCTCAATGCTCCTACATGACAGGCTGTGTGTGTGTGTGTGTGTGTGTGTGGTGTAAACAGGCTGTGTATATGCACTAAAACTATTGCTCTATATTCTGGGTGAGATATTATTGTCTCAGAAGATCAGACTCTGGAGTGGAGACCACTGTTCTACTGTGCAGTGAGCTTCACTGGAACACAGGTATCACTTATTTTAAAATGACAAACAGAATTAATTTGAATGATGCACAAAGTGTATGTGTGTGTGTGTGTGTGTGTGTGTGTGTGCGCACATAAAGGGTGTACAACCGGAATGCCAAAAAAGGGAAAGAAGTGAGATTCACAAACCGTGGAATAAAATGTGTGATGTTCTGGAGCCCTGCGTGGAAGAAGCATTGTGGTTCACACATGCATACCTACTCCCCCCCCCCAAAAACACACACACACACACACACACACACACACACACACACGAGTTAGTTGCAAGTGTGAGATGTGACTTAAATTAGCATTGCTTCTTCACCTCTCTTGAGATTTCTCTCTCACGCATGCACACAGACACACACACACACACACAAGTTATTTTGTTAAACAAAATATAAACAAAACTTTGAGCAACATAAAATCTAATCTTCACTCGCACCCTGATCCCTGTCCTAACCCTAACTTAACCTCAGCCCAAAACCTAAACATGGTCTTAATCCTGATCCTAATCTTAACCTGAACCTAAAACCTAACCCCCATCCTGGCCCTAATCCTAACAGTAACCTCAGCACATGGGCACGCACACACACACACACACACACACACACACACACACACACACACACACACACACACACACACACACAGGTGTGTCAGCATCTCTCTGTGAAGTCTGGAGCTGGAGAAAGCTGAAAGTGAGTGAGATACAGACCCAAAACCTCATTAAAGCCCTAATGAGCTTTGGAGCTGCTTCAACTCAGCACCAGAGCAGAGAGAACATCCATACACCCACTTCACCAGTCTACCTTTCTCTTCTTCCAGTCGGGAGAAGGTGGACACGCTGAGGAGCATCTAGACATACGAATAAAAACAATGGAAACCAGGTGTGTGTCCACTGTAGATGCTTTCAGCGGTGGACGAGTGTTTGCATGGGCACTCACTCACTGTGTCCTCCTACAGGTCATAATCCCAAACACACTCATATACAGACGGAAAAGCAGGCAAGCCAACACACACACCCCCCCCCACACACACACACACACACACACACACACACACACACACAGACACACACACTGCCTGCCTGTGTTAAGTTTGCTCGGCATTTGGCAGTAAAGTGCAGTTGTGGATCAAACAGCTTCATTACTGCTCACACATCAGAGCAAACTTTCTAATCAGTGTGTGCTGGCACTAATTCACCATTCAGCCCCACCAACCAGCTCCTCCAGAGCTCCACACACTGAGCTTTAATTAATCACACTGCTCAAACTCGATCTGGTTAAACTACAACACAGGCTGATGAGGAGAGAGAGCGAGAGAGAGAGAGAGAGAGAGAGAGAGAGAGAGAGAGAGAACAGAAACGGTGATTAGTGAAACAAAACGCAAAGAAGGATGGAATCAAGAACATTAGTGCAGAAAGACAGGAAGACCCTTAGATCCAACTACGCATGCTGTCACATATAACGAAACACGCCAGACGTCTCTGCATGGAGGTGTAGAGGTTCCTAATGGTGTCCTGTGATGATCCATCCCATGCAGCTTGAATGTTCTCACTCAGTTCTGCAGATGGTGTGGTAGGGGTGGAGTGTTGATAGAGCGTCCAATGGCGTCCACACATTTTCAATCAGGGACAGGTCTGGAGAGGAGACCGAACACGGCGTAGTATCTGTGTCTTGAGATGGCAGCAGCGTGCTCTGCTAATATCGACATGAATGGTGTGGCAGACTATGTCAATAAGACCATGTGACCCCTTTCAAACCCTTCCAACTTCTGGAATTGCCTTCAAACCTGCCCACCAAGTTTCATTCCTGTTGGCTGTAGTTCAACTGTTTCTCTGCATCTGTTTCACCCTGATCTTCAATGCTGAGGACCCCACAGGACCACCACTATAGGACGACCAACACAAACTGTGCAGAAACAGATGAGCTTCTGTCTCTGACTTTACATCTACAAGGTGGAGACACTCGGTAGGAGTGTCTGATAGAGTGAACAGTGAGTGGACACAGGGTTTAAACACTCCAGCAGCACTGCTGCGTCTGATCCACTCGTACCAGCAACACACACTAACACAACATCACCACGTCAGTGTGACTGCAGTGCTGAGAATGACCCACCACCCACATCATATCTGCTCTGTGGTGGTCCTGTGGGGTCCTGATCACGAAGATCAGGGTGAAAGGAGGAGAATAAAGTCTGCAGAGAAACAGATGAACTACAGTCTGGAATTCTATGGTAAATGATAGAATAAGTGAACAATAAAGACTCTACTTGGGAATGAGGCCAAACAGCCAGGGTTTCATCTTCTCGTGACTCCAGCACTGAAACCATAGATGTTTAAACCACCGTTGAACCAAATCCCAGCCTTTTAACATTATTTAGGTCCAAACCCTTCAGCTGGTGTGCAGGTCTTGTTTTCTTAATTTAAAAAATACCTTCAAGACGAGCGATTCCTACAGTAGGGTAAGGGGTTCTTGAGCATCTGACGGACCGTGACAGTGTACATGCCGTCTAAAGAGCCATGGGCAATGGGTGTACGTGTGTGAGACGGTGTGAAAGTGTGAGACAGGGTGTGCTCTCACCTAAAAAAGCCTCACAGGAGTTTCACATTGCAGGTGAATATCTATTAGGGTTGTTCTATATATGTGAGACACATAACAGGTCTACACACACACACACACAAACACACACACCCATAGACACACACACACTCACTGGCAAACAATTTAACGCAATGTCATATGGATACCTGCCCAGCACACTCGAAGACATGTTGTCCAGTTGATAGACGTTGAGAGAGAAAATCACTGGACTAAGGACAAGCATGAATTGAGTGTGTGTGTGTGTGTGTGTGTGTGTGTGTGTGTGTGTACCACAGGACTGACCTACCAGACCATACAGTCTCACCAATAAAGCCAACCATTATATTCAACTTGTCAGTTTCAGTAACAGTGTGGCCAAACAAACATGAAAGCTGAACATATTGTGCAAAAATTAATGAGTAATAATAATAATAATAATAATAATAATAATAATAATAATAATAATAAAAAATAAATAAAAATAATAAAATAATCAAGTACAATAAAATATAACAGTATGCATAAGTTAAATATATATTATATCAAATATATACATATACATTATAAAATTAAATTGAAATAAAAAGGTCATTAATTATCTTATTGAGTGTAGGCTGAGGGGTGGGGTTTAAGAACATGTGATGAGTGATACAGATGTTCAGACAGAGGTATATGTCTACATATTTAATATTGAGCTGCTGTTCTGTGCATGTTTATATTTTATATATATATAAATAAACTGATTAAAAGTACAACCATAAAAGAACTGTAAGCTCACGTTAGATGTACCGAATATAAAACGACTGTTTACCTTTTTAATGAACAGAGAAGAAAATATGAATGATATTCACATTCTGAGATGCACTCGTTCCTCACTGCTCTTCACGCAGATGTTTCGTTTTTCACTTGATCTGAATTCGGCCTTTTTTAAATGTATTCTGAAGACGTCCTAATTAATGGAGCCATAGACACGCTCAAACGGATCCCTCAGATAAAGGCAGTGAACTGATGAGTGGATCCCAGTGTGTGAGAGCAGGTTAATCCACAAACTGCGCTGGATACCAGCATTCCCAGACCGGATCTCAGGAACCATGGTGTATTGTATTTGAGGCCCAACACCAGTGTAACAGAGAGGACATACAGTGGGGTATAAAAGGAGCTTAGGTTGAGCTGAAATGGACCATGCACACACACACACACACACACACACACACTTTGTAATGTGATTCTCAATGTTATCTGATGAGAACCTGCTTGTAGAGCTTACGATTTGACTCAATAACCCTCATCTCTCTCTCTCTCAACAAGAGGGTGTAAAGTGTTTCCCCCACTGTCCTATAAAAAGGTTCTCAGAGGTTCTTTTGGGTAGTGTACCTCTTGGTGAGAGATTGCTGACTGTTAGACACGCCTCTGCCACACACTCAAAGACATTCTGTCCACTTGAGAAGGGGCATCACTGGACTGAGGGAAGCAGGATGGTTGTTTTCATGAATGGCTTCCATTGAGACCAGTGGTGTCATCAATGAGAGTCCTGGACTGCTACGGACTGAAACCGTATGATCTTTAATGATGAATCCAGCTTCTGTTTGGGATCTGATGAAGGTCAGGTTTCAATATGGAGATCTTGTGGTGAGGCTTCCATCCTGCCTTTGCTGTGGAGCAACACACTGACCCAACTGCTGTTGAGATGATCTGGGAGCATCGCATACGACAGTCACTCACCCCCAGTAGTGATACGAGGGACACTAACAGCTCAGCGATATCTGCAGGACATCCTGCGGAAGCGTGCTGCCTCTCGTAGCAGGACGTCAAACGGGCATTTTCAGCAGGATAATGCTCCACACACAGCAAGGGCTTCCCAGGAACGTCTCCACCAACACTTCCAGATTCATCACCAGTCCAGCATTTACGGGAGCAGCTGGACTCCAGCTTCAGTCACCTATGAGTGAGTAGGATCTACAGGTCCGGCTGAAACATCTGTGGGTAAATGTTCTGCAGGATGACGTACGGAACCTGTACCTCCATGACCAACCGGATCTCATCTTATATCCAGACTAGAGAACCAACAGGGAACTAGAACCTCCTTTCAGTTTAATAAACTCATCCTTTACTCTGATATTGGAATCATATATATATGAAAGCCTCTATAATCTCTTTGGCATGTGCCACTTTCAAAGGTAGGTGTGTCTCTTTGTGTGTAGGTGATTGAGGTGATTGAGACCTCGCACACACACACACACACACACACACACACACACACACACACACACACACACACACACACACACACACGTCTCAATCACTGCTGTGAGTCATTCTCCGCTCACACACTACATAATTTTCCACAGAGAGCAGAGAGAGCCAGCAGAGATCTCCACAGCAGACACAAAGCAATTCAAATTGATTCAGAAAGACGTTCATCTGAATAAACTCTCTCTCTCACACACACACACACACACACACACACACACACACACACACACACACACACAGAATAAGCACTAATATTTCCATACACTGAGCTGATTGTTTGTGAATATGAAGCGCAGTCTGGGGTGAAGAACGTGGCCGATCTCATCGCGGGCACTTGGAAAGGCGTTGGGACAACAGAGGTGATTACAGCGCTTTCCTCGTTACCCAAGAAAACCCCACTGAGGAACATCTGCGGAAAGAAAAGCTGCACGATTTTCATTCACATACAGTAATAGACCATCATCTGGACACGGAGAAGAACTGCGCGACTACAGGTGGGCAATACTGCAGCAGTACAGGACGGGAATTATGGTATTTAGTGGCTTCTGAGACCAGTGATGCAGAAAATCCAGTATTTTATCATCTATACACCAATCAGCCATAACATTATGACCCCACAGGACCACCACAGAGCAGATATGATGTTGGTGGTGGGTCATTCTCAGCACTGCAGTCACACTGACATGGTGGTGGTGTGTTAGTGTGTGTTGTGCTGGTACGAGTGGATCAGACGGAGCAGTGCTGCTGGAGTGTTTAAACCCCTCAGTGTGACTGCAGTGCTGAGAATTATATATGTTTGTGTGTGTGTGTGTGTGTGTGTGTGTGTGTGTAAAATCAGGGCCTGTGAAAATCCCCAGTAATTCTAGAGGAAGTGGCCTGCAGCCTTCAGCTCACGGCACTGTGGTCTGTGGCTGGGGTGTGTGCGAGGCAACAGTGGTTTCAGTGTGACCACACATTACTCTCGGGCACTGATCATGACCACGCCTAAAGCATGTCAGCAACAGTGGACGTCGCTGTTTTAAAAAACATCATACTTTGTGATGGATGTGGCAGTATGCTGGACCGGTGAGATCTCAGCAGGGTCCAGCTGAATCCCTACTCCTGCTACTTAAAATTAGAATCATCTGCTACTGATCAGACCATCATTAGAGAGGACTTGGTGGAGGCTCTTATTTAAACCTCGGACATTAGTTTGGTTTGCTCTTGATTGTTGAAGTGAGTGAGATCACCATGGCTAGATCCAAAGAGCTCTCTGAGATCTTCAGAAAGACGGTTGTAGATGCAGATGAGTCTGAGAAGGGCTTTAAAAAGATCTCAGAACAATTAGAAATCAGCCGTTCCACTGTCCGGAACATCATTTACAAGTGGAGAACATTTAGAACAACTGCCCACATGACCAAATCAGACCGTCCTACAAGTTCAGCCCGAGAGCAGAACCACAAGATGAGTAAGAACATCTGTACAGAGACTGACGCTGAAACATCTCAGAGCTAAAAGAATTCCGCATGGAGGAGTAGGAACGTCTTTCTTCCAGTCGATGTCAGAGATGGTAGACGGTTCTAGAAACATCTCACTGATACAGCTATTAGGACAGAACTGAACTTTATCCTCACAAGAAAATGACATTTCTATTATTTATTGTATCTCACAAACCGAACACTGGCGTTTGTGTACTATTACATCCCTAATTGCTGGTGATCCTACATGGGGCTCCTAATTCTGCTGCTCTAAACTGCTGAAGCGTCAAGTTAGCTGAAGGTCCTGCTTAAGAGCTGCAGGTCCGGAGCTGTAAGAGCTTCCATTCCTGCTGCGTTCGCCACTTTCACACCATCAGCGCTTCTCCGCTCTACCAGATTAAATCTGTTTATGATGAGTAATGGTCAGGTTTATTCCACTGCATTCTAGAACACACTGTCCCTTTCCCCTGATCTCTCTCACACACACACACACACACACACACACACACACACACACACACCCTGATAAACATCCTGCATGGGAGCTTCGCTTGCAGGGTGCAGTGTCTCGGGGTGAACGTGTGGGAATGAAAAGAGCTAAAAGTTTTGCATGAATTGGGTGAAATATACTTCACTGCTGCTGACTAACGTCTATCGTGTCTCTTTCGTTTTCAAATCCAAAGTGGCACAAACTAAATTCGGGTCGCAGTCACGGCATACGGGTTACAGAAGTGGGCTTGGGAGCGATTCCTTGGACCAGCCAGAAGAAAAGTAGAACAAAACCTTTGAGCAAGACACCAAACTACCACGTACTGGCTTACAGTATAAAAATCACGTACCAAAGGGTTCCACTATGGAACACTGTGGAAGACAAACACCTCTTTTAGCACTACAAGGTTGCTGGATCAATCCCCTCAACATTCACTGCTGAGCTGCATTTGAGCAGTGTACAGTTGAGAACTCATGCACTGGTGGTGGTTCTTTACTGGGGTCTCAGATGTTGTTGGTCCAGGCTGCTGTGACCATAAAATCTCCTGTTCAAAGTTTTGCTCTGTATGGTTCCAGGTTGACCCCATCACATTGACCAGTGAGCAGAGGTGTGGCCAGACCTGAGGCCTAGTACATTCAGGTTGTTCGGGCAGGAAAAACCCAGGGTTGGAGCTCCATAGTCCAGGCCCAGGCCTGGTCAGTCAGTGGGACAGAGGTTCCCTCTAATGTTTGATGCCCCCTGTCCAGGTCCGACTGCCTGTAAACTCACTGTGCTGTAAGGAATCATCCAAATACAATGAAATACAGTTAGGCAGATGGTGAGGAACTCGTCGTGACCATGACAGCAACGTGGTGGCCATCATGAATTCAACTTCAAATGGGAAGGTAGGAGTGTGACATATCAAACTGGTGGAGAACTGCACCAGTAAAACAATGGTCTTCATTATATGAATGTAAGAACATTCCCTCTCAGGCTTGATTGTGTACAAACATGTAAACAGGAAAGAAGAATAATGAGACGCATCTCCACAGGGTCTCCACTCGCACTGAGTTCAGAGAGAGAAACGACTCCCTAAAACGTATATGTGCTACTCTTCCTTTTTCTTTTGCCATCCCCCTACGTCTCTCTCTCTCTCCTCTCTCATTCCTCCCCTCTGTTTATCACTCATCGTTCTGTCTTTCTTTTTCCATCTTCCATCTGTTTTCATGTTTCAATCTTTCTCTCCCTCTCTCCTTATGTCCATTTCCATTTCTCCGTCTCAATCATCTCCATCATTCCTCACCTTTTTCATTTTCTCTCTCCCTCTCTGTCGCTCTCTCTACTTCTGCAGGTTTATCAGTCCAACACCAGACGTGTGTGTGTGTGTGTGTGTGTGTGTGTGTGTGTGTGTTCTGAGATTTGACTGAATCCTCTTTAATGAGATGGCCTGCAGTTTACACCAACAGGATAAGTGAACAGTCAGAGTTGATAACACTGCCCTCACAATCAATACACACACACACAGACACACACACACACACACACACCACTCCAATTTGCTCAAACACAACTCAGAGGACAGTGAGAGGAGGCCTCTTTTTAAGGTAATATGATCTCCTCCTCTTCCTAAACAGACAGAGAGAGAGAGAGAGAGAGAGAGAGAGAGAGAGAGAGAGAGAGAGAGAGAGAGAGACAGAGAGACAGAGAGACAGAGAGACAGAGACAGAGAGAGAGATACTGAATGAGTGGGTGTTCTTGAAAGCAGTGGAAAAGCAAAATTGATGGTCTTTCCATCCCTGAATGATAAGCGAGGCCTGTGAACATTGCTTTCCAGTAGATTCTGGAATATTGCTACGAGGATCTGATTGCATTCAGTTACAAGACGCTGATAACAGTGACGCTCACATGGTGGTGGTGTGTTAGTGTGTGTTGTTGATACGAGTGGATCAGACGCAGCAGTGCTGCTGGACCGAGAACAGTCCACCAACCAGAAATGTCCAGCCGACAGCATCCTGTGGGCAGCGTCCTGTGAGCACTGATGAAGGACTAGAGGACGACCAACACAAACTGTGCAAAAACAGATGATCTTCTGTCTCTGACTTTACAGCTATTGGAAGGTGGAGACACCTCGGCAGGGAGTGTTCGATAGAGTGGACAGTGAGGACAGTGTTTAAACACTCCAGCAGCACTGCTGTCTGATCCACTCAGATTAGCAACACACACTAACACCACCACCATGTCAGTGTGACTGCAGTGCTGAGAATGACCTCCACCCACATCATATCTGCTCTGTGGTGGTCCTAGTCCTGATCATTCATAAACAGAGCAGCATTAGAGAACCGGTCATCTTCATATACACTGTGTTCTACAGCCTGATTAATTATAAAGGAGAAATAGAGGTTAGAAAATAGTCACGTAAAAAATGAACATCTCCACACACACACACACACACACACACACACATACACACACACCCTAGTCTAGCACTACCTCCTACTGGAAAGACAATATGGTTCTCTCAGTGGGGCATCTGATTGGCTGCCGAGTCACTCAATCACTGCCAGCCTCCAATCTCTCATTACTGTAGTGATCTGTTCACAGAGTCTCCACCCACTCAGGACACTAACACACACACACACACACACACACACCTTTCAATGAGTCCTGCAGCATATGGACAGACTTCCATACAGTCTGGAATACATTTATGATGATTGGACCAACAGAACAAGCATTGGTCTGATCATGTATGTACGTGCTTCATCAAGGCTCTTGATTTACCCATCACTCTACGTTCGGACCCTCATCTCCAGCCACAACCTTTGGTTAGTGACCAAAAGAACGAGGAGTGAGGAGTCAGCCAACCAGCACAGGCTCGGATTAGAGCTGCTGCTCCACCACAGCAGAACCCAGGTGAGGTGTTCCGGGCATATCCGACCGGGACGGGGGACGGGGCCCGGGGATGACCCGGCACACACTGAAGAGATTAGGCTCGGCTGGCCTGGGAACGCCTTGGCATTGAATGACTTGGACCCCTGATGAGCAGATGATGGATGAATGGATGGAAGCTTCTACACTCTAGCAACGGTAGTTAGGAAAGTAATGCATTTGTGGGCGGAGCTTGGAAAGGATGATTAAGGAACAGTGAGGTAATTCCGAGCATTATGACAGTGATCGTTAATCAGAGTTTGGATCTGTTATCGTTGTTCCGATACAGGAAGTTAGTACGGATACTGGGGAAAATGTCTGGAGACAACATCTCCGGAGGCCCGTCTGAAATTAGGAAAATTCATGTCCACTATAATGCGACTGACTCGGGTTTGGCAGCAAAGATACACTCAAACCTCTCTCTCTCTCTCTTTAACTCTTCCCTCTCTCCCCTCTTTTCCCCCTCTCTCTCTCTCTCTCTCTCCCTGGCAGGCATGGGAGAGCAGTTGGTTGCTGGTTCCTCTGGCTTGCTGCTTGCTCTAATCTCTCCTGTGTGCCAGCGAGCTCTGGAGGCTCTCGCCTTTATTGCTCAATATGTCCGTTATGAATATTAGAAGCAGAGTCTTATTGAAAAAGGCATTCCGGCGGACTCAGACTACCCCAGCGAGAGTGGACAGCAGCCATGCCAAACTTTGTTTTGAAGGATTCCCAGCACATAAATTCAAGTGCATTAAAGTTAGGAAAACAGATTCAATTAAGTTAAGATTATATTATACAGCTCAGATCAATAATCCACGTTCACACAGCAGGTAAACGTGGCCTGAATCCAATATTTCATATAGATTCAGGGCTGTGGTGAACAACCCACACCGAATCGATATTTGCAATTCCAATTAGACCACTTTCATGTGGAACTGAAATGTCTATATTTAAATGATTTACTTTCAATTAGAATATCGTGAAAAAATGTTCTTAATTATTCCTAAAAATGTTTTTAATTTCATACAAAAAATTAAAACCTGTCAGATTTTATATTCATTACATAACCTACGAAACATTTCATAACCTTTTGTTTATAGATGATGAAAATCAGAAATCCAGAATCTTAAATTATAATATTTAATATCAGGTTTGACTAAATCAATATCAACATTAAAACTAATTATATATAAATACACACACACACACACACACAATACTACCACACACACACACACACACACACACACACACACACTTCTCTTCTCATCTTTCCTTCCTTCTCCACTGAGCACACCCACCTCAGTTGCCCTAGATTAGGAGAACATACCCATTTAGAGAAAGAAAAACAAACAAACAAACAAAAGAAAAACTAATTAACTGGTAATTCAAAAATTATACAAGCGTCAACCAAAACAATAACAGGGCTGACTGGTGGACTGGATCGGAATAATGGCCACATCTGGACAGACGCGTGGCCGTATACATGATTATACATTATAAAAGGCAGAATTATAAAAGGCAGAAGGATCAGGCAATCTGGAACGTTCAGGACGTTCCTGAGAAATAGTTTAGTGAGGGATTCCAAATGGAACCGTTTAACTGAGGGTTAGGAGAACCTTCTGATCTGATACTAAATATCATTAATATTAACTAATCAAACAGGACATTTCTCTCTCTCTCTCTCTCTCTCTCTGTGTCTCTCTCCCATCTCTCACTCTCTCACTCTCTCCTCTAATATAGTCCAAACAAACCCAAACCCATTTACATAATAAATAGCAGAACAGCTTCCAGAATTCCAAAGTTCTGCTGTCGTGATCGGAATGTGGTCATCAGGAATTGCCATCATAGCTGGAAAAATGTCACAGACACACACGCAACGATGTGGCTTACACACCCAGGGGCTAATGCGTAAAGTGGGTTACCACTGAGATCGTGACATCGGTCAGAGAGCACACACACACACACACACACACACACACACACACACAGACAGACACACACACAGACACACACACAGACACACACACAGACACACACACACAAATATCAAAGAAATCGGCTTAATTAGGCCTGTGTTTAATTGGCAGCTGTACACAGAGGCTGTGATTACGGCTGCTCTGATAATGCACCAGTTTACTCTGAGGGCAGAACAGACCCTCCAGACAAGCAGCAAACCTAACCATCAATCAGAAAAACACCCACCACGTAAATAAACACACAGCCCACGTCCTCCAATACACACTTCAGCCAATCACAGCTCAGCACAGCCCTGCACACACCTACTAAACTGAACTGAATCACATGATCTACAGTGAACGACATCTAGTTTCTACAGTGAACGACATTCAGTATCTACAGTGAACGATTCAGTATCTACAGTAACATCTAATATCTACAGTGAACAATTCAATATCTACAGAACATTCAGTATCTACAGTGAACGATTCAATATCTACAGTGAACAATTCAATATCTACAGTGAATCCATTCAGTATCTACAGTGAATCCATTTCAGTATCTACAGTGAACGATTCAATATCTACAGTGAACAATTCAATATCTACAGTGAATCCATTCATCTACAGTGAACGCATTCAGTATCTACAGTGAACCATTCAATATCTACAGTGAACATTCATCTACAGAACGCATTCAGTATCTACAGTGAACGATTCAATATCTACAGTGAACAATTCAATATCTACAGTGAACGATTCAGTATCTACAGTGAACGATTCAATATCTACAGTGAACGATTCAATATCTACAGTGAACGATTCAGTATCTACAGTGAACGATTCAATATCTACAGTGAACAATTCAACATTCACAGTGAATCCATTCAGTATCTACAGTGAACGATTCAATATCTACAGTGAACGATTCAATATCTACAGTGAACGATTCAGTATCTACAGTGAACGATTCAATATCTACAATGAACAATTCAGTATCTACAGTGAACGATTCAGTATCTACAGTGAACGATTCAATATCTACAGTGAACGCATTCAATATCTACAGTGAACGATTCAGTATCTACAGTGAACGATTCATTATCTACAGTGAACGATTCATTAGCTACAATGTCATTTAAAGCAACAGCATTTTACTTAGAGACAAAAAAGTGGTGACAGGACGGTGAAATCTTAAATAAATATATAAATAAATATTTTATATATATATATATATGTAGAGAGAGACACACAAATGTCAAATCCAGTAACAATCAAATGAAATGAAAATATAATACAGAAAATTGAATTCACTGTTCAATAACACACACACACACACACACACACACACACACACCAAAAACTATATTTGATATTTGATTCCATTTGTTTGCCATTTATTTATCCATGATTTATTTGTTTATTTGACATTTTGTAATTTATGAATTTATTTATCTGTGAAATGTTAGATGCAAATGTTATGTTGGTGAACAGAGACGCGAGGAAATGCTTTTGTATTGAAGAAAAATGATTAAATGATAGTTTCTCATTTCATGGAAAATAAAACTGAATGAACAGCTTTATTGCAAACAATTTGGCTTTTTTGTTTCAATATGTGAAATGTAGAACTGAATGTAGAATTATTCAGTTTTATTATAAGTATTAACAGTCATCACAGTGTTTATGTGGGTAATAATTCAGTTTACATTTCCACACGGTGTGAACGCGAGTCTGTCGTCCAGCTCTGACCGACTCAATGATTTCAGACGTCTGAGAAGAAGCTGTTCATTACATTGCGACTTCCTTCACTCTGCGATTCTGCCTGTGAATTACAGACTTCTGTCACTGCAGAACAGGGCAGAGTAAGCCAGGTGGAACTGGATTCAGATCAAATTCAGCTCCTGCCATTGGTACAGAAAAATCGGTAATTGGGGAAAATAATTTCCCGTACAGTAATATCTCCTGTATTACACCCTCCATTCACACATACCATCAGTGCAGCTGTTCAGTCCAGACGACAGGATTTACTACGTTACCGTTCTTACAGGTTCAGCAGCAACTACAGCACACATGCTTTGGAGACACTGGATGATCAGACTGGACTTACACCCTTTACGCCGTCGTCCTGTTGGAACAGAGCACCGGAATGTGTTCAGAGAAGGTAGAACCACAGCGGTCGTTTATGAAACATCATGAGACCTTCAATGATCCACTGCCATTCAAAGAGACTCCATTAAAGTCTGGTGAGACACCATTAAAAGCAGGGTATGTATATATACACACTGTATATATTAAATATTGAAATGTATGTAAATATATTCTGATATAATCTTGATAAAAAACACACATCAGTTACCCTGTGAAAGTATATTTCCAAAAGTATTAAAACATCATTTTCATTTCTCTGCTCCCTCTCTCTCTGTCTCTCTGTCTCTCTGTCTCTCTGCCCTCTCTGCCCAATTCTTGAGATTGATGTGGCTATTATGACAGCAGGAGTGATATTAGACATTAGCATCTCTTGGACCGGTCAGTGTGGAAACGCCTGAGGAGGAACTCTGACCTGTAAGCCACCTTTAACTACAGGCCTCTCATCAGCCTCCGGCTCTGACCATGCACAAATCCCAACCCCACACCACCTAAATCCCAATCCCAAACCAAACCCCAACTTCAACCCCATCCCAAACCCCATCCCCAACTCCTTCAGTTGGACCGAGAATGACCATCATTCAAATAATATCTCTAGTGCAGGATGGGTGTTTCTAATAACTGACAGTAAGTGGAGGTATAGGGCAGGTGTTTTTGTAGGTTTGTCTTACTTCTCATTCCCATGGACACTGACACACACACACACACACACACACACACATATACACACACACTTGTCTGCATTATCTCTGTGCTCTCCTGTGGCTCTAATAAGGAGGAGATATTGGGACGGCGAGCGAGAGAGGTGAGATTATGAAGTGTGATTTTACTCTGCAGCTGCAGGTCGTTTTTCTAACACTGTGATTATGTTTGACAGAAAAATATTCAAGGGATAGCGCCCTGCCACGACACACAGCACCACCATTAATCAGAGACGGAGACGGGGGAGAAGGACAAAGAAGGAAACACGCAGAACAGAGAGACAGAGAGATTTATTATTGCTCATATTAGTGTCATCCTGTTCACTTAGCATGTATGGTTCAGCCTTTTATACTCTCTCACACACACACACACACACACACACACACAATTTGAATTGAATGTGAGAGTGAACTGAGCTGGTCAATTAGATGGAAAAGCAGAACTCCACACTAACCTGCTGTGATGGAAAAGCCAGTGTGATGCAAAACTGACGCAAAACAGCAGCTTTCCCTCTACCCTCCAACTTAAGCACACACACACACACACACACACACACACACACACACACACACACACACACACACACACCTGACTCACAGGGGTAAAGGAGGTAAAAAAGGGTAAAGGAAAGAATAAACAAAATGAAGAAAAGTGGAAAAGCATGTGCTGGGCTGTGCTGGACGTCGATGGCTGAGGAGTGAGGAGTGAGGAGTGAAGAGTGAGGAGTGAGGAGTGAAGATAAAGACAGATATAAAGGAAATAAAATAAATAAAGCGGAAACAGCACTGGATTAGATCTGCTGCTCCGAGTCCTAATGAGATGTTTTGTAATTACCGCAGTAATAAATTAATATGTGTAAAAATAACTTTGAGCACATTAAAATCCAATCAGCAAAGAGTCCACCACGCTAATCTTCTCCCCAACAACGCAATCGCTCCCTCTCTCGCTCCAGAATAAACAACAAATTACTCATCCACTCACACCCAGCAAAAACAGCTCCCCTACACTTTATCCATCCATCCATCTATCTGTCCACCTACTGCCATGGCAGAAGGTAGAAGAACAGTCAGAGGAACCCTGTCCAAGGTACTGGACACAAAGACCAGCAAGTATGAAGGAAACAAGAAGAGAGAAAAAGAAAGGAAGAAACTGGAAGAGAGATGCAATACAGAGACAGAGGTGAAACACGGTAAGGAAAAGAGGTGTGCAGCACTGTTAACCACGTTTAGAGTGTGCGGTCGTGGGTGGGAGAGGGGTACTGAGAGTGTTCTGGACTGGATCACTTGCTCTCAGAAGCTCCACATCAGACTCAACACAGCTGAGTGACCCAAAGGAGAAGTGCTGCTGCTGCTGCTGCAGTCCGTCTTAAACACTCGCTCTAAACGAAACACTCGTTTAGGACTCCCTCGTTTACACCGAGGCACAGGACAGTGTGAGTTTAGTACCCTCATCTGAGAGAGAGCGCCTGTAGAAGACATTACAACTGATTACATCACAGCTCAGTTACAGCGACAGTATCGCCTCTATATTACAGCTCTATTTCAGTGACAGTACCGCTCTATATTACAGCTCTATTCCAGCAACAGTACCGCTCTATATTACAGCTCTATTTCAGCTGCAGTATTGCTCTATATTACAGCTCTATTTCAGCGACAGTACCACTCTATATTACAGCTCTATTTCAGTGACAGTACCGCTCTATATTACAGCTCTATTTCAGTGGCAGTACCGCTCTATATTACAGCTCTATTCCAGCTGCAGTATTGCTCTATATTACAGCTCTATTTCAGTGACAGTACCACTCTATATTACAGCTCTATTTCAGTGACAGTACCACTCTATATTAGAGCTCTATTTCAGCTGCAGTATCGCTCTATATTACAGCTCTGGTACAGCTACAGTACTACTCTATTAGCTTTATTAGAATGAAAGAAAGAAAGGATGGATGGATGTATGTCTGAGGAAATGAAGGAAAAACCCGGCAAGAGAAAGAAGGGAAAGGGAATGAAGAATTAATGGAAACAAGCAGAGAATGCCATCTTTCTCCTTCCTTTCTTCTGTTTTCACATCTGTCTCTCCCTCTCCTTTCCTCTCTCCATCCCCCTGCTGTTTGTAGCTGTGCAGGGAACAGACTCCATGCTGAATGTTGTCTCCTCTGTTCCAGGTTTATTTCTGTTTTCAGTGCAGCATTCCTCTCTCCCTCTCTCCCTCTCTCTCTCTGTAATATTTTCATCTCTTCATCTTCAGCAGCTCAGTGAAAACCTGCGCAAACTTCACAGCAGCCCGACAACATCCAGCGCAGGAGAACACACTCCACCTCCGCCACTCATACATAGGCAATCCAGCCCAATGAATAGGGTACCAACTTAGAGCAAATTATAAATAGTCTCTCTCTCGCTCTGTAGCATTGGCCCGGCGAGCGTCTATTTAGTTAAAAGCACAAAGGAGGCGGCCTGGGCCGTTTTTCAAAAATTGATGATGGCCGTGCATAAATTATGCAAAGTTTTGTCCTTGTGCCAAGCAATGCATCTACTGAATAATAATGAGAGGGAGAGAGAGTGTGAGTTCTATGCCCGTCTCTACAGCCAGATACTGAAACACAAGAACACTGTGTACTCTGAACCCGGCCTAAAATCTCTGCAAAGAACCAAATTATCCCTCATTTTTCATTTCATTCAAAGGACATGTACACATAAAAGCTTTGTGCATCAATATTAACATTCAGCAGCCCAGTTTATTCCAGCACCAACACTCAGCAGCCCCCCTTTCCCCAGCACCAACACTCAGCAGCCCCCCTTTCACAAGCTGTAACATATGTAATATATAATCACAGAATCATTCTTAAATCACCATAAGGTTGATCATTATACACAAACGGAAAAAGCAGCACCATTACAAGAGTTCAAAATATTGATGCCAATTTATTAAAATTAGAATATATGCATCAACAATCATATTGGCACAGCTCAGTTAGTTACAGCCCACCAGTTCCAGAAAGCTCCATATTTACTTCCGCTCTCACACACACTCATTTTCTGGGATGTTCAGAATGGTGGGATTTCTCTCAGCACTGTTGCCCTCATCATGTTTTACCCATGAGTCAGTGCTTCATTAGCTCAGCTTTAATCTCTACATCACATTAAATATCAGCGCTGTCCGCTGTTCCCTTCCGCCCTCTCCCTTTAATAATCAGCAGACTCTCTTCACCACCGCGAGACCACATTCATCAAACTCCTACCATCTCCCATCAGTCCTCGTCGCTTCCATCCGGGCAAACAGCCGTCTGGAGTCAAACCCAGACCACTGCTGTTACTCAGAGCCCGTCCACGGGTCCAGATCGGAGATTGATGCCCGAGTCTGGGTCAGGAGAATGAAAGTTCAGGGAAGAAACATGGATTTTTCAGCCTTTATTGATCAAAATCTTGCAACACCTTTGAAATCAGCACCTACACCAGAGCAACACTTGACCAACCCCTTGGTAATACTAACACTATTACTAACAATAACATAACAGCCCACTATTAATACTAACAATAACGTTACCACAGCAACCACCCAAAAAATAAATAACCGTGACAATATGCATTCATCCCCCTTTGCTATGAAGACCATATATAGTTCTTTTAGAAGTCACATGATTAGTGAAATGAAGTCCAGCTGTGTGCAATCTGCACCACAAATCAAATAACACCACAAAGACCAAGGAGATCTCCAAACAAGGGACAGAGTTGTTGAGAAGTTCAATCAGGTTTGGGTTTTAAAAAATCTGAGGATCTCTGGAGTACCATCATATCCATTATCATCAAATGGAAAGAACATGGTACCACAACAAGAGAGAACTGCCCACCTGAAGGAGCTGCAGAGATCCCGAACAGAGACTGGAGTACGACTGTCCATCTGTCCATCAGCTGGACTTTATGGAAGAGTGGCTGAAAAAAAGCCTTTGCTTACAGACAGAAATAGGAAGACTCGTTCTCATTTTCCTCTATAACCCAATAACTGGGTCAGTGATGTCATCAGCCCCGCCCCCTCTCTCTGATCAGTCACAGTCTGTATGCAGGTTGATCATCAGCCCCGCCCCCTCTCTCTGATCAGTCACAGTCTGTATGCAGGTTGATCATGTTCACGTGGACAGAGCAGTAAACATGCACTGGAAGCTCCTTTGGTTTTTAAACTGGGATTTAATTCAGATGAAAAACCAGTGAATGGTTCAGTGGATCAGGCCTGTACGTTACTCTGATCCTGAGTTATGAAGCATCTAACTGCTCACAACGTGCGTGTGTTTCAGTTTAGAGTTAACCACGCCCTCCACAATCCACCCTTTATTAAACTCAGTGTTATTTACTGCTTTAGTTTAAGTTTATTTGGGAAAAAAGCTGATCTGGAGAGTCTGGACGCTTCAGAGCAGTAAAGTCACGCCAACCCCACCACATTACTGGGGTTTCGGGATTTTAAAGCTTTTTTTGGTTGAAACCAGGTTTTGAGTCTGTATGAAATATTAGATTATGGACGCCTGCTGTTTGTTTACCTCAAACATGATCTTTGAGTTAGGACTATTTGGGGCATTACGCATGCTAGCAATGTTCTTCTCGAGAATTCTGACAGCAGACTGCAATGTTTTACAGCCCCTACTGGGTTTGTGTATGAAATATTCCCAGTTGTGTGTGGATGAGGCTTAAGGGGAAATATGGTCCAGGAATAAACAAGCAGCAGCCAAACTCTCAGCCAAACTTTTAGTTTAGATTCAACTTGAGTTCATGTTTTGAAGCTTTGAAGGCACCAACACCAGAATTTACACATCCTGAGATCGAGACACAGCAAAGAGCCCAATAGAGAGACCCATTTCCAATAAACCTTCCAGCCCACCCAAGACTAGACCTCCTTTTATGGGATCACAGAGCAGGAGAATACAATCTCCAGCCCAGTGCTCTTTTAAATTGGCTTTTTCCACCCATACGGTTTCTTTTTTTCCTAAAGAGCCGACGCTCCTTTGGAAATCCAGGTATGAAATGTAGAAAATGTGTTCTATATTAGTCTAGTGCTCATAGTCTCCAGAACGTCCTGCTATTTTCTGGACGTTTCTACAGTGAGGTGGTGCTGCAGAGCGATACTGCTCTAGTGCATACAGTCGGTTTAAAGAGCCACACTGATTAAATATGTTTACGTAGATACTATCTGCCTCTGGTTCTGGATCCAGAGCTTCACTTTACACAGCTGTTCGACGACAGAAAAAGAAAACAATGCAGAAAATATAGGGGTCGTGAACTGGCCTCGGATCCACCTTACTCTGAGAATGGAACAGTGCTACAGTTCTAGACAATCACTATAAACACTTTCAAAACCATAGAACCAATAGTGTAGCTTTATGTTCATACTTTTGGTTTTGAGTAATCCAAACACATATGGTCCCATGAGAACCCTGACAAAAGTCTGTATACTCTGGTCAAAAATCTCTAAAGGTGTCAAGATCTGTTGAGCTAGAACCTTTAAATTTGACTTAAGCGTAGAACCAGTAATCATTGGACAAAACACAAATGGTCCCATGCGCTGAAAATCTAATGTCCCTAGAAGTCGCATTTTTAAAACTAGAACCTCCAAATTTGGCGAAAGCATAGAACCGATAATGCGGATTTAAGCTTGTGCTTTTGGCAACAATGTGAACAAAAGTATTTGTACAATAATCAAACACAAATCATCCAAAAAGAATGCAGAAAAAATGTCCACAAACTTCAAACACCTCTACAGGTCACATTTCATGAGGTAGAACCACCAAATTTGGACGATTACTGTACAAATACTTTTTGGATCATTAGGAGAACAACAGATCTATGACATTATTTCTACAGCTATGCCAAAAACAAATGGTTCCACAGGAATGCACTGAAAAACGGCTGGAATCATGGGTCTACAGATCACACTAGAACCTAGAACCTTGGAGATCTAAAACCTCCAAATTTGGTTTATGCATGCTTTACCAAGACTTTTGACTGGATTGGTACCTAAACTGTATCCAGACGAACAATGGTCCAATAGAAAGGCTCAGACAAACCCACCAGATCTGGCAGGAACATAAACCTGTAGAGCAGTTTTATCATTAAAATCGTAATGTTTTTTTTAAATCGTAAATGTTTTTTTTTTAAATCGTAAATGTTTTTTTTTTTAAATCGTAATGTTTTTAAAAATCGTAATGTTTTTAAAATCGTAAATGTTTTTAAAAATCGTAATGTTTTTAAAATCGTAATGTTTTTAAAATCGTAAATGTTTTTAAAATCGTAATGTTTTTAAAATTGTAATGTTTTTAAAATCGTAAATGTTTTTAAAAATCGTAATGTTTTTAAAATCGTAATGTTTTTAAAATCGTAAATGTTTTTAAAATTGTAATGTTTTTAAAATTGTAATGTTTTTAAAATCGTAAATGTTTTTAAAAATCGTAATGTTTTTAAAATCGTAATGTTTTTAAAATCGTAAATGTTTTTAAAATCGTAATGTTTTTAAAATCGTAATGTTTTTAAAATCGTAAATGTTTTTAAAATCGTAATGTTTTTAAAATTGTAAATGTTTTATTGTAAAATCATTGTATATGTGGACATTTGTCTCCCATTTAGAATGAATCAGGGAACGTTCAGAAAGTTCACACTGTACTTCCATGGAGCAGATCAATAAACACCGCCTATATCAATCAAAAAGTGAAATCATTTATTGTCCCTGACAATCGTTGTCTTCATTCCCGACAGCGTTCCAGAAGGAAGAGTGGGACACACTTGTCCAGCTGTCTCTCGGCTGTGCGACACTGACAGGCTATTAAACTGTTTGAGCAGATATGTTTAGCCTCATTGTAATGAGGAAGTTGGAGCGTTATGGTCGCGGTAATGGCGTTTTACAACTGATATTTATAAACTGACTGCAGCGCATTAAACTGTTGGCACTGACTTCTCAACACACCCCCGTTGTTTATTTGGAGCGACCGAGCTCTGCATATAAAAGTTTAGAAAGCTGTCAAGGTGTTTACGAGAGATCTCACACCAATGGAATGTAACTGGTAGGTGTCAAGCATGATCTATTTCATTTATTTATTTATAAAAAGCGGCGTCCACGGCGGGTCCGAGATTAAACGGAGAGCATCAGCACATCTCTCAGACGGACACAGCTTTAAAGTTCCCTTTCCAAGGCTAATCGATCCACGCCAAAAATGAACAAACGCAGAAATGGAACACAACTCTTCAGGGTTCTGGCTGCTGTGGCTGCTTTACCTCAGTCCGTTTCTATAGATCACTAAAGCACAAACAGGACCAAGAGATTACGACTGCGTTACACTAACTGAGTAATGAATCGAGTAACTGAGTACACACACGAGTAATACAGTACTCAATTACAATTGAGTTAGTGAGGAACACACTGAGTACACTGACAAAATGAGCAATACCTTCATTATAGCTGACTGAGTAATTGAGCATTACATTTTCAAATACAATTGAGTAAATGAATCATTTAGTACTTAATACATTACTTAATTACAACTGAGTAGTGCATTAAGTAATTGAGTGCATTGAGTAATATACTACACAGACACAGTTGAGTAATGTGTCGAGTATTTGAGGACAATGGGAGGACGATCCAAACCCGGTATGATGTCATGCAGCTCAGCTCGGTTGGTCTGAGGGAGGAAACTCTGTAAATTAGATTTCTGGCCCAACGTTCTCCTCAACTCAGAAAAAAGCAGCTTGGTGGTTTCAGCTGGAAGTCAACCTGCAGCTCAGAGCCAACTGGGTCATTCATTCCAGCCCAGAGAATTACTTATGTGGACTTTTCCTTCATCTCTCACACGACTCGCCTCAGCCCGAGACTCAGATCGGCTCCGGGTTCACTTTAATGCTTTCAGACGATCAATAAACGTCACAGGACTTTCCAAAGTGCTCCTTACAGCCAATCACACACAATTATTAACTTTGTTCAAACATACACTGTGTCCAGATGTTTGTGGACACTCCTTCTGACACAAATGCACACACAACTTGTCTTCTGTAGAGAAGTGCTGCCAATAGAATAGGACTCTCTGGAGCAGATAAACAAACATGACTCTGTCTCCATGTCTAATAGCAGGTGCGGACTAGAGGGTATAAAGACCCCCAGCACTGAGCTGTGGAGCAGTGGAACCGTGTTCTCTGGAACGATGGAGCTCCATACAGAACTTTTTAGAGGAATGAATTGGGTATGAGGAGGAGTGGTGATCATCCAACATCCTGACCTCACTTACACAATGTTCAAATCCAATCAGATCCTCAGTCTTCTGTGGACAGTAGAGACAGTCACCACTGTCTCCTGTCTCCAACACAAGCAGGAGAAACTCTTCTCAAAGCCCTTGGTTTCAGAACAGTGAATACGCTGGCTTCCCAACACATTTGCCCATATAGTGTAGCTTGTATCCGTGCAACATTGTTGGCCAAGAACATAATAAAGATCTTTCTACTTTACTCTCTCTGTCACACACACACACACACACACACACACACACACACACACACACACATCACCTGCCAAAAGCATCGTTTGCCAGCATAACGCTTCATTTGCCATGCAAATGTAATCTCTTTATTAGTCAGTGTGCTGCCGGGCCGCCGGTTAAGCAGAGCTCAGAGATCTGATCTTATCCTTTCTGCCACTACCGCTAGAGAGAGAGAGAGAGAGAGAGAGAGAGAGAGTGTGTGTGTGTGTGTGCGTGTAATGTTTTTTAAAGAAACTATTGTGTACGCACTTAAAAGTAGTTCTCCAATGGAACCATAAACACTCAAAGAAATCTAAGAAAGGTTCTTTGCATCATGAAAAGGTTCTTCAGAATAATGGTGAGTGTTAGAGAGGGTTCAATCAGAACCTTTTTGAAAAGGGTTCTATATGGCACCCATAAGGATTCCATTATTGTAAGGTCACACTTGCAATGATAGTAGAACCCTTTCTGGTGCTATACAGAACCCAAACGTTCTATATAGATCCCTCTTCAGCATACTCTCCTTCTAAAATCCCTCATTTTACAGTGTGTATGGAGACAAGGTTTGAATGAGAGAGAGACAGAAAGAGCACACACACAGATCTAAAATTCATTAGGTGTGTGTGTGTGTGTGGGTGTGTGTGTGTGTGTGTGTGTGTGTGGGTGTGTGTGTGTGTGTGTGAGAGAGAGAGAGAGAGAGAGAGAGTAAATGACTAATTCTTCTAGATAAAGGCAGAACAGCGCCTCTCGCAGCCCAGGTTTGTGGAAATATCCACCTGAAGGACAGTGAGCAACACTCCACCTACACCCTTCTAAACCCCACCCACCCAAATAAATGTACTGCCAATAAGAACGTAAACTTACTGCACCTCATTTTATAATTTAAATAAAAACTATTATTATTATTATTATTATTATTATTATTATTATTATTATTGAATATAGTTTTATAATAATAATAATAATAATAATAATAATAATAATAATAATAATAATAATAATAAGACTGAATATCTGTGCATCACCTGGTCTCCACCTGTGCTGCACAGGTAAAGGCAGGTAGACAGAGAGTATAAGCTGTATATCTATGTCACTAATCTAGTCCTGGAGTTGAGCTGCGGTCACTCTGGTCACTAAAGGTGATCTGATCCTTGTTTAAAACATCTGAGCTAATTGAGTCGAAATGAAACCTCATCGTCATGGCAACCCCACCGAGACCTGCGAGACAGGGAGCATGTGTCATCGTTAAGCTAAGGCCTCCATTTCAGCTGGTAATGAACGACCAATTGAAACGCTCAAATGACGGGGAGTCAAATCTGTTTACACTGACGTCCAGTCTTCTCCTTTAAAGCTGCTGTTTTGGAGATGTTTCGTACGGTCAGATCACCTTTGATCTTCATTACAGACACGTTAACAGACCAACGTTACGTTAATGAGGTTCTGCAACCAGTGGTTCTACCTTTTCCGGTGCTCTATTCCAACGGGACGACGTTCACACCACTGCTGCCGTCTCAAGATCTCGTCTTGAAGACACAGATACTACGCCGTGGTCGGTCTCATCTCCAGACCTGTCCCTGATTGAAAATGTGTGGACGCTATTGGACGCTCTATCAACACTCCACCCCTACCACACCATCTGCAGAACTGAGTGAGAACATTCAAGCTGCATGGGATGGATCATCACAGGACACCATTAGGAACCTCTACACCTCCATGCAGAGACGTCTGGCGTGTTGCATTAAACCCAACGCCGTCCTGAGAGACACCACTTCTGTATGAGTCGATCAATAAATATTGATCAGATCAGACTACAGTTATCATCAGTTATTGCTGCTGGTGTGTCTGTTTGTATATTGGGGTCCTTTATGAGTGTGAGTTCAGTGTGTTGATCATTGACACCCATGACAAACACACTCAGTCTAAAGACAGCAGGGGTGTGTGTGTGTGTGTGTGTGTGTGTGTGTGGTTGGCGCTGGTCTCTGGTGTAGGCAGATGGTGAAACTCAATTAGCCCAGCTCAATCCTTCTCGCTTCCAGCGCAGATAAAAGAGGAGGAAGAAACAAGATGGAAAATGAATGAAAAGAAAACCTCAGCCCATCACACCCCTCCCCGTCTCTGTTCTCTCTATTCTACCGTCCTCTTTCAAATCTCTTCATTTTCTATCTTTCATCCTTCTGCTTTCCATTCATTCTTTCATCTCTTTCAATATTTCTCATTCGCTAATTCTCCTCTTTCATCTTTCTCTCCTCCCTATCCATCTTTCTCATTCACTCTCTTTTGTCCATCTCTCTCTACGTCCCCTGTGTGTGTGTGTGTGTGTGTGTGTGTGGTGATGGAGAGGTGTGTGTTACGCCACACACAAAGAAATCTGACTCGTAAAGGACACTGCTGACATTAATTAACCATTACAAACTAATTACACCCAGTTAATGCTTCCCTCGCTTTTCCTCTCCTTCCTCTCTCACTCTCTTTCCAGGTCTCTTCTTCCCTCAGTTCTGTTCATCTTCATCCTCACCTTCACCTAATAATAACCAGCTTCAGCTCTGTGATGTTGGTGGGTTTCCTCCATGAACTGCTGCTTCAGGTCCTCCACAACACCTCTACTGGATTTAGATCAGGACTCTGACTGGACTATTCCAGAACATTACCTTCATTCTTCTTTAAACGCCGTTTGGTGGAACCACTTTTATGATTAGGGTCGTTGTCTTGTTGCATGACCCACATTCTGTAGAGACTCAACATACAGATATATGTCCATGATCCTCCCACCACCATGTTTCGCAATATTGTCTGCTTAGGATGTTGTATGCAACACGTAATGGCACGTAACTGGCCGCAAAGGCCTGACCACTCTTTCCAGACTGTAGCTCAGTTAGAAGTGTCCTGTTTATCTGCTCTAAAAACACCGGCGCTATATACTCATCATCACTGAGACCTCCGACAGCCTGCATCAGCACCAGCCACTGTTTGTACGCCCAGTCTTTAGTGAGCTGGTTGTACTGGCAGCACTGGTTAGCATGTTGGGCCACACGACTCTGATGACATGGATAAGGTGATCCTTTCCTCTTCCTGTCCGAAAACAAAGACACACCTGATCTCTTTCTCACCCTCTCACACTCGCTCAGAGAAAACTGATCCTGGGTTTGTGATACCAACACACACACACACACACACACACAGCACAGAAACCAAACCCAAGCAAAACAGTATATAACCCCTTATTGGAGCGTGAAATATTGTCTCAGTTCTAGCTCTCAAAATTGTGAATTCTGCAGAATTAACATTAGCCTTCAGCCACTAGGGGTGATGTGGGGTCTAAATGAAGTGTAGAACCTGATGATCACTGAAGATCAGGGTGAAAGGAGGAGAATAAAGTCTGCACAGAAACAGATGAACTACAGTCTGAATTATAGAACCACAAAGAGCTCCTGTATGATCAGAGGAGCTGATAGAGTGGACAGAGAGAGGAGAAACAAGGTGGTCATAATGTTATGGTTCTGTGTATATCGGCCACACATCCTTTAAAAATCCCTAATAAAAAGCTTTAAATGTCCCCTGTGTGAAACTGTCTCCTCTCCCTCTCTCTCGCCCACTTTCCTCCCATCTCTGTGCCCTTAAGGTCTCATTAACTCTGGGTCACCAACACATACTCGCTCGCTCGCACAGCCCAGCCATAACACCTCCAGATATTAAGACACACACACTCCAGCTAGAACAGGAACACACACAGTACAGCTAGGAGTTCCAGATCAGGAGGTTCTGGTCCAGTTCTATCATCCTCTGGCCGAAACTGATCTGGAGTTTTGCAAATGTTCATAACACTAAGAGCATTTTGTGGAGTTGACAGACTTTGAGAGGCAGCAACACTGAGAGAAGCAGGACGGTCGTTTCCATTTTAGACCATTGTCTTGACTTCGTATGCAGTGGTGTTGTGAACACGAATCTTGGACTGCTATGGACTGGAACTGTACCATTTACAACAATCCAGGTTCTGTTTGTTAACGACGGTCAGGTTTGAGTATGGAGGCCTTTTGTCAGACGCTTCAATCCCGTCGTTGCTGTGAAGCGACACACTGACCCAACAGCTGGTGTGATGATCTGGGGAGCGTGTGGACGAGCGTCGTCCTGTTGGAACAGAGCACCGGAGTGTGTGTTCAGAAAAGGTAGAACCACTGGTTGTAGGACCTACCTAACATAACTTTGGGCTGCTTGAAGAGATCTTGGTGCTGTACATGGTGCCTCCACCGATATCCACCACTGAAGACCACTGATATCAAACTGTAAAACAATTCCTTGATTGGTTCTGATCCACGTTCTCAGTATTCCTACATCCAACACCTCCAACATAAGGACACGCCGCTGTGTTTTAATAACCCCTGAGGCTGAAGGTCACATCATCTCCTTAATTCTGCTATTTTAACAACACTTAATCCACACCAGGTAACACACACAATGACACACACTGGTCCTTCACCACGGCCTTATCACACACAATAGCACACAAAGCCTACCGCTGCAGGCCAAGGGCCCGGCTCCATTCCTGTAACTCTAAACTTCAAGGTTATGCACGCACACACACACACACACACACACACACACACACAGAGTAACACGGGCCTTGGAACTGAACTAACACCGGCTCTGCTGCTGTTGTGTTTTACAACCCAGCTGTGGATTACCAAAGTGTGTGTGTGTGTGGCGGTAGAGATTTGTGTTATTTGGTGGACACGCCTCGTGCACACAAAAAGCCTCGGTGACTACATGTCTGTGTTTACAGGACACACACACACACACACACACACACACACACACAATTGCAACACACCTGCAGGTTTCAGCGCTGATACGCTGAAGCACAAACACACCTGCAGCCTCCGCAGCTCAAGTCGGGACGTTAGAGCGGGATTAGGAAAGAAAGAGACGTGTCGAGTGCTGCTGTAACATCTCAATGGGGAGCAATTATCCTGCCTGTCCAAAGGATGAGAGCGTCCAGCTCTACTGAATGTTCCCGTTTGTGGTTTAGTTGAACATGTTTTGCGTGTGAATCAGTCCAGTATGAGTAGAAAACACTAAACCAACACACTCGTCATGTTTACAGTGAAGTTCTTCACTTAGTGAGGACAATACTGGACTATCAGCTGTTACTCAAGGTGTCATACCAGTATCGGTACAGGAAAGTGGTACTGTTTAACCAGCATGTCACATCACAATACTTACAATAGAGAGAGACAGAGAGAGAGAGAGAGAGAGAGAGAGAGACAGAGAGAGACAGAGACAGAGAGAGAGAGAGAGAGACAGAGAGAGAGAAAGAGAGAGACAGAGAGAGACACACAAAGAGAGAGAGAGACACACAAAGAGAGAGAGAGAGAGACACACACACACACAAAGAGAGAGAGACAGAGAGAGAGACAGAAACAGAGAGAGAGACAGAGAGAGAGAGAGAGAGAGAGAGAGAGAGAGAGAGAGACAGAGAGAGAGAGAGACAGCAGAGAGACAGAGAGAGACAGAGAGACACAGAGAGAATGGAGTAGGGTATGGATGTCTCGGTATATTACCCACATGATGAAACTGCATTGAGGTTAAGATGCAGCAGAGTTTGATGAAAAATTCAAATCGTTCCTTCACTAAAAGGTCTACATAACCAAAACCATAGTGCTGGAGGTGGAGAGAACGTGGGAGGTTTCTGCCAACAGCCTCTGCTCACTTTCTACAAGATAGAAGAAGGAAAATGGCCCTGAACAACTGAACATGAAGATGCCCAATCACCAACCAGGTACACCTGTAATTACATAAACGTACACACTAATTACACATCTAACTAATCAATTACAAAATCAACCGTTCCACCGTTCAGAAAATCATTCAGCCTAAGAGCAGAACCACAAGATGAGAAAAGGAGATCCAACAATCCTAAAATGTTTGTCATGGACCTACACATACAGCTTCTACCATCAGAAAGAGACCAAACCAGTATGATCTTCATCTGAGGTGTTTAAGGAGGAAACCCTTATGGTCAAAAAACATCAGGATGAGACTAAAGTTCTCCAGAGAACATCTAGACAAAGACTACAAACAGAGAACGTAAGAGCGTCTGTACAAAGACTGACGCTGAAACATCACAGAGCTGAAAGAATTCCGCATGCAGGAGTGGGAATGTCTTTCTTCCAGTTGATTCCAGAGACAGTAGATGGTTATAGAAACATCTAACTGACATTATTCCAGACAAAGGAGGAGATACAGCTATTAGGACAGAGGGGACATTTCTTCAGTTTTATGTGTTTAGTTATATCACAGCAATCTCTCAATACAGAAGATATGTTGAGGTCATAGGTGGTCATGGGTCGTCCTAACCTTTTCACAATGTCTGACATTTATCAACCCAAGTCTAATGAATGAAAGTACAACAGAATCTACACAACTCTAGTTCTGAAGACCCATACAGAGAACATTGGAGAATCATTAATGCCCCCATCCCAGCCTAAGGATGTTGTGTCAAGGTACAACAGGATCTCAAAGGTTCTGGTCACCCTCTACTGTTCTGGGAAGCCTTTGAACTAAATGTTTAGATCTAGATCACCTACAAGAGCTTTAATAAGGTCAGGTTCAAGTGTTGGATCAATAATTCTGGATCACAAACACCAATCCAATGGAGCTCCATCACAGCAGGTATACCATTCCATGGCCCAAGGACTGGTGCTTTTCAGCCTGGTACCCGTTGCCTGACACTGGGCACAGTTATAGCAGCCCATTGTAATGTCAATGCTTTTCTACGGAGAAATTCTATTTACACAACTAACGCAAAAAACATTTAGTCACATATCTGCTCCAACTTATAACCCAAGTTTGGTTAACGATTAATGGACACCCACAACCCAAACCTAATGACCCAAATGGAACGCTGCCTAAGGCTAAGGTAGAACAGGATGTAGGACATTCTGGCTCTCCTGACCCATTACCAAGAAGAGCTTTATTTAACTTTATTTAATAATTAATAAACACTCACATTGCAAAGCTAACGACCCAAAGAAAGGCTGCCTGGGGCTGCTGTATCAAGGTACACCCTGGACGTCTTCACCCGATACCAAGAACAGTTAACCATTCACTGGAGCAGCAGCATTCCTAGACACATGGTCACGAGTAGACGAGTCGATACATCCGTGCCCAGTGTTTCTCCTGTGAGTACAAGGTGTCAAAGTATGAATATGGTGGCTTTTCCTGCTTTGTTCCTGAATGAGGACATTCCTTAATTTTACACCCTTAAAAATTAAGATTCTATTCAGGGTTCTTAGGTGGGCTGCAGTCTGACCCAGATTCTGTCTTTCTGAAACCTTTTAATTATGACAGATTATTTAATGAGTGCAACTTTTCTAGTTTTTCAGGTTTAGTGGCCCAAAAAATGCACATTGTTCGTGCATTGAACTTATCACAAGATGCTGCTCAGCCAATCAGACCTGTGCATTCTGATGAGCGACCCCTATTCCCGCCCTTCAACAAAAAGGGCCAATCAGCTTACTGGTTATGCTGCGAGTGGAGGACGGTGATGGAGCAGGTGGAGAGGGGGCGGGCTGATGATCAACCTGTATACAGACTCTGACTGATCAGAGAGAGGGGGCGGGGCTGATGCTCAACCTGCATACAGACTGTTGAATTTTGAAGAAAGTATTATAAATATCCTTGTCAATCTAAGTCTTTTAGTCCTTTTAGTCCTTATAACTTGCAGTGAGGGTTTGATTGCATTAGTGAGGTCAGGTACTAATGGTGGAAAATTAGTTCTGCATCACATACACCACTCCACCTCATGCCAACTGGATGGAGCTTTGGATGGATTTAAACCCCCTAGACAATGTCTGGCATTGGGTATGGAGGTCTCGGTCTGCTGCAGCGAGATTATATTTTTATTACAGCTGAAGCATAATAAAGTCCAGTGGTGTTCAGGTCCAGACCTTCTGAAGAAGAATACTAGGTCACATTAGATGTGCTCACATTTTTAACACTGGTGCTACACTTACATCATACAGAATCCCACATTCAACCACATCCTTAAAAAGGCCTCCGTCCACATTTAACGTAAATAAATCACTCTGATCCCACATCTCCACCCAAACCATACCCATATCCAGAAGTCCAAACCTAAACAGGACCTGGAACACTTAGAGCTATATGCCACTGAAAGACATGCATTTCTGAAGACTGCATTCCCGTAAAGGTCCCTGAACGAGGACAATATTGAGGGGTTTTTTGTATGCATTCTGGGGACTCGGTTCCCAAAGGCCTTACGGATACATCCACACACACACACACACACACACACACACACACACACCTGTTATAAAGGACTTCTTGACATTAGCACAATCAATAGCTCAGACTTTCCTAATTGAAGGTGAGATTGCAGAGGTTTTACTGAAGGAGAGAGCGCTAGACAGGGCGTGGGTGGATTTCTCAACAGCAGTGTGTGTGTGTGTGTGTGTGTGTGTGTGTGTGTGTGTGTGTGTGTAACGGAGGTAAAGAGGGAGTGTGTGAGACAGCTATCAGTAGGGCTGTTATAAACAGTCATGTCGTGGCCGTTACTGTATAATGGCTAATCTATTTTTCTGCATTCTTCCAGACACATTCCCACATTAAATCAACAGCGCGCTGTGAGAGGAGGGGAATTCACACAACAATGGCCTCTCTCCCCCTCACCCAGCAGGCATGTGTGTGTGTGTGTGTGTGTGTGTGTGTGTGTGTGTGTGTGTGTGTGCGTGTGTGTGTGAGTCACCAACCCTGCGAATCATTCCGCACAGTCCTCCTTTTGTACTCATATAGGCATAAATGATTCCATCCCCATAAAATGCATCTGCTGGGGAATAATAACTCAATAAGCAAATCCTCCATACGACACATTAAACCCAGTGCAGACGCTGAGCTTCTCCCGTCTCGCACTGGGAATTCTGGGGTTATTGTTATTAGGTTTTCCAGCCATGTTTACATGCAATCATATGACCTTTCAATGTGAGTTTACATTTCTGACTGTCCACACAACAACATCAACAACTGCAACGGTGTTGCACCAACAGCATGGGTACAATTTCGTATGATGCCACCTTTGATCTTCACTGCAGACACCTGTTCTGGACACTATTCCAACAGGACGACCTTCGTCCACATACTACTACTGCTGTTCTCGGTCCAGCAGTGACACTGAGGGGTTTAAACACTCCAGCAGCACTGCTGTGTCTGATCCACTCGTACCAGCAACACACACTAACACCACCACCATGTCAGTGTGACTGCAGTGCTGAGAATGACCCACCACCCACATCATATCTGCTCTGTGGTGGTCCTGTGGGGTCCTGATCATTGAAGATCAGGGTGAAAGGAGGAGACTAAAGTCTGCAGAGAAACAGATGAACTACAGTCTGAGTTATAGATCTACAGGAGCTGCTGTTGCCCGACCGTAGGCACAGTTACTCTTCCTTTTCCCAGATTCTGATTCAGTAGTTTAAAGGTTAAATGTACTGAAAATACAGATTTTAAACTTTTAATGAAAACAAATAAATAAAAAGATTAATGCATATTAGGACAAAGGACAACATCCCTTTCTGCGGAGCCACTTGTTGGATGTTTGACCTCCTGTTAATGGAGCTTTTGAAGTTAAAGGCCATCAGCGCTGAAAACTCTGATAATGAACTGCAGGATCTCTTAGTAAAGACAGCACAACACGTCCAATAACTGCCCGGCTTTACAACATCCAGTGAAGCAAGGACTGTTATCTAATCAGGAATAAAAGCAGAATTGAAAATGAGTGAAAAAGAGAACAGAAAGGAAAGAAGACTAAAGCCTCGAAGCGAGAGCTACACTGAAGTCCGTGTCCTTCTGAACGCGGTAGGGGTCAGGAACTGAGCTCTATGCTAACATTCTCCCACTGTGTGACCCTATTGTGAAATTAAAGGTCCGTTATAATTTCTCATTATTTATTTGTTTATATTATTTATTTTGCTTTGGCGTCAGTGACTGGGTTTAATGTGAGCTATGGCATTTCACACTAAGCAAGCAGCAGCCAGAGGCAACGTCGTCGGCATTATCCCGAATATCATATTTTACAACCATTACATTTAAAGTCACAGACACATACAGACGCCCCATGAAAACCTCTGTCTCGCATAATTAAACTTACCTTTGATCTTCACTGTATCTACACTGAGAGATGGAGGAGATGAGACCAAACACACACAACTGAAGAAACATCACAAACAGAATAAACAGAAATGTCATTCTGAGGGTAAAATTCAGACACACCCACATTTATTACAACATAAATACCTAAAATCAGAATCAGCTGATAATGATCAGACCATCATCAGAGAGGAGGAGGAGGAGGTTGTGTTATTTTAACCTCAGACATTAGTCTGGTTTGCTCTTGATTGTTGAAGTGAGTGAGATCACCATGATCAGATCCAAAGAGCTCTCTGAGGTCTTCAGAATGAAGGTTGTAGATGCAGATGAGTCTGAGAAGGGATTTAAAAAGATCTCGGAACAATTAGGAATCAGCTGTTCCACTGTCCGGAACATCATTTACAAGAGGAGAACGTTTAGAACAACTGCCCACATATATCTTTTTTTAATAATTTAGTAAATGTGTGTGTAATAGTGATAACAGTGTATAACATGAGCACTATATATACACACACATATACACACACACACACACACACACACACACAGAGAAAGTGTAGATAAAGAGATGGTTTTCAAATGAAAAGCTCTCTTTAAAAAGTAAAAGCACTGTAAAACTGCAAAGTCACCGTCACCCCAGCAGCTCCATATCCCAGCTCTCCCTCCCTCACAACATGATTCCACTTTTATCCGTGCCTACAATCCGATTCGGAAAGATCCAGAGTCCTACCAGTATTCACTTATACTGTCAGAACACCCACCCCTCATATTCATCAGCTGAGTCACTGAGCAGGTGTGTGTGTGTGTGTGTGTGTGTGTGTGTAGTCATTGACTGGCTCTGAATGCGTGTTATCAGTAGCATGTCTGAACGAGGTCATCCACAAAGCTCTATCAGGCTGCAGTTATTACCCTCCACCCTTATCACTCCTCCACAGCCTGTTCCACTTCCTCCGCTCCGTATCACACTACGTATCCCATAATTCATCACTCAGGACCGCTGTGCTCCGACACATGTACAGATTAATGCTAATTAGAGGTGCTCGTCTCACAGCACAGTGAGGTTCGATACCGTTAACCCTGCAAAGCGCCGGATTTCAGCTACTTGGGCCGGAATTCCCGATGAATTATTCCTCGCTGAAATACCAGGACGGGAGCCTGTGGAACATTTAGGAATACGAACGCATTTGTACCATGTCACAATAATACATATACACCAGTCACACCCGACCAAACACATGGGTAACCACAGCAACCAGAAAGAAACCCGAGAAGGCCCGAGAAGCCTTCGTCCACAGTGCAAGAGATTATACGCATAACCTGAGCTGTACAAGGTCACGAAGTGGTTACAGGGAGGAGACAGAAACAGTCGGGGAGAGAGAGCGGGGATGGAAGAGTGTGAAGCTCTCTGATTGGTCCTCTGGGCAGAGTGTTAGGTTAGGCTCCTACCTGCTGTCAATAAGCCCTCACTCATCCCCTCAGAGCACTCTATATATTGATTAAGCCATACATCACCGAGCTCCTACAAGACATTATTCCTAATTAAAAACTAAGCTATAAATTGTGGGCTTTATTGCAGAAGCGGGCAGTAAATAAACCAGGGGAGGGGGAGCAGTCATCAAAGGATTAAAAGAGCAATAAGGAATGAGACAGAGACATACAAGCGTCTAACACACACACACACACTTTGTTCTGAGGTCACAAGAGCTTCGTCTGGTCTGGATCAGGTACTGTCTTTACTGCCAACGTGGAACGGGTTCCGTTCTGGTTAGCAAACCCAATTCTGAACTGCTCGGCACACGTCCACCAACGGAAACAGGTTCTGGAATACCGTTCGTCTCATGCGGCGTCATCATCTACGTCTCATCATCAGCAAAATCTGATCCAGGTTTGCTTTTTGGAGAAAACTGGTGTAAAAGCAGATGATTTGCTGAAAACCAGCAAGGTTTCGAGGTGGAAAAGATCTAATAGAGTGGACAGTGAGTGGACAGTGTTTAAACACTCCAGCAGCACTGCTGCATCTGATCCACTTGTACCAGCTCACACACGCTAACACACCACCACCATGTCAGTGTCGCTGTGGAGTCCTGACCAGCAGAGAACCCTATATGTGTTCTGTTATAAAGTGACCCAGCATTGGGTGATGGAAATGCTTTTAAATCAGGAACTCATACTCCGTAACAAAACCCTACTGCATTCCAAAGAACGATGGACGAATGAATGAAGATGGTTGTACCTAACAATCCCACGCTGGGGGTGTTGATCTTCAGGGGAAAATACTAGAAACCGTCCAAATCTGAGTCATTTAATGCACAATTACAGCGAGCTTTCCTGGTAATGACCACAGTAATAGGTAAGGTACTCCAGTCTAAATAAGCCTTCTGCTTCAGTTGTAGCACCGGCAGCGGAAGAGACAGCTTCTCCTCGGAATCTGACAGCACACACTGGATTTCCACAACACTTTTTTGCAAAACTGTGGCATTTCCTTACAAAGCAGCCGACCGTGGCAGGTAATATCTGGGATTTTATACAGGGTGCCTCTGGGAGCTGGATAGAGTAAGCACTGTGTTCCACAGCTCAACAGCAGTGTGTCAGAAAAAAATGGCCCCAGTGCTTATGGAGTCCACTTCTGTGAGTGTGTGTATTTAATATCCCAGATCAGACTGACCGCCAGCACTGCAGGCCTTACACTCCTCAGACTGGAAGACACAAAGGTCAGCGTCAGACTGTTTAACAAGTTATGAGATAAACCGTATTGGAGTTACTGAATAATATGTCTCAGACTGCAACACGGCGGGAGGTTTAAGGGGTGAGAGTCCAGCTCAGCTTCCAAACAACCGTCAGCAAACAGCTGGACCAAGTTGGTAGACCAGCATGACCAGGCACATTATGCTGGTGGACTACCATGAGTAACCTCTCCAAGTTGGTTGATTTAGTATCATTACCACCTTCACTAACCTAGAGAACCTCCACGACCAACTTAAACAAGCTAGTGGTCTAGCATGGCCAACTGGAGCAAGATGGTTGACCACCATTAACAACTTGACCAAACTGGTTGGATTAATAATATTACCACCTTGACCAAGTTGATGGTCTGGCATGACCAGTTTAACCAAGCTGGTTGGTTTGCCACTATTACTCACATGAGCAAGCTTGTGAATGACCACAATCATCTTGAGCAAGCTGGTGGACCAAACTGACCAACATGAGCAGGATGGTGGACCACCTTGACCAACTTGAGAAAAATATTATTTTTAGGGGTCAAGGTGAGGGTATTAGTGGTCCAGATTGGTCAAACTGGTCAACACGGACAAGCTGGTGGTCTAGCATAACCCACTGTAACTGACTGTTTACCATCTAACCCATCTGGTTGGTGTACCATAATGACCAGCTTGCTGAAGTTGGTAATAATGATCCAAACATTTGGTCAAGTTGGCCAATGTGACCAGTGTAAGCCATCTGACCAGAATTTGGTATGTTTTCACTGAGTCCTCTTGGATGCGTAGCTTCTCAATCACCACACCCATCAAGCAGATGATCCATACGATCCAGATGGTGTCCGTGTATAACCGCACCTCAAATCACAGGTCAGAAATCAGTCATATTACAGATCACTGCAGTAAAACTGTAACGGCATACGGGCTGATGTGCTTTTCATGCAGGGAAGTAAAATCCGATCTCCTCTGATTACACTGGGAACGTAAGTGTAACTGGATTCCACACTGCATGCACAACCAAACGTTTTGATGCAGGGTGTGAACGAGTTCTCGGAGAACAATGTGTGAGTACGTAAGTGTGTAACAGTGCTCCAAAACACTTCTAGGTCATAGCCATGCTGCAACCAAATATGCTCAGCGGGCAGTAATAAAGCACAGCCGACATATTCCTCCTTCATTTTTAGAGCAATGTCGCCGTTCCATTCGGATGCTGATTGATCTTCCCATCCTTAGAGAGCAGGAGTGAAGAAGTGCAGGAGGGTTCATCGCTGGCAGTAAAAACAGACGATAAAGGGAGGCTGTGGATTTCCGCCGGCACTCAACCTCAGTCAATACACAATGACTCTCTCTCTCTCTCTCTCTCTCTCTCGCTCTCTCTCTCTCTCCGAAATCTACCATCAAACTATTCCCAGTTGTCCTCAGGCTTTTGACAAGATTTGATTGGCCACAGGCCATAACCATCACTCACTGTCACCAGAGTCTCCTGACGCGAACGCGCACACGCACGCACACACACACACACACACACACACACACACACACACACACACACAATATTAGGGTCCCGTTCAGAGATTCTGATTCGCGCCTCTCCATAATAATAGAGGGTGTGTCCTGGAGGTATGACATTGCCCCATAGAAAGAGAGGGTGAGAGTGAGCGAGGGACAGACAAAGAGTGACAGGTGGGAAAGAATGAGATGGGTGAGAGAATGTGTGTGAGGGTGTGTGTTGTATTGTGGTGTGTGTGGGCGTGGCCTGGTGGGAAATGCAGGGTACTTAAGAGGAATTTGCTTAACTGACATGTTGTGGCCAACCAGTTGACTGGGAATGGCTGTGGCCTGAGGGATAGGACAGGAAATAATGGGAAATAAGGGGAGGTGTGTGGACATGAACATTTCAGCAATGTTACGGGGATAATAGGCTGTCCTACAGCCCCCCCCCCCAACACCCCTTCTCATGTGTATGGAGAGCTGTTGAAACACAGTGGTGGGAGCATCATGGTTTGGCAAAAATTGGAACAAAATTCTGAACGACACCAGCAAATTCTAAAGGAAAGTAAAGGGGACAGTGGGGTCATGCAACAAGACAATGACCCTAAGCACACAAGTGGTTCTACCAAAGAAAGTGTAATGAAGAATAATGTTCTGGAATGGTCCAGTCAGAGTCCTGACCTTAATCCAGTAGAAATGTTGTGGAAGGACCTGAAGCAGCAGTTGATTTGAGGATCCTTAAAGTAAAGTTTCACATAGTTTATATTATTAAAATTAATAAACAAACTCAATAGAGTGGAGGTTCGGCCGAAACTACAGACTGAAACCACGTGATTTAATTCAATCTCATACTGGTTACTGTTCGAAGAATGACAGCTAGAAACTCCCACCCACTCTACCATTATTAGACTCACTCCTACTCTGTGTGTGTGTGTGTGTGTGTGTGTGTGTGTGTGTGTGTGTATCCCCACAGGACATTGCACAGTAAATACTGTATGAGCCTTCATTAGCCTCTCTGGTTGTGATGGGTAACCTTTTGCTTAAGGGTATATTATAATAAAGAGCTGTAAGCTGTCAGTGTGTGTGTGTGTATGTGTGTGTGTGTGTGTGTGTGTATTCTTGATGACTTTCAGTGCGTCATTATTCCATCAACAGCAGACAGCACAACAGCAGGAAACACACACACCCCAACAAAGACAGATTAATCACGCATGTTCACACACACACTCCATACAAAAACATTCATGCTGAGATAAGCACATATAAGCCCTACACAAGTCAGCACACACACACACACACACACACACACACACACACACACACACACACACACACACACTCCACATAATCTGATTTTAGAAAAGACTCAAATGAAATCTCAAATTTAGCCAATATTCAACTGTATTGTGAGTCTTATAGTAATGACAATATCACAAATTCAACCATGATTCATCTGTTATTTGACTCAATAAATGATTCAATGCGATTCTTGAAAATGTTCTTATGAAATGAATCGATACAGTGAATCAATACATCTCGAAACAACCATGATTCACAGACGTAGCTCAAAAAGAGATCAGACATGAAGTCTCTGATCTCATATGTTGATGCATGACTCATGTTTATGGATTCAGCCCCATCTCTGCTTTCTAGGCCACCAATGAGACTTTATATTAAATAATACTTCAGATATATGAAAGAGCGTGTGTGTGTGTGTGTGTGTGTGTGTGTGGAATACAGTAGGATGTGTATACAATAGTGTGTGTATGTTGGAGGGGACTAATGTCATGAAACTCAGAATGAAGGAGAAGCAATGGAACTGACAGCATCACAGCTCAGCAAACCACACACACACACACACACACACACACACATCTGCACTGCAAATGAATCCATCTAGCATATCTGCATGCGAGAGGGCCTAGGGTGAAAGGTTTCTGAGGGTGAAACTTTACACACACACACACACACACACACACACACACTATCTGCAGCAACATTTGGTTTCAGCAGTGGACAGAAATACAAACAAACCATGCGAATCACAATAATGTAAATATGCAAATGATTATGCAAATGAGGGCATGCATAAACATTTGTGAATGCCTCGAGGCGCGAGTGTGTTGACTCACAGGTGTTTCAGTCATCGCCTTTGAAAACAGCAGCACTGCAATCAAAGCAGCACTTTGTTAAACAAAGCATCAGCAGGCCAAAGGTAAACATTTCACACACACACACACACACACACACACACACACACACACACACACACACACCCACGCTTTCAGTAAAAACATTTCGATTTGCATCAGTCTGTCTGCTCCAAATGAAAACACTCAGATTTGAGTACGTTTTAGAGAAAGATTCAATTAATCATGACGGCTCCACTTCAGCCTCAATTCAACTCCATTCTTCCATTATTGATTCAATACATTCAAAAATCTATCAAAACTCCATTCAGCTTAATGACGGGATTCATAAATGATTCAATGCCTTCAGAAGAGTCTTATTTCCACTGTTTGATTCATTCAGAAATATTTCAATCCCAATACAAATCTCAAATTTAACCATAATTCATTCAAATGATTCATTCCTACATTTATTATTCAGTGCACACATATAACTTAAAAAAAGATTCAATTGAATCACTTGATTCTTTTATAGATGATTCAACATATTGAGAAATCTCAAATTCAACCACAATTCAATTATGAAATCCATTATATATTATTCAGTGAAGACAAAAAAAAAAAAAAGATTCTGCTTCATCACTCGATTCTTTACATTCAGACTCATCTCAAATCCATCCATGATTCAATTACTGGGCTCCTTCATTAATGACTGAATCAACAATTAACATTTCACTTTCAGTGATTCATTCAGTAAAGATTCAATGCCTCCACAAACCTGAAATTCAACTCATTAGAATTCGTTCTCCCTACATTACTCAAAAAGATTCAACTTATACTCGAGTCTCTCGATTTTGATTCTTTAATCAATCAACCTCACATCAATTTCATTTTTTGATTCATTCCACAGTGATTCTCACACTGAGCCTCAATTTGATTCGACTCTGGAGTAAATCTCCGTCTACCGTTCCATTTAGGAAGTGATTCAGTGAGAATATGATTCTTTTGAATCAGTCTAAACACAGATTCACATCAGTGGAACAAAGGCTTTGAGGCACTTTTACAATGTAAAAAATATTGTATTGTAAATACTGCACGCACGCGCACACGCACACACACACACACACACACACACACACACACGTCTGATCTGCCATACTATAATAAAGTCATCAGGCCAAAGACTAAAGCTGACAGATCATAGAGAGCAATGACAGAGACTTACTGGTATTATGAAAATACGAAGCCAGGGGGGAGTGTGTGTGCGCGTGTGTGTGTGTGTGTGCGTCTCGATCAGACCCCATGTCTACCACCATCTCGTCTCGTTGTAACGATTAACACTAACGTGAAGTGAGTCTGTACTATAGGCGGAGGAGAAGCATCAAATGAAAGTCTTAATTCGGCGTCGCGCCGCGTTACCGACTCTCAGGGTGAATACAGAGCTCACTCTCAAATTAATTTGACACCTTTCACCACTAATAGGCTGCGTGATTTGTGAGGGAGCCTTCTTTATAGAGACACTGAGACAGTACGGAGTATGGGAGAGAGAACACACACACACACACACACACACACACCTGTCAACAGCCTTCAATGGGAACAAAAAACCCTACAAAACCACACACGTCCCGAGACGTCTTTATTATTTCATTTATTTATTGGTTTTGGATTTGAGCTCCTGTAAGTGTGAGCAGCATCCTGTACTGCATGAATTATTAAACAGAAATGAAGGGATTATTCTGTTAAGGTGGTTTTAGTTACTGAAAGGAAACGTCAGTACGAGTAGACCAGAACACGTTCAGCATACGGGTCTGAAACCTAAACCCATGAGCCTGAGGGACACGGATGGACCAGCTGGCTGTAGTTCCTTTAACAAGAATCTGATCAGAGCACAAACGAGCGTGATGTAATCAGCGGATATTAGGACTTATTTATTATTACCTGCTTCAGCATGTAAATCACATTTGGCTGCAAGTGTTGGAGAGAACGCTGGAGGGAAGAGGAGTATGATTTAGGGCCAGACGAGAGAGAGAGAGAGAGAGAGAAAGAGATGAAATGAGACGAGATGAGGCAAGAAGAGAAGACGTATAGAAGTAAACAGAGGACGAGAAGACGAGATGGGAGAGGAAAAGGCAAAAGAGAAGACAAGATGAAGTGAACAGGACCGAAAGAAGACGACAAGAGACGAGATGTGATGTAACGAGATGTGAATAGAAGTGCAGGGGGGAGCGAGGAGATGAAAGGAATAAGTTGGATAAAGAACAGATGAGGTGAGAAGAATTGAGAACAGAAGAGGAGAAAAGAAATTGGATGAGAAGAAACGGGAAGACAAGAAGCAGAGCGACAAGAAAAAAAGGAGGAAGAGATGAGATTATACAAGGCAAGACTAGAGGAGAAGGCATGAGGAGAAGAGAAAAGACGAGACAAAGAGAAGAGAGATGCGGAGAAGAAATGTGAGAAGAACAAAGCAGGAGATGTGAGAGGAGAAGAAATAAAAACAGCTGAGGAGAAAAAAGCAAGAGATGAAGATTGGAGAAGATTGAATTCACTCAGCTGTTGTGTGAAAAGAAATTAAACTAGGGCACGAGAGAGAGAAACGAAATGACAGAGACAGAGAGAAAGATAGAGAGAGAGAGAGAGAGAGAGAGAGGCAGCTGCTCTTTTGCAGGGCTGAGCTGAAACGTCATTTGCATGAAGGAGGAAAATGAAAACATGCGCCTCGCGTGGTTACCAAGTGAAAACGCGTGTCATCGTGGTTTCAGAGCGAAACACACAGCATCCGGGTGCGGGTTGGGGGGGTGGGGGGGGTGGGGGTATGGGGGTGCGTTGGGGATGAGGCTTGACAGGCTTACCTCAACATCCTGCTAATTTGCATATGCTGATGAGCACCTATCGTCTGAAATTTCCATAAACTTCACAGCGCTGACAAGGAACAAGCAAAATCAACCCAATAAACGCTCCTCGTCTGAAGAGCGAACAGAGATGCCTGTTTCATCTCATGCATATTCATGAGGAGATTAAACTTCAGTGTGTATTAAAGTCAGAAGGTATGATCTCATCCGGAGAATAAAGACAAGAGCAAAGAAATGTGACAGATGAATCTGAGACACAGCTGGGAGAGGGTGGGGTGTGTGGCCTGTGGACCAATCAGAGCTGCAATAGAGATATGGGACGGCCTCTTACCTGTTTTGTACAGCGCCAGAGATGTGCCACGCTTCAGCAAATCACTGCGAAGGTCAGAAAATGTCCTCTCTCCAGGACCCCTGCAGAAAGAAAACAAGAGGCGAGATGAACATCACAGCAGAGAGTTTTAACACAGGACTGGAATTACTGGAAGTACAAGGACAAATCTGAAATGGTCGAGTGAGCATCACAATGAACACTCGTTCTCCCGCCACCAGTTTCAGGAGTTCCAGAGACGGGTTCTACGGATGCTCCCTGGCTTGGTAACAGCATTCACAGTTGGCCAAACGTACCGAACTCTTAGAGAAAGCGCTCCCGAGTCAAAACACCGTAAGATGGGTTCACGACCTTTCATACTTGTCCAGTGTACAAACGTCTACACCCATGACTAATTCCAAGACCATTTTCAGAGCCCCAGAAATTGGTTCTCTGACCACTTGACTAGGCATTCCGAACTCTCTGAGCAAGTGCTTGCAGAAACACCCGTTCCAAATACACCCAGTGCACCCAGTACAGATTCTGGAGACATTTGGGGGAGGGTCTCATTATCACTGGTTTGCTTTTATAGGACGCGTGAATCAATGATGTACTTTGAAACATCACGTATCTACACACCTTTTTGCGAAACAGCAGGGCTTAGGTTAATCAGTTCCTATCGACTTCCTCACATACAAACGCAACTCCACACTCAGCACCCAGAGTGGATGGCTTCCACATTTGCAGCAGACCAAACCGTGGCCTGGTGGTTCGGGACCAGCCATGTGAATGGAAGGTCCTGTCTTGATTCTCCGAACTGGCAGGACAGGACTGAAGAGCCCTTGAGCAAAACCCATAACTCCACACTGCTCCCTGGGCGCCGTGGATAGGGCTGCCCACCGCTCCGGACGTGTGTGTATCACTGTGTGGACGGGTTAATCGCAGTGTCTATGTGCAGATGCACGTTTACGTTTACAGCGAAGCCCAGAGCAAGCGCTCCCGGGGTCTGGAAAGAGAAAAGCGTGTGATAACACCCGTAGATGCTGTTGGGCACTTTCACACTGGTCCCGAATACATAAACCTGCACCCAGACAGATTCTGGGCTCCTTCTGGGAAGGATTTTGCTATCACACAAAAGAATTCCATTCAAACCATGCACGAGTTGTGCAATTCCAAAGGTCACTTTTCTGCATACTTATCTGCGAAATAACTGGGCCCAGGTTCATCCGTTTATCACGTTCCATTATTTCTCTCAGATACAAACACTCCAGCCTGAAGAACAGCACTTTCTGAAGTCAAGGAATTTTACCGTGCAGGAGGGCCTGCAAACAAACAACGACCCTTCCTCCAAGGAGAAGTGCTTTTAACCACGCAGGCGGCTGGTGGAAGCACGCAAGCGACAAAATGAACCGATAGACAACTTCACGTAGTGGCAGGAGAGGACAGCTTCCAAACACACAGCAGACTGAACCAGAGCTGCTTGAAGCAAACCACAGAGGACTGGCTACCCGGCTTGACCACTGACTTGAAAATCCCGCTGATGGAGCTTGACCAATTACCTTCCAAACACTCATATTGAAATGGACAAATAAAAGTACAACTGGCAAACACTCAAATGCTCAACCTGTCAAATAATTAGCAAATGCAGAAGTTAAGCATGCTTGCATGAAGTCTTCTTACAGACGATGCTTGAATATGTGATTGCAGGCAGGATGGAAGCAGATGAACATCTGAAGCGCAGGTCCAACATGCTGTTCACGATGTGCTCTGCTTCCAGAAACAACAAAAGAATTTGCACCACCTGGTGGCCAGATATTCCAGAGACGTTATGCCACCATTAGAAAGGAGTAATCGCAACACCAGCGATGACACGTACCGAAGTGTTCCCTTATGTAAACGACTTATGTCCCGGATACATATGTCCACACTCTGTACCGATTCAGGAGGGTCTCAAACTTCCAGATGTTACTGATCTTCACGTATTTTTGCAAAACAATAGGGCCAAGGTTCCTCACATACAAACATTCAGAACAGCCATTTCTGGAGTCATGGATTCACTTCACCGTGCAGGAACACCTGCAAACAACGAGCTGTTCTGGTAGGAAAGAGCAGTCACATGACAAAATAGACCAATCACACAACCCCACACTCAGCACCTGGAGTGGATAGTGTCCACTTGAAGCGAATCCCAGACCACTTGATTTTACAGTACCAGAGAACGGATCTCTGGATGGTCCCTGGTTTGAAAAGAGCTTTAACACTTGACCATAAATGTGTTACTCCTGTATACATCGGTCAATTCCGAATCCACAAACCAGATGCATATCTGATCTAGGACCACGTATGAAGTTGGCCCAAGTCCGATATCAGTAGATTAGATCTGACAATCGGAACACAAATGCATTCTCAAACATTTTTTTGGTGGACTGTTCTCGGTCCAGCAGTGACACTGAGGGATTAAACACTCCAGCAGCACTGCTGCGTCTGATCCACTCGTACCAGCAACACACACTAACTGATCCGATGGAGAGTGAAGGAAAACTGCATTCATTAATCAATCAATGTTGTGCAAATCGGGAGAATCCAATACAGTGAGATGGAGAGCTGTGATATACCGTGTAAGCTGCGAGTGTAGGCTGTACAGAGAGCGTTGTATGCTCTGCATTGTAAGAAGCAGCGGTGTGCATATAGGGCTGTGTGGGTGATGCCAAAGGCCTTGCAGCCCCAACACTGAAATCAAAGCAGACAATAAGGTCCCTCCGTTCCAGGCTTAGAAAAGCTAATTGATATAATGCAGGAACACAGTATTCCATACACCTAAATATGCAGGAACATCGGAAATGTCAGAAAATGTCACCAAAGCGGGGAATCCAAACACCTGCTTCAGTTGATCATTTATTCCGATCATCCAGACTTCGCAGCACAGAAAAGAGGATGGGCTGGAGAATAATTGGGATGACAGTCATGTAGACGCTGAGCGGGAACAGTGGGATGACAACTACAAAGAAATCAAGGCAATTTTCCCACGATGTAGACGCCATGAAATGCCTCTCGCACTTGGTTTAATTAGATTTCACTGGCGGTGCACTGAAACAAAAATGATGTACATTCAATTTTCAATCCATGTTCGGAAGCAGATCATAATTGATTACAATCTGAGTTCCATGGAATGGGAATGTATATATATACTTCTGTCCATGTGGAATGTCAACAGAATGTACACATCATCATGGGAGCACAGGTTCATGTATCTCCGTGAGCCCAACATCACCTATACTATAAACTCAGTCGGTGCCTTTTTGGAATCGAATTTCGGGAGCCACACCCATCAGGAGATTTTCATAATTAACCAAAAAACTGTTATTTTGACCCGAAAGTGACGAAAAAAAAGAATTACAAACAAAATGAAGAGCAAACTAACATTAACAGCAGATCACTAAATCAATGACATCAGCACTGAATTTGATGATGATGAAGATGATGATGATGGTGATGATAATGATAAGATGATGATGATAATGATGATGATGGTGATGATAATGATGATGATGATGATAATGATGATGATGATGATGATAATGATGAAGAAGATGATGATAATGATGATGATGATGAAGATGATGATGAAGATGATGATGATAATGATGATAATGATGATGATGGTGATGATAATGATGAAGATGATGATGATAATGATGATGATGATGAAGATGATGATGATGATGATAATGATGATAATGATGATGATGATGATAATGATAAGATGATGATGATAATGATGAAGATGATGATGATGAAGATGATGATGAAGATGATGATGATGATGATGATGATGGTGATGAAGATGATGATAATGATGAAGATGATGATGGTAATGGTGATGATGATGATGGTGATTTCTGCTGGACCTAACCGTGTCCTCCTGGTTGAGTTCCAATTAGTCTGAGCCTGACAGCGAATCCCATCCAGCACTGATACAGCCATTATAAAGCCTGTCCCCATTAATCTCACAGCTACTGCACTGCTGTGTTACACGTGTGATACAGGTAATGCTGTGTGTGATGGTGGTGATGATGTGTACGGTGTGTGTTTGTGTATGTGTGTGTGATTATGAATGTATGAGGATCAGATGACTGTTTAAGAGGCTGATTTAGAGCCTGTGAGAGTATTAGATGTTAAACAGCCTGATCTGGCACCATTAGCATGCCGATGGCCACTCTTTCTGCCTCCTATCCTCTCATTCTCTCGTCTCCTTTCTTCTCTTCACTTTTACATTCAGGTGCTGTGTCATCCAGCCTCTTCTCAAAGCACAAGCTGGCATTTCCAGTATGAGTGGACCACTCGTCCTGATCTGAAATGGGCTGATATCTGCATCTTCAGCTGTGTGTAAAAGTTTGTTTTTTATATTTCTGCATAAATTCCAGATAAAACGTTGGTCAAATTCACTTCAACTGAATTAAATCCCAGTTTAAATACTAAAGCAGCTTCCAGTGCATGTTTACTGCTCTGTCCACCTGAACATGATCAACCTGCATACAGACTCTGACTGATCAGAGAGAGGGGGCGGGGCTGATTATCAACCTGCATACAGACTCTGACTGATCAGAGAGAGGGGGCGGAGCTGATGATCAACCTGCATACAGACTCTGACTGATCAGAGAGAGGGGGCGGGGCTGATGATCAACCTGCATACAGACTCTGACTGATCAGGCCTGTTAACCTTTCTTTAATAACAATAACAGTACATTTCCATAAATGCTCCTGAATGAGGACATGGATGAGTTTTATAGAATGGATTCTGGGAACTTGGTCCCCAAATGCCTTTATTTAATTTGTACTACTATCAAGAATTAACCAACTCTGTGTTCTGTTAATCACAAATGAAGATTAGAGTAGTCTAGCATCATAATAATATCTGGTATGTGTGACTGTCTCCTGTAAATCATTCTTATTTTTTGGTAAAATAAATCACATAAAACTATAAAAACATACCACAAAAATGGAAGATTGGAATGGAAAACTCAACCTAGTTCAGTCAAAACCCACATTTTTAATGTCGAACTGAGTCGAGATAAAGGTTAAAACACCACCATGAACAGTGCAGAGAGCCCACCATAGACCTCTCACAGCTTCTCACAGCATTGTATAATTAGAGAGAGAGTGAGAAAGAGAGAGAGAGAGAGAGAGAGAGAGAGAGAGAGAGAAAGAGAGTGTAAAAGACAACAGTAGTAGAAAAACAGATGGAGAGAAAACGATAGAGGGAGCGAATTCAATTACCAGTAAAAAGTTAAAGGTAAAATGTGTGTCTGTGTGTGTGTGTGTGTGTGTGTGTGTGTGTGTGTGTGTGTGTGTGTGTGTGTGTGTGTGCATATGTGTGTGGTGTGTGCGTGTGTATGAGAGAGAGATGAAATTGTGCTCATTTACAGCAAATCAATTTCACAGTTGGAGACAATGCCGGAATTGTCTGAACACTCGACTGACATCAGGAGAACACAGGCGGATGCATGTTTACGTGCTTTTCTTGTGTGTGTGTGTGTGTGTGTGTGTGTGTGTGTGTGTGTGTGTGTGTTTAATTATTTGAGCTTCAGAAGAATTAATTATCATGAAACGGTCCACTTAGACCAGCGAAGGGTCTCATTACTCCGAATTGTAATTAAATTCAACCTTTTTATGTTCAGAAAACCTTTTGGAGTGTGGAGAGACTGAATGGGGGGGTGGAGTTTGGGGGGGGGTTACGTAGAATGAATGTGTGGTAAAACCTGATTTCTAATAACTAGTCACTTCAGAGGAGAAGTTTAACCTTTAGAACTCAAGGCCAATCTTAAGGAATGTGTGTAATTGTGCCGACAACTATTTGTCTAAAAACACTTTATATCTCAGACATCCTGTTGGAAATTGATGATCATCAGCCCCGCCCCCTCTCTCTGATCAGTCAGAGTCTGTATGCAGGTTGATCATCAGCCCCGCCCCCTCTCTCTGATCAGTCAGAGTCTGTATGCAGGTTGATCATCAGCCCCGCCCCCTCTCTCTGATCACAGGTAAGTGTGGTATTAATCCCTGACAGTGTAAAAGCTTCCATCAAACATTGATCTGAGGAGGATCATAATGATGAGATGTTCCCATGTAAAAGGAGTTTCAGGTTTTTGTAAATAAGCTGGTAAATAGATTCCTTCCGATGATCAAAGTCAGAACTATGCCTCCCTTCGTCTCTGGGAGGGATTATTGGTTTCAAACATACCAGTAAACATGCTGACCCAGTAACTCTCTCCTCATCCATATAATCAGCTTGATTATAAATATGACGAGGCAAAGCTCCTGGATCAGCACACTTCCTGAGAGCTATGATTCATATGAGCGCTTCAGGCCATTCATGAATCTTATAACCCGCAGTGAAAGGCCCATACGCCTCGAACACTCGTCACTCTGGAGCACGGACGGGTCAGACACTGCTACCCTGGTCCGTCAGTCGTGCCCTGAGATCTAAGATACAGAACAGCTCAGAGCGCTATGGCCTTAAATCAGTATCACCGTAAACTGACCGCTTAACCATCATAACATTAAACAACAATAATGAACAACGAATGCATGATTGTTCAGCTGGTTCAGGGGTTTAGTTTTTTCCATGTCAAAGACTGGTTAAGGTGGAGTCACATGACCACAGCCTTATAAGGATGCAGTACAGGGGGCAGTCCATAAATCCATAACAGTAGGGCTGGTCAGTGTGGTCAGAAATAAAAAGGCTATTTGTGAAGATCCTGGTAGATTCTCACTGTTTCACTCTTTACATTCATCATTTATTTTGCAGATCTGAGATGTTATATAGTGTAAAGGTTTATTCTATTTTGAAAGCTTTTCATTTCAGCAAAAGGGGCGGGGCTGATGACATCACTGACCCCAATTTTGGGTTATAGAGGAAAATGAAATGGGAGGGGCTGCTCTCTGTCTTTGATCACACAGTGTTCAAATTTTAGATTAATATTAATACATACACAACAAAAATGATTTATTTATTTTGAAAAACATCATAAATATGCTTGTCAATCTTTTAACAATTAACAATTATTGCATTTTCACCTCAAAATCTGGATTTATAGGAGATATTAAGTGTTTTTTAGTCCTTAAAAGCAAGAAAAACATTTTCAAAGTTTGATCAAAATATGGTCAAATAATTCAATTCTGTTTGTGTTTTTATTTTTTGGTGAATAAAATTAAGTCCTGGACGCCGCAGGGACGATGCACATCACCCACACCTCACTGACTCGTAGCCATGAGTGATGTTTATTTAAGCGGGATGTCACTTTAGAAAGAGTGTGTGTTTGTGTTTACCTCACACCGGCACGACGGATCCAGTTCAGCATGTGAGGCTTAAGAGACACCCAACGAGTCGAGGCAGGTGTGTTAGAAGAGGAAGAAAAACAGTTTAAGAAACCTTGCTCTGGGGCTTCTGCCCAGCTCTGACTCTCCACACGATAACCGTCAACACCGCACGCCGAGCGAGAGCAGACGCTGGAGAACACAGAAGGAAACAGTGTTGGTTTCTGCTGGATTACATCAGCGGAGGAGAGGCAGGCTATTGTACTACTGAGCCTTCACTAACCTACTGCACTCAGATCTCTCTAATTTACACACACACACACACACACACACACACACACACACGCACGCACACACACACGCCCACACACACTGTTCTTCCCTCCACCCGCAGGCTACTCTTCCTCACTGCCGAAGGCCCAGCAGAGACAGTCCTAACCACCGTCTTCAGTCAACAGCGTGAATATGAGCCAAGACCCCTGCAAGATGTGTAATTCAGGACAGTAATTAGTTTCCTAAAGGGTTTCCAACACAAGTTATAACTGTTTCTGATTTAAATCGAGTGTAAAAGGCTACAAAAATGTGTTTCTTTAACACTTTGGATCCATAAAGAACCAGGTTTGAGAATAAGACTCAGGTACTGGTGGGTCATTCTCAGCACTGCAGTCACACTGACATGGTGGTGGTGTGTTAGTGTGTGTTGCTGGTACAAGTGGATCAGACGCAGCAGAGCTGCTGGAGTGTTTAAACCCCTCAGTGTCACTGCTGGACCGAGAACAGTCCACCGACCAGAAAAGTCCAACCGACAGCGTCCTGTGGGCAGCGTCCTGTGAGCACCGATGAAGGACTAGAGGACGACCAACACAAACTGTGCAGAAACAGATGAGCTTCTGTCTCTGACTTTACATCTACAAGGTGGAGACACTCGGTAGGAGTGTCTGATAGAGTGGACAGTGAGTGGACACAGTGTTTAAACACTCCAGCAGCACTGCTGTGTCTGATCCACTCGTACCAGCATCACACACTAACACACCACCACCACCATGACCCACCACCTACATAATAGCTGTTCAAAGGTGGACAATGAATAGCTACACTAGTAGTTGTTTGCATTGCTGCTGGTCGTAACTCTTTAAATCCTGTCTTTTTGTCCCCACCAGCGTCTTTCCTTCTCACCTCTCACTACAGCCAACTTGCTCTTTGTTTTGGGGATAACTTTGCCAAACCAAGCAAGTCAAACCCCTCTGTGTTTCTGCATTGATGATCTGAAAGCACGTCAAATATGATTGGTCAACAGTGCAGAATACGCCATCTGTCGACTACAACAGGTCAAATCCCTCACGGTTTGCTGTGAGCAAGTCAACAGCTTGTATAATGCCTTCATATTTGTTTTGAATATTAGTGAAAATGAGGCTGAGTAAAACACACAGAGAGGACGGAGCCGCTGGTGACGAAGACTTTAATTAAATGGGACAATCTACAAAAACTAGTCGCTGGCAAGACCACGCTGGTTGACCAGCATGATAACATTGATTGACCACCATGTGAAACATGACCAGCATGAAAAATTAGACCCTGCGGGTCAACCCGCATGACCAGCATCACAAAACTGATTGACCAGAATGACCAGCATGACCAAGCTGATAGAGTGGACAGTGAGAGTGAGTGGACACAGTGTTTAAACACTCCAGCAGCACTGCTGTGTCTGAGCCACTCGTACCAGCAACACACACTAACACACCACCACCATGTCAGTGTGACTGCAGTGCTGAGAATGACCCTCCACCCACATAATAGCTGCTCTGTGGTGGTCCTGTGGGGGTCATATTTATGGTGACTTGTCCAACCAACAATTAGAAAAGACCTTGACAGCTAGACTCGTGATTAGGCCCGGTCTCTCTCAGCTGTGAGAGTTCTGAATTAAATATGATGCAACCATGGATACCACATTCACACACACACACACACACACACACACACACACACACACACACACACACAAACACACAGCACAGTCCCCAGTGGGTAGTTAACACCGCTCCCAGTCTTCGCCACGCTCATCCGTTCTAAGTGTCTTTAAATGGAGGCATCGGACGAGTCGGTGAATTATTTATGGTCTCTCTCTTTCTCGCCATTGTCTCTGTGGAATGTTGCTGTTTAGCCTGGATGTTAATGTGGGGTGATAGGAGTACACCATCTGTGTGTGTTTATATGTGTGTGTGTGTGTGGGTGGGTGTGGGTGTCACCAGTGTTTTGGCTAATTCAGGGTGAAAGGCTCTGTCCTGGGTGTAAAATAACACACGCACGCGTATGCACGCGCACGCACACACACACACACACACACACACACACACACACACACACACACACACACACACACACACATCAGGCGGTAGGTCACCACACAGGCCATCACGTCAACATTTTGCAGTTAGTGCGCCGTCAAGCATAAAATGTGCTGGGAAATGCAGCGAAACTGGAGCGCTGTCCACCCCTACAGTCGAACACACTACTGCCCAGACCCAGAACAGCCGAAACTGCCCCCTCCTGATAAACACTGTTCACCTTTGACTGATCTGAACATCTGCAGGTGCTTCACTGTGAGTCAGAGAGAACAGAAGGAATGAAAAAACAGATAATAACTCTATATATGCATTTTAAAATACAGCATTACTTTAGTGGATCCCAATTAATGGTTGCAACAACATTGCTAGGTGGTTGCTATGGCATCCCAGACATTGACTATGACATTACTGCCCACAGGATGCTGCCCACAGGATGCTGCCCACAGGACGTTGTCTACATGACGTTTCCATTTCTGGTCGGTGGACTGTTCTCAGCAGTACGATTTTCACATCTAACCACTCGATTAAGTTACATTTGCTTACATTTTAATCACTTCATTACCAGGAAAATGAAAGGGGCTCTGATGTCATTTGTGTGTTTTGTCATCATAAAATGTCCCATGTAGCCTGTTCCCTCAACCGGCCCCGACACCCCCACAACAGCCCACAACAGCCCACCAGACAGGCAGCGACATTATTATCCACATCCACCCTGGCCAACACGGCCAGCCCCAGAGGATCCCCCTTCAATTTAGCAGCGCCAGAGCGGCCAGACAAGTGTGCAACTTTCAGCTGCTGATACCGAACAGCGCAGCCAAAACAGCTACCCGGCCCGTCCAATCCCCAACAGCCAGCGTTAGACAAGAGCTTCTGGCCCCTTCTCCACTCCAGCTCCATAATTACTGGCACAGGGCGCTCGCCGGTTGTGTTGTTCTTATTTTCTGTGAAAGGAAAGCCTCGAGAGATAAGGGTACGAATACTTCTTCTGGATTCATACCAAATCTGTACTGCCAGAACAGGTGTGTCTGAAACTGTTCGTAAAACAGCGCCAAATCAGTTCGGTGAGTTCAACCGCTCACCCTGCTGGGAGGGAAAACACAGCCTGAACCCAGAACCCACAGTCTGCACTCTGTGAGCAGCTGCACGCTGTCGTCTAGTTAGTTACTAGTCAGCACTGTCCACCGGAAATGAGCGTCCACCTGGAGGACCGACAGTGTGCCAGTCCACATCACACACACACAAGCTCCAACCAGATAGGGCCTTGAACCCAAGACCCCAGCGCTGGGAGGCTAAGGATCAGAGTAACCTACAAACAGGATACATATGTCATAAAAAAGGATTCCTTAATATCACAATATCCGTTTTCTCCTTACACTGTGAAGGACAGTGACCTTTCTAATGTGAATGGTTTGGTTCACCAGCACAGCAATGCAAGAAGAGCCTGCTTTCTACCCTGCTCGCACCTCACTAGGCCCCGCCTCCACACGCTCGTTCTCGACTCCCTAACACGCTGAGCAGGTGGGACGTCCACTGAAATTGGGGGTGGATGTAAAAGTGGAAAGAGTTGTTTGGCAATTGAGCAAATCCCGTCTTAATATTCGATTATTCGTCCCCAAAATCAATAGACTGTTCAAAGTCGTCTACCGTCTATAAAACTGTAATATATAACATTTAGAACAATAGATTGAGCACCATTTTCTCGACAATACCCAGCAAGAAGGGGAATTCATTCATTCATTCATTCATTTATTCATTCGTTCATTCATTCATTCATTCATTCGTTCGTTCATTCATTCGTTCCATCCCCTTCGATTTACCTTCTAAATGAAGTGAAAACTCTCCTTTACAACAACGATGTGGAACAGTTTCCGTCCATTCCGCCTGGCCGAACGCTTTCCAACAAATGACCCCTTTCCTCCTCATCACGCACCCACAATGCCTGCCACGTCTCCATCACACCCTCATATATCCTCCTTCCCTCCACATCCATTACTCCCACTCATTACACTCACACCACACTGGCCCTAATGTATGGAAATGGGGACCTGAGTGACAGCGTGTGTGATGTATCGGGGCGACTCTCCGCACATATACACCCTCGTTGTTCAAAAATCAATGAATTAGGGTGTGTGTCAAGTGCGTAGAGCACTTAAGACTGGCTCTGGCTTTTATAATGGCAGGCGTGAGCTCTCCAGACACCGTTACCAGCCCAGCAGGGGAGGGTGAAGGCATCTATTGTTTCACCAGAGATTACAACCATCCAAACTCCTCAATATGTACAGATACATAATGAGATAAAACCGGGAAAAATGAATGATTCGAAAGCAAAACTGACCGCCAGGGAAGAACCCTCCGTTCGGTCAAACTAAGGCACATGATTGTGCCCGCCACCACTCACGCAAAAGACCATTAGCCCCACCCATTCAGCCTACAGTAGTTTAGCCCCGCCCAAGTTGTAAATTTGTTCTTCATCGTGTTCATACGGGCAGCAGTCATGTTTCGTTTGAACTACTGGCGTCACGGACCCCACGGACCCCAGCAGTGCTGCTCCACTCCATCCGGATCTGTGAGCTTTGAAACAAAACTGACACGGTGAACCCGTGAACACATCTGACTACGTTATCATACCGTGAAGTATTCAAACCGAAGCACCCTTCATCATTACTGAAAGATGAGACATTGCGCCATGTCTACTGTCCCTTTCGTCTCCCTTCCAGCTGTTAGGAAATGAACCGGGATCAGGCGTCTTCTGAAATTGCTGGATCACAGCGGCTGCAGTGCTGTACTGAAGGCTCACAGAAGCGGCGGCTGAATAAAGCTGGCACGGCCCTTTGATGTGTGATCTTTAATATCGTATCTGATTCGCTTGGTGAATTTCTCGCAGACAATAAGCTGCACAGATTTCGCGGGACTCTCATTCTTCAACGAACATGAAAGAAAAGCTCTCGTATGAAAAGGGACAATTAACTGTAGCTTCAGCAGAAGTGACTTCAGTTAGGCCTGCATGTTAAAGCGGCGGTGCAGCTCCAGTGTTTACCCGGTTTTACCACGTACCCTAAACGCATTTCAGCTCCGCCCATTCAGCCTACAGCAGTTCAGCTCCACCCATTCAGCCTACAGCAGTTCAGCTCCACCCATTCAGCCTACGAGAGTTCAGCTTCACCCATTCAGCCAACAGCAGTTCAGCTCCACCCATTCAGTCTACAGCAGTTTAACCCCACCCATTCAGTCTACAGCAGTTTAACCCCACCCATTCAGTCTACAGCAGTTTAGCTCCACCCATTCAGCCTACGAGAGTTCAGTTCCACCCATTCAGCCTACAGCAGTATGAACTACATCTGTATTTGGTGGATAAATGTAATGTTCTCCAACATAACGAACTGCTGCCGTACTTATGTGTCTGAGTTTGTTTATAGCAGCGCGACGGCTGCTGACTTTGGGATTAAAATGAAATTTCTCTGATCTTCCTGAGATGCTCTCGTTCTCTGTCTCGTTGGAAACGAGATCATTACCCACCTATAATCTCTCATTTAAATAATGACACAGATAATGTCTCTGAAAGCGATAAAGCAGAAAATCACTCTTCCATGATCCTAAAGAATGGAGATGAAGTCACTGTGTGTGTGTGTGTATGTGCGTGTGTGTGTGTGTGTGTGTGTGTGTGTGTGTCACAGCCTGTCTCACCTCTCTCTCTCACACACAGCCTGTCTCACAGCCTGAGAGACAGAGAGACAGACAGAAAGAGGAGAACTGGTTTGAATGACGAAGCACAAAGAAAGTTTGAAAGTATGAAGAAAGCAAATGCAATCTGAGTGGTGTGTGGGAAGGGGCAACACACACACACACACACACACACACACACACACACACACACACACACGTTGTAGAGCTTGCACCCTGGAGTGCTGAGTGATTCAGATGATCGATGAAGCAGCCAAGCGATGGCACCTCAAAACTGTGTGTGTATGTGTGTGTGTGTGTGTGTGTGTGTTTGTATTTTTCTTTGTGTGTGTGTGTGTGTGTGTGTGTGTGTGTGTGTGTGTGTGTGTGTGTGTGTGTGTAAACAGCATTAAAGATGCTGGGTTTTTCTGAATGATCAAATTATTCATGTGTGTTAAAGCAGACTCGCATCGACCCAAAGATTTTCTCCTCCAGTGGAACAGAGTGTGTGTGTTTGTGTGTGTGTGTGTGTGTGTGTGTGTGTGTGTGTGTGTGTGTGTGTGTTATGATAATGATGCTCTGCTTTCCTTGTAGTTAGCTCCTGGACTCAGTGAAGAGGAAAATTGTGGAGGTGACGTCAGGCCATTTTTGGAGTGAGTTTTTTAACATGCAAAAGCACACACACACACACACACAAACACACACACAAACACATGCGCACCAAACACACACACACACACACACACACACACACACACACACATGCAAATTAGAGTGACCCATGTGTTCTGCATAGTCAGAAAAATTCAGTCAAGCACGCCGTCATTTCAGTTACAGTGATCCGGATCCAGTTCAACACCATTCCGAGAAACAGCAGCGTTCCATAAGTATCCAGACGTCTCCTGTTATCAGGACACCGACGGGTGACACAGGCGTTCAATCACACAAGTAAAAATTCATAGAGTGCTACATGTGGGACGATCAGAGCAGTGTCCAATTAAAAGTCACTAACTTAAATGAACATACCGACCATGTCATGCCGGAGTCTGAGGAACTAGGCGTGCTCTGTTTGGGTGGGTAGATGGCGCTCTCTCCCCACATCACACCCACAGAAATACTAGTCGGCACAGGCATCTGTCAGCCACCGCATCAGAACTACGGACTCTACGCTTCCCTCCGAGCACACTGGCGGCCCGGGAGTTCAAAAAGTGGCAGTGGTTGACGCCACATATATCAGAGGGAACGTGCTTGTCCTCGTGCTCCTAGTGTTGGGAGCAGGGGTAGGGTCCGGGATTCGGAAACAGACGACGAGAGGCTCTTCATTGCCACAAAGAGGAGCCGGACTCAGGGACACATGGACTCAGCGGATCCTCAAGGGCAGAAGATGATGGGGATTGAGGCTTCGCAGGGGTTTTTCTCTCTTTGGCTTTCCAGTTAACGAGATCTCCTTAACGGCGTCCTCTCAGGAGGAGAAACATTTCAGCATTTCCAGGCTGAGCTTTTAAGAAGAGCTCTTGAAGTTCCATTTCACGGTGGAGGAGTGGAGATGGGAGAGAGGGAGCAGGAGGAACAATCAGCTCGATAACTACGGAGACATCGGGAAAAACCTCAACTCCTCAGTTCTGGACCACTGAACAAAATAAAAGTCAACAAAGAAACTGAATATGTAATCATAAAAGTCACTAATACAAACATCATGTCAAAATAAAAGTCACTAATATAAACGAACAAATTGAATGTCATCATATAAGTCACTAACAGAAACAAACTGACCATGTAAAAGTAAAATTAATCCAAACAAGCAAATAGATTGTACCTTATTAAAAGTCACAAATACAAACTAAAAGTCTCGAAATAAAACTCAGTAAAACAAACAAAACTCTGTCAAAATAAAAATGAAGTCAGAGTGGAAATTGGAGAGAAGGAGCAAACACTCAACAACAACAGCAACCTTGACTCCTGAACTCTTGCAGCCGCTCCAGCGTGGAACCTGACCTTCAGCCACTGCTGAATGTGTATGAGTGTGCATGTGTGTTTCCAATAAAGCCAGACGCAGGGGTTCTGGTGTGTGTCAGGAGTGATGGCGAAACAGACCGGGATTGACAAGTGTGTGTGTGTGTGTGTGTGTGTGTGTGTGTGTGTGTGTGTGTGTGTGTGTGTGGATGGTGGGAATGGGGGCCGGCGAGGTCAAGAGTGGCACCCGAAAGTTTAACAAAGCCTTCTTTGAGCGCAAAAAGGGAAAATGTGACACAGAGAGACACAGAGCTGTGTGTGAGTGTGTACAAGTGTGTGTTTCACATCCAACAGCAGAGCACGGCTTCCTAATGGCCAATTTAGGTTCTCCATTACGGCTTTGACCTGAGGTCACCACACACACACACACACACACACACACACACACACACTGCTGCAGCTCTCTTGTGCAGGACGTGGTTGATTCCCAACATAAACGCTGTGTTTAGACGTCACAGGCTGTGTGGTCATGTATCCAGTGATCATGCACATATATGAGGGGTCTTATTACCCACCATCAGACATTTACGAAAAGGTCACGTTACGCGCTGTACATTTTAATTCCACAGGCCATAAAACAGCGATCACTTCAGCAGGAGACTGCGGAGAATACAAAACAGCATGAGACATTGGACACGGAGCAGCCAATCGCACACAACATACTCGGGAGTGGAAAACCATCGTCCACCTGGAGAACTGCATCGAGAACTGGGGAGGGGCTTCACCCAGGACAGAGTGCCGGTCCATATCGGGGCATACAGACATTTCTCCATGTTTTTGGAATGTTGGACAAAGTCTCCAGAGCAAACGGACACAGACACAGGGGGAACATGGACACTCCACCCTGACAGGACCTCAGTGCTGGGAGGCGAACGTGTTAACTAGTTTTTTTCCGACTGTAGTCTAAAGCGCTTGCCTTATGAACCGAGGATCGCAGGTTTGAATCCCGATGGAGTCTGAGAGAGCAAATTGGTAGATGGCGCTCTCTGTGAGATGCTGGACCTTGTATCAGGGCTGATGTATCGGAGCTGTGGACCCGGCACTTTCCTCCAAGCAGGTTGGCTGCCCAGCAATGATGCAATGGTAGCAGTTTGAATAAAGGTGGGGTCTCACTTCACATGTATCGGCGGAGGCGTGTGCTCATCCTCACGCTCCCTAGTGTTGGCAGCATCGTATGAGATAATTGTATGAGGGTAAATGGCACAAATTGGGATGGAAATTTAATTTTTACTATTTTCGACACACGGGTCTCCAACGAGTCCTCATTCCAAACCAGTTGAAATGAAAAGAAATCTTAAAAAAAAGAAAATAAGAATGAATAAAAGACAAAGAGCGGATATTAAAAAGAAGTCTCATCGTATCTAATATGAGCTGGAAATGAAGACAAATCGGCTTTTATTATCTTCTCATTGTTTGTACCAGAACAGTTTTGAACAAACCTTACACAACACCAATTATAGGGACTAACTCTCACCAGGGGAGCATTTGATGTTTTACATTTTTCTACTGAATGTTTCTTTAAAAATAATATGAACAGGAAAAAAAATCCAACCTTACAGACATTACAGTCCAGTGTGTCCTTTCAGCTCCTGTTCCAGTCGTTTCAGTAATTAGATAAATCACCTGTAAGATCAATCAACCAATCAATCAACCAATCAATCAAAGTTTATTTATACTGTGCTTTTTACGAAGTTCTTCACACACAGTTGAAACACCAATGCGACTGTACACAGAACACTGTGCCACAACTATAGCAGAACTATAGCAGGTGCTCATAGACCCGCTGTGATTTATTCTCCACATTTAATCCATCCACACAGTGATACACACACACACTAGTGATTTCATACACTGGGGGGGGCTAGTGAGCACACGTGCCCGGAGCAGTGGGCAGCCCTATCCACGGTGCCCAGTTAGCAGCTGGGAGGTTAAGTGTTTTGCTGAAGGACATTTCAGTCACATCCTGCCAGTTCAGGGATTCAAACTGGTGACCTTCTGGTTACAAGGCTGGTTTCCTAATGCAATGCAATGCGAAAGCAAACACCAACACCTTTGAACACAACTAAACACAAAACCCCAGTCTGATGGTCTGCAACCCCATCCTTGAGTGAAGTATGTTTAGGACTTAGAAAACTGGGCTACAGGAACTCCCACATGGTCACTGTTGTCTCTCTATCCTTGTGTGGTGACCACTGGGTTAGAACATATATCTTGCTGAGGTTCCTAGAGGCTTGGTTTGAAGTGAAGTTCCCTAAGGAACCTTGAAGAACCAAACATTGTTCTTACATGGTATTGCATCAAAGATGCTTGGCCTCCTTTCTTATAAAGAGTGCTTATAACAATGACTCTGATCTCATTTCCTCCCTCTCTCTCTCTCTCTCATCTCTAAAGCATAAAGGAGCGTTTCTGAAATTGTCGGACGCACAAGCAACACAAACGAGGGAGGAGTAGCCAGCCGTAAAATTGGACAGCTAACAGCCATCCCTCCATCTCGCCCCTCCGTCTCATCCCTTCATCCGAGCACAACGCTCCAAGCCGCCGATACGACAAAAAGAGAGCAACATGATGAAGAAGAGATGAAACAGGGAAAGTAATTGAAGTGCGGATGAATATAGATGGAGACAGATTAGAGCACGGCCGATCTGAGAGGAGAGAGATCTCAGGCAGAAAAAAATGTACCAGTGGAGTTCAGTGAAGGAAATAAAAGGTTTAGCTAAAGGCCGGAAAACACATGTCTAAAAGCCATTTTTAAAATGCAAAGTGAAAGAAATCACATTCCACATTTTCCCCCTTTTTTTTTTTTTTTTAAGCTCACGTACCAAAAATGTATTTACACTCACTGACTAAAGAAATAACACACCCAGACGGACATATCCGACCTGCATGCAGGTGAGTCTGAGTCGGATATGTAAATGAGTACAGGTGAGTCTGAGTCAGATATGTAAATGAGTACAGGTGTGTCTGAGTCTGATATGTAAATGAGTACAGGTGAGTCTGAGTCAGATATGTAAATGAGTACAGGTGTGTCTGAGTCTGATATGTAAATGAGTACAGGTGAGTCTGAGTCAGATATGTAAATGAGTACAGGTGTGTCTGAGTCTGATATGTAAATGAGTACAGGTGAGTCTGAGTCAGATATGTAAATGAGTACAGGTGAGTCTGAGTCAGATATGTAAATGAGTACAGGTGAATCTGAGTCAGATATGTAAATGAGTACAGGTGGGGTCTGATTAGATACTGGGTTTTGTCGCAAGAGGGTGTAAAGTGCTTCCCTCACTGCCCTATAAAAAGGCTTTCTGAGGCAACTTTTGGGTAGTGTACCTCTTGGTCTCTCACATACACATTTCTTTCACAGCAATGTCTCTGTATGGAAAAGTGTGGTTCTTCTTCTATTGCTTTGCTCAGAGATCACATGTCGTTCACCTTTAATAGCTCCAGTCATTGTACTTCAGACCACGGACACGGAGACCTTTACAGCTAAATAAAAGTACCTGTTTTTACCTTTGGGGTGAGAGCTCTTCAGAGCAAACCGATGCCAGGTGTACTTCTGAGATGAAGGTGAGCCTTTACTCTAGCTCTTTATCTACCAGTGTGCCTTTAAGATTCAGCTTCAAAAGCTCAGAGTCTTCAGGGTCTTCAGGGACTTCAGGGACTTCAGGGACGGGCCTGGACACATTTGCACTTAGAGGGCAGAAGAACAGGGTTTCTAAATCCTCTTTGCTCAAGAGACGCACCGGCCAATCTGCCAGCACCATCAAGTGATTCTCCTGCTAAAGCCTTGAAGCACTTGGTTTGGAAAGGTGGATTCACAAACCTGAAGGTGAAAAGGTGATGGTCAATGATACTAGGACATCTGCCTTAAAAGAAAAGTCATGTAATGATCTTCCAAGTGGTAAACAAAACTGAATAGTGCGAGTAGAGCAAAAATGGAGAGCCTTTCCTTGAGCAGAATTTTTCGATTAAAACTTATGTGCAGGAATTCAATCAAATTCAGTGAATGTTTCTTCATGGTTCACTAGCTCACTGGTCTGTTTGTGCCATGGAATAAATGCTCAGACCTGGCTCTAAACCTATCAGCAGGAGGGGACATTCCAAATCGCTTTCTAATTAATAGTTGAGGTCAATGGCACACTAGGAAGACTTTATAGGTCCTGTAGTTTAAGATATATGAATCATCTGTAGGTTACTCTGATCCTGAGAGGGGGCGGGGCTGATGCTCAACCTGCATACAGACTCTGACTGATCAGAGAGAGGGGGCGGGGCTGATGCTCAACCTGTATACAGACTCTGACTGATCAGAGAGAGGGGGCGGGGCTGATGATCAACCTGCACACAGACTCTGACTGATCAGAGAGAGGGGGCGGGGCTGATGATCAACCTGCTCAATATCACTGATCCAGATGATGGGTTATAGAGATAAATGAGAATAAAAGTGCTGAGACAAGATAATTCTGACACATACATAAATAACAAAAATGAATAAAGGATATTTAGGTCATTTTTATACTAGGTTAGGATCTCTGTCTCTTGAAATATATGGTATATGTCTCCTATAAATACTTTTCTAATTTTTGGTGAATAAAACCATGTAAAAAAAGAAAAATGGACACCGTTTTGAGAATTATTATGAAAGGTAATATTGTGATATTGCAGTGTATTGTTTTTTTTCTTACACCCCTCTTTCACACATCGTTGTATGCATATAATGCTGTTGAATTTTGTACACTGTTATTGAGGACAGAGTAACTTTTTGAAGGAGACGTCACCTGCTCCTTTTCTGAATCAAAGTTCTCACCTCATTGTAAAGTTGACAATGTGACCTATAATCTGTGGCTTTGTGCCAGACAGCTTCTTTATCTCCATTCAATCTGCAGTCTGAACATGAAGTGTTCAGCGATGAGGAGCTTTGCTGAAAGCTGTGTGATGTCCATCAGGGCCAGTTTTTTTTTGGCCGCGGGTGAAAGCTGTTCGATTGCTGTGATAAAGTGTGGCAGCACTGTAACATCGCCTCTCGCCATCCAGCTCCATTCTCCTCTGGAGCAGGGCTGATAAGGGCAGCTCTCAAACAGGTCCTATGCGGAGAAGAGGTCAGCTCCTTGGACGCAAATGTTAAACGCTAGAAGGCAGTTCTGCTGGTCTGCTGATTACGGCCTGGCGTCAATACAGACGACACTAAAGTGAAACCCCTGCATGGATACTGTGGAGTAAAGCATTGGCATCGCTATACAGAGCAGCTCAGGCCACTGGGGGCACCGGTGTCCAGATTATACCAATGACCATCCGAGAAAGGCAAAAACAAGTATTTGATCAAAGAAAAGGTTAGGAGATGGACATATTATATTTCACCAGGACCAGACTGAACACGGATCAGATTATTACACGATATTGCATGAAAATACTATTTCATGACTAAAGTCATTTATTTATTGAGGAAAATCCTCCAGTATTTCATATCTGTGAGGGTAAAAGTATGTGACCCTGTGCTTCCAGTATCTGCTATCTAATCTGAGTCCATTCCTCCGAACAAACCAGCTTCAGCTCTGTGATGTTGATGGTTTCCTCCATGAACTGCTGCTTCAGCTCCTTCACAACATCTCTACTGGATTAAGATCAGGACTCTGACTGGATCAGTCCAGAACATTACCTTCATTCTTCTTTAAACGTTCTTTGCTGAAGGTTTTTGGGAAGGTTGTTGTCATTCTGCATGATCCACTTTCTCTTGTGCTTCAGCTCACAGTCAGATGTCCTGATACTTTCCTGTAGGATTTGCTGCTATAATTGGTAACTCATTGTTTCATCAGTGATGGCAAACCTTCCTGGCCCAGATGGACCAAAACAGGCCCAGACCAAGATACTACAACCACCATGTTTCATAAACGGGATAAGGCTTTTATGCTGGAATGCAGTGTTTTCTTTTCTCCATCTGTTCCCATCCGTCCACAAAACATTGTCTTCTGGCTTGTCCATGTGATCTTTATCAAACTGCAGACGAGCAGCGATGTTCTTCATGGAGAGCAGTAGCTTCTCCTTGCAGCCCTTTCGTGCTCAGTGTTCTACTGATGGTGGACTCATGAACATCAACATTAATGTGAGAAAGACCTTTAGTTGATCAGAAGATCCCTTGGACTCCTTTGTTGCCTTGCAGACTATCTCACAGCTTGCTCTCGTTGTGATTTCAGGAGCACTGAAATAAAACTCCTTTCAAAATGTGTGTGTTGGGTTCTCCAGGCACTGATGGAACGGTGTTGCAGGTAAATGAATTACATGCATGAGGTGTGTTACAGATGACGGTGTGTCAGCAGTGACGGCCCGGCACTAAATCCCGCACCCCGCCAGTGAGACTGAGCGCACAGATACCAAACAGAATGTCTAATGTGACACCACTCTGAGGCACGGAGGAATAAACTGCAGCACACAGACGGGGAGGAGGAGAAAACGGAACTGGGGTGAGCTTTGGGCCGTCACTTTAAATCAAAACAAACGCCACGAGATAGCAGAGACGTTTCCACAAAGAGCAGCGTACGCTCTCACTCCCTTCCCTTCTCTCATCTCCCCCTGTTTATATCTCTCCATTTCTCCATCTAAGGCTTCCCTCTCTCTCTCTCTCTCTGTCTCTCTCCCTCTCTCTGTTCTTTCTCTCTCTCTCTCTCCCTCTCTCTCTGTTTCTCTCTCTCTCTCTCTCTGTCTCTCTCTCTCTGTTTGTCTCTCTCTCTGTCTCTCTCTCTCTCTCTCTGTCTCTCTCTCTCTCACTCTGTTTCTCTCTCTCTCTGTTTCTCTCTCTCTCTCTCTCTGTTTCTCTCTCTCTCTGTTTCTCTCTCTCTCTCTCTCTCTCTCTCTCTGTCTCTCTCTCTCTCTCTGTTTCTCTCTCTCTCTCTCTGTTTCTCTCTCTGTCTGTCTCTCTCTCTCTCTGTTTCTCTCTCTCTCTCTCTCTCTCTCTCTCTCTCTCTGTGAACAGATTGTGAACAGTAATGCGGTGTGTGTCTGAAGCCGTTGCTCTGCTCTGAGTAATTGCACTGCAGCAATTCAGCTTAAGACAATCCAGCTTCCTCCATCAACCTTCTAACCTCTCCATCCCCCTGCCTCCTCACCCCACTCTACCCACTTTCTCCTGCCTCTACACTCATCCCCTCCGTCCACCTTCTCCTGCCTCAACTCTCACCCCTCCACCCCTTACCTTCTTACCTCCCCATCCACCTTCTCCTGCCTCTGTTCTCAACCCTCCATTCTACTCCCCTCCACCATCTCATCTCTCCACCACTACACCCTTACTCCCTCTGCCTTCACGCCTTTCTACCCCTGCCCATTTGCCTTCTCCGCTCCATCTTTTCATTCCTCCATCCTTCCTCGATTCACCATCTCATCCTTCTGCTTCGTCAACCATCCTCCTCATCACCTCCAACCATCCCACCCCTCCTCCTGCATCTGTTCATCCCTTTATTTGAAGCGTACCTACTGTTTGCCCCTCATCCTCATCCACTGAACGAGTCGAGGCATTTTAACATTTTATCTGTCAAACCTGTGTGTGTGTGTGTGTGTGTGTGTGTGTGGTCATATACCTGCCTCTTCCTATAGATAATTGCTGAAGCACGGAGCACCGTATAGATATACGCAGCAGCTGAAAGCCATTCCCGTAATGGCACTTACAGTCTGAAGGCAGCTGAGTTTGACATTTTGTTCAAAATACATTAACCCCTCGACCGTCAGGAGCTGCGGTTATCACTGCCAATGACCAACATAAAAATAAACACGCTTCATATGAATTATTCTCATAGCTGGTTCAGAGAAGCACAGGGGGAGCTGAGGGGCTTATGCTGTTATGTCGTTTTAAACTCCAGACTTTAAAGGGTTAAACTGAAGACCTGTGATACTGTGTGTCGTACGCTCTGAACGGATGTGAAATCTAGACCAGTGGACCAGTTCTTACAGCATTTAAGGTTGATAAAGAACTACATACGAAGGACACCACAGTCGACAGACGCCGTCGCAAAGACATGTAAACAGGCCCATAAGATTATTTGGAGGCAGATTCGCTTTTTCATGAATTTTGCATGAGGTTCGAGCGAGGCAGGAGTGTGTGAGGAGGCTGGATGGAGACAGATGGTCGTCAGAGAGCGGCTCTGCAAACACACGAGGAACCATCAGCACTGCCAGAGAGAGAGAGAGGGAGAGAGAGAGAGAGAGAGAGAGAGAGAGAGAGAGAGAGAGAGATAGAGAGAGAGAGAGAGAGAGACAGATAGCGATAGGGCGGATGAGAGTGGTTCCGAAAAACACACAAGGAAGCGTCACTTCTGCCAGAGAGAGAGAAGGATGAGTGGGGGGCGGAAAATAGAGAGGACGATTAAAGGTTTGATAAAGGATTGAGGGAGAAAATACAGAAGAAAGAGAATATGGTAAATGAGTAAAAGATAAAGAAAAAAAGAGAGAGCATGGGATGAGAGAAAGAGAAGGACAGGAGGAAACAGAAAAGTAAAGAAAGACAGGCAAAAGCAAGAGAATGAAGAAAGAAAGAAAGAAAGAAAGAAAGAAAGAAAGAAAGAAAGAAAGAAAGAAAGAAAGAAAGAAAGAAAGAAAGAAAGAAAGAAAGAGAGGTATGGAAGCAGAGGTGTGAGAAGGAGGTAGTAAGAGAGACAGAAAGATGGATACAGAGAGAGGAGGAGGAGAATGAGCAGGAGAAGGATGGATAGAAGTTTTGGGAAAAAAAGACAAAATTGTGAAATAAGTCATAGATGGAAGAGAGAGAAAGAGAAAAAGGGTGCGGTAGGAAGAGAGAAAGTTTCAGACAAAAAGAGGAGAGGTAAAGATAAAGAACGGAAAGAGACCAATATAAGATAAAGGAGAGAAACGAGAGGAGAGGGAGACTTAAAGAAAAGAGGACGTGAACGTGAAATGAAGAGTGAAAAAAATGACAAAGAGGAAGAGAAAGCAAGAGTGTCTGCAAAAGAGAGAGAGAGATTGTGAGCAAGCGATGGGGCGGACATGTTCCTCCCAGACATCTTTCATCACTATGGCAACCTCGGGTCTCTGCAGCCACCCTGTTGCCGTGGGGTTCGACAACACGTCAGTCACCATGGGAAAGCTCAGGTACAAAGAGTGATCGCCATAACGATGCTGACAGCCTACTGGGAAAATAAAGGAAGTGCGCTCCACCTGCCATCCAGACTGCAGCTATTAAGACGGAGTTCGTGCCATACGGACCCTTTATTAACAACCAGACAGTCAAAACCTCAGAACACCCCTACATTTACGAGGTACAGCACAAGCACGCTTACAGCTAGAAAACACGGTTACAGAGGACGTTGGAGGTCTTATTTACACTTCAGACATTAGTTTGGTTTGCTCTTGATTGTTGAATGGAGTGGTGACGTCCATGAAGGTAGCAGTAAAACGATGTGGCACGGGTCAACAACGTGTTTAGGCCAGCCAGTGGACCCAACCGTACCTTGGGAATACACCCCCTACAGGTACGGAACCACCACCAGCCTGGACAGTGCCTTGTTGATAACCTGGGTCCGAGGCTTCATGGGGTCTGAAGCACACAAACCCAACAAACATTGGTACCAATCCTGAGATGATCACCCTGAGGGAACGCCACCTGTTTTACATACTGATATCCCACAGCTTTTGGGATTTCAGTGAAGATATTCCAGGGAATACGATCCTGATTGGACAGCTTTCCTTTGAAACTTTTATTTCCAAACAAAGCTCTACTGAAATGCAGGCTGAGTTTAATTACAGGAATGGTTTTATTGAACTGAACCGGAGAACGCAGTGGATATCCGTTTTAAATCCGTGCTGTCGGAGAAGGGACAACCCTGTAATGACACATTTACTTTTTCCTGGAATGCTAATTCACGACAAAAAGCACATTCTACTGCCGACACTTTATGAAAAGGCTTCTTTTCCTCCCAAAAGAGCGTTCTCTCTCAATCTGGAGCCCACTTTGGCTTTCTATGAGCGGTCCACAGGATGAAGGCTCATTCGCATGCTGCCGGTACGATTTAGAGGGATACGATTGTCACACACTCTATCTGACTCACCACACATACACACCTACCTACCCATCCAGCAACACACACATTTAGAGGGAGGGAGGAGAAATCGATGCAGCGAAAGCTCTTCAGTCCTGCTCAATTTCATCCTTTAGTGCTGGACACAATTAAAAGTCCTCTCCGAGCGCCTTTTCCAATCCAGATTTCTATGGCAGTGACAGCCGCCGCAATGTCATTTGCTAAACAAAAGGCAGGCTGTCTCGGCAGAGGCCGCAGGCCATCCCACCCTGCCCTGCTCCCCCCTCCGATTATATGGCTGGGAGGGTTATCGACTGGCCCTGCCCCAAGGATTCATCGCCTCGGGAGAGTTAGGATACTCTCTCTGTGGTGTAGAACAGAATGGAGGTCAATGGACGGTGCTCCACCGGCGGAGGAGGTTTAAAGGGAATGAAGCCCAAACCGCACTTACGGAGACGGGGTGGGATGGACAAGCCTGCTGAGGAACCAGCAAGCGTGACACCAGCACGAGTCAGAGCACAGTGTGGGATCTAGTACCGTGTAGAAAGTCAAGCTGCTGTGTGTGTGTTTGCAGCTTTGTGGACAAAAGAATTGAGACACCTACCCATTAGCATCTGGTTCTAAATCCATAGAATTATTACGGAGTTGGTCCCCCTCTAACAGCTTACAGTCTTCTGGAAGGACTTTCATCAAGATGATGCAGTTGCTGGAGAATTTACCCAGAATTCAGAAGAGCAGAAGAGAGTGGTGCTGGACGAGATGACTTGTTGCTCTTTAGACTTTGGTCTGCACTGTCTCGGCTGTTTGATCTCCAGTGACTTATAAACTAAATAAAAATAAATAAATAAATAAATATTATATGGAATAAATATATCGAGCACTGAAAGCAAGGAATGAAAATTATTACATTGTTGTCCAGGCAGGTTTCACATCATCCAGAGACGTGTGCATGTAGAACGGTGAAATGGACACAAGGGGGAGCTCTAACGTCGCTCCACAGCAGCCCGACTGACGGGGCTTCCTGCGGCTGAGCCCGTAGGTGTTTTAGATCATCGGTGTCGCGATTATCTCGGTTGACCATTATCACTCACTATTCTACTGAAATGAAAGTATCACCATATGTTCTGCTAGGAGAATGCTCCGCCCACTTTCCTCAACCAATCACTTGCCACCGCTTGTCTCTGAACGACCTTAACTCACATGTCCCTTTTGCTGCTTTCCAGATGTTGATGTTTTGTTGTCCCCATCGCCACCAGTTTGGTCCTGCTGGTCACCCAGGGGCTTTGGCTCCGCCCCTTCCTTCCAGTATGCATACGTCTTCTGGTACGTCATAGTTTGGCTTCGTTATTCGTAATAATCGCAGCATTATCATGCTGCTACACTGGGACAGCTCATCAAGGAGGCCATGTTAAGAACATCTTAAGCAGCGGTGGTCTCTGAAGTTCAGCTCTCTGCTGTGCTGACCTATTTATGAATGCCTCCATTTTGCTCTGGTTCTCTTAAAGCCTTTAAAGAGAAGACTGGCGCGGCACTCAGATTACCATGATTAATCATTTTACACAAATATTGTGAGTCATGGCGTGCTCAGCAGCAAGGGGCCAGATAAGATCTTTAAATTACCTGGATGTGGGCTGGATCCAAGCTGGTGCCCCAATTAATCCTCCCCAAATGCAATTAGTGCCGGAGTTAGCCAGCTGTGCACATCACAAAACAGACTAAAACAGAGCTTATACACCGATCAACCATAACATTATGACCACCTCCTTGCTTCTCCTCTCTCTGTCCATCCTATCAGCTCCTCTGATCACACAGGAGCTCTCTGTGGTTCTATAATTCCAGACTGTAGTTCATCTGTTTCTCTGCAGACTTTATTCTCCTCCTTTCACCCTGATCTTCAATGATCAGGACCCCACAGGACCACCACAGAGCAGATATTATGTGGGTGGTGGGTCATTCTCAGCACTGCTGGACCGAGAACAGTCCACCAACCAGAAATATCCAGCCGACAGCGTCCTGTGGGCAGCGTCCTGTGAGCACTGATGACCATCATTGAAGATCAGGGTGGAAGGAGGAGAATAAAGTCTGCAGAGAAACAGATGAACTACAGTCTGGAATTATAGATCTACAGAGAGCTCCTGTGTGATCAGAGGAGCTGAGAGAGTGGACAGAGAGAGGAGGAACAAGGAGGAGGCCATAATGTTACGGATGAACAGTGTAGACACTCCACACACTGAACACTGGCCGTGCTGTTCCAGCACATAAGTGAGACGTTTTGCTGTCTAAGAGTCAAACATACACAGACTCTCACTGCAAGGCACAAGAGCATGACGTTAATCAGGCCTTTTTCCTCCGTCACATGAAAGGACCAAACGCTCCGCTGAGTCACTACAATGGATACAAGTGTATTCAAAGCACACCGCGGGGGGACAGGCAGGAAGTAACAACACGACTCTTTGAAATGTCTTTAATCCACGTCGAGCACAGTGCAAATCACCAGCCACCATCTCCAGCCATTACTGAGGATAATTGTTCATTACAAAAACACACCATCAGCATCGAGAGGTGCATGAAAGGCAGCGCAGAGATTAACGGACCACCAGCTGCCACAGGTGGTGGATAAAGTGCGAGAACACATTAAAATCCCATGTTTGAAAAAGGCATTAAAGTGTAGTTTATGATAAAACTGGATACAAACCCCAACCGTTCTACTTAACCTTTAGAACTCAAGAACATGTTCTCATAGTCTGACATACTTTTAATCACCTAATATTAGAAAAGTATTTATAGGTGTTGCTGGTTTGAGCGGATCAGACGCAGCAGTGCTGCTGGAGTGTTTAAACCCCTCAGTGTCACTGCTGGACCGAGAACAGTCCACCGACCAGAAACGTCCAGCCGACAGCGTCCTGTGAGCAGCGTCCTGTGAGCACTGATGAAGGACTCGAGGACGACCAACACAAACTGTGCAGAAACAGATGAGCTTCTGTCTCTGACTTTAAATCTACAAGGTGGAGACACTCGGTAGGAGTGTCTGATAGAGTGGACAGTGAGTGGACACAGGGTTTAAACACTCCAGCAGCACTGCTGCGTCTGATCCACTCGTAACAGAAACATATTTCCTCGTGGCAATTAAGGAGATGCAGGAATAAGATAAAGATTGGGGTGAAAAATACTGGTGTCGCCCTTTAAAGTCCACGTTGCTAGAACGGCACGTCACCGGACCAGTCAGAACCTTCAAAGATAGCAGCGAACAGGGCTAATTAATGAGCTCAATGGACTCCAGTAATTGAGTTAATTGTGTGCCGCTGAGCTGGACCCACGGTACAGCGGGCAGAAGCTTGTTAAAACAGTAGTAGTTTTCAAAAGCTACTGAAGAAAGCAAAGAAAATGTAAGCATGTCCGGAAGCGGCCTGGTGATCAGACTTCATTATACGTGAGAAGTTTCTCTGAACCAGACTTCCAGGCTTGTTCATGGCTGAGTGAGCTTTCCTGCAAGGTTTGTGAACAAGCACAGCAGAGTTCAGTCTCCAGATATGGAAGAAACACCATCTACAGCTTTATATACCATTTAGACATTAATTAAGAAATGCTGATTGTGTTGTTCTTTACCCAAACAAAAGATACCTCCACCTCCTCCACATCTCCCCTGCTTCGGCGGCTGTCTCCACAAAATTCCCGTCTGAGGAAGCCAAATTAATGGCAGCCCATCAACCCCAGGGACCTCATTAAATCAGTACAGAAGACTAAATGGTCCTTCTGAGAAATAAGTGCTTGTTATACTCTTTAAAACACTGTCCTCTCTGAATACGAGCGGGTTTCAGCGTTGCGGGGGGCAGCTGTTGATTAAAACTTACTCACAGCGAGGTCGTCATTAAGTCAAGTCGTTAAACGAAAGTTTGTCCACTGAAGTTTTAGCCTTGGAGCCTAGTTCCCGCCCACCTCATTAACAATTCCAATGGCTTCCACGACTAGACATGTGCTCCTTGATACTGGACTGATGTTACTATGGGCAAGAGTACTGACACGCTCGATGTGGTCAGGCCTCTAACGAGAAGAGCTACCGGACCTCAGAGACGAGGTCAGGCTCTGTAGAGCCTTGAACACCAGAACCAGAACCAGAACTGTATCATTGGTACATCATGCCCTCGCGCTGTGATTTACTCTGCATGCATGTTTATTATTATGCAAATAAACATCATAACACAAAACATATGTCCAAATGTTTGGGACCACCCCTGAAAATGACCTTAAAGTTTCGCCAATAGAATAGGACCGTCTAGATTAGATATGCATGACCCTATTGGCACTAGAGGGTATAAAGACCCCCAGCATTGAGCTGTGGAGCAGTGGAACTGATGGAGCTCCATCCAGCACTTCTGGGACGAGGTGGGGTGGTGATCAAATCCTCACCTCTCCAAAACAAATGTTATTTTTTTAGATGCACTGATATATATATTTATATTTATATATAAAGACACCGGATTATATTTAGTCCACAAGTCACTTGGACTAAAATCCTTTAACTGGCATTTGAAGATGTTTGGAACATGCTGTGTTTGTTTATTTACTGTATTCCTGCACTGATGGTTGGAATTGGAACTCATTACAGTCTCTGATGACCTGTGTAGAGTCCGAGCTGCCATTTGTTATTCTGGTCATCATCAGTGGTCTTCGTCTTCAGTGGTCTCCTGACTGGAGCACTAAGCCGTTCTCCACAGACAGCACTGAGAGATTTGAAGAGCGCAGCGCATCGAGGATAAGAGAGCAATCTGTCGGAGCTTCGGAATGCTTTCTTTCCTTTTTTCGGCTGACATTTAGCTGGTGGAGGCGGTGAGAGGCTGCTCGGCTCCTGCTGAGCTCCAGCTGCCTGCCGCCACACGCAGCTCTGACAGGAGCAAACCCCATCAACCTGCGACATTTTCTCATCTCCCTAACCCCTCACACACTCGTTCACACACTCTCTACACACCTCATACACACACACAAAGGAGCAGAAATCCCAAAACACACTCAGCAGGAAAAAGAAGAACATTCTAGCTTTCAAAGAACACAGTGTGAGTCCTTTAGGAAGATTAAATGAGTGTGGAAATAAAATCGTTCACGATTTTTCCTTGAGATACTGCGTAGCTAAGAATTCCCAAACAGCATTTTAAATCACACTCTCGGATAATTCCGTTTTAGGTTAACGTCAAACAGACTTGGCTTCTGGATAAAACGGGATGAAGTGCAGAAACAGCAGAGGCAAAGGATACCTCCACAAAGCAGAGGCTTCTGGAGAGCACTAATGGTCTTCCACACCTGCACCTTCCAGGTCAGTTCGTTTGGGCAGGTGACTCAAACCAACACAACAGAAGTCTCACATCTCCTGGAAGACAGGGGACTGTCTTGCATATTGATAGCGACTCCCTGAAGTCTGTAAATTATTCCCAACCAGCAGGAGAGCATGACCAGAGAATCAACATACAGATGACCATACAGATCCTTCAAGTCCTGTAGGACCTTCGTAAGCATCAGTCAACCTGCCTTCACACGTGAAGATGTCAGCTCAACAAGAGGCCAGTCTTTCCTATGGAAGTACGCCATTTGTACCCGTGGTTCAGTGGCAAGTGGCAAGTGACAGGTGACTCTGGGGAGCATGCAGAAACCTTTTCTTCGGACAAAAAGTATACAACCCGCTGGAAACCGGGCCTCGAGGAGACACAGCGTCCACCAGTGATACCAAGGTGAATCCTGCAAAAAGAGGTCAGCACTGTGCGTCACAGCAGAAGGGGAAGACGGGGTGATGAAATTATCACCAACGTCAGAGTCCTGAGGAGGACAAACTCTGAGACGATCACAGCCGTTAACAGCAGACAAACGAAAAGCAAGGCTGTGCAAGTAAAAGCCTTTTAAAGACAGGAGCGGGTAGATGATTGGTTGAGGAAGGAAGGGGTGGAGTTTGAGTCTGTAGAACTTCCACTAAAGCTTCAAATCCTTTAGACCCTGTATGCTGTGAGGAGCTTCATGAGCGTCAATGAGCCCTGCGTTCACACTAGGTGACAGAGCGACAAGTGGCCAGTCACTGGGAGCACATGATTTGTCGCCCTGGTTTAGTGACAAGCAGCACAGCAGCAGAGCGTCAAGTGACAAATCAAATTTCTCGATTTCTCAGCTTTATGCAAATTAATTATGACACGGTGAAGCAACACACCAAACCATTGGCTCCAACTGGAGACATGGGGGACTGATGTCCCCAGCTGACCAGCGGGGTGTTCAACATGGAAGACAGATTCATAACTGCTGTTTCTTCTTTTCCCATAGCTGATGAATTCAGCTGTTAAATACGTTTTTAGAAACTTTGGTCCATTAATTGTCCATCTTTGGAGCACTTGTGGTAGGTACTGATCACTTCATACCAGGAACATATCACAAGACCTGCCTGATGTTCTGGAGATGTTCTGACCCAGTCGTCTAGAACTTCCCTGTTTGGTTCTTCTCAAAGTGTCTCGGATTGTAATGCTTGTCATTTTTCCTGCTTTAACATCAACTTCAAGACCTGACTGTTCACGTACTGACTGATATCTCCACCCTCCACAGGAGATGAAGATCAGTAGTGTTTTTCAGTTCAGCTGTCCAACCAGGTTTGTAACAGATGTTCATTTATTACTTTACATGAGAATTCTGTACGTATTTGTCCTTTAAGGTAAATGTGTGTGTGTGTGTGTGTGTGTGAGGGGGGGGGGTGTCTCAGCATGTGTGAGAGTGGAGGACGAACACCCTGCTGACACACTCTGTCAGGATCATGATGAATGAATGCAATATGGCACCAGTCACCCTACAGAGTCACTCAATAACACAGAGAGAATGAGGGGGGAGCTGGAGAGGGGGACACGAGACAGCCAGAAAGACAGAGAATGAGAGAGAAAGACAGACAGACAGTCACACACAGAGAGAGAGAGAGAGAGAGAGAGAGAGAGACAGACAGACAGACAGACAGACAGACAGACAGACAGGTAGTGGGCAGAGAGAGACAGGTAGTGGCAGAGAGAGAGAGACAGGTAGTGGCAGAGAGAGAGAGAGAGAGAGAGACAGGTAGTGGGCAGAGAGAGAGAGACAGGTAGTGGCAGAGAGAGAGAGACAGGTAGTGGCAAGAGAGAGAGACAGGTAGTGGCAGAGAGAGAGAGACAGGTAGTGGGCAGAGAGAGAGAGACAGGTAGTGGCAGAGAGAGAGAGACAGGTAGTGGCAGAGAGAGAGAGAGAGACAGGTAGTGGCAGAGAGAGAGAGGACAGGTAGTGGGCAGAGAGAGAGAGACAGGTAAAGGGCAGAGAGAGACAGGTAGTGGGCAGAGAGAGAGAGACAGGTAGTGGCAGAGAAAGTGTTGTATATCAAACTGTAACTGATGCCATGAAACATAAGAGAGCTGCCAGCAGTGAAAGAGCTGAATGTGTGAATCAATAACGTAAATGAACTGAACCGCAGTGACACCTTATAGTCTCCACTACACCGCACAGCCTCCACCACACAGTGCCACACTCCACACAGCTACACCACAGCTACACCCGCACAGCCTCCACCATACAGCTACACCGCACAGCCTCCACCACACAGCTACACCCACACAGCTACACCCGCACAGCTACACCGCGACAGCCCACCATACAGCCACCTGCACAGCTCCACCACAGCCACCCCGCATGCTCCCACATCACAGCTACACCCACACAGCTTGCACCATACAGCTACACCCGCACAGCCTCCACCATACAGCTACACCTGCATGGCCTCCATCACACAGCTACACCCACACTCCTCCACACCTCAATTTCTTGCACAAACATGTGCCAAATATACACAGATACTGTCCCGGTCCAGGTCCGATCTGCTGAGCTGTGTGTCAGTCACACTTTGATCCTGTATTCTGAAGGTGTGTTCTGATCATCACTGACCCAACTATGAGTCCGATTCTGACATCATGACTGATTACCTTCTGTTGACACGGGAACCCTGAGAGGGCGTCTCATCACCGGGGGGAGCGCGGCGGCTGCGGTGCCTCGACCCAATCACCACGGTAACCTGACATGCAGAACACATCATACCTGACAACACGTCTGATGTGGAGGACCCAGACAGACCCAGACAGGAAACGACTGATCTATAACAGAAACGTCTCTCTCTCAGTCTCTGTCTCTCTCTCTCTCTCTCTCTCTCTCTCTGTCTCTCTCTCTCTCTGTCTCTCTTTTGCCTCTCTCTCTCTCTCGCTCTGTCTCTCTTTTGCCTCTGTCTCTCTCTCTCTCTGTCTCTCTCTCTCTCTCTCTCTCTCTCTCTGTCTCTCTCTCTCTCTCTCTCTCTCTCTCTCTCTGAGTGTGTGTTCAGTGTTGGTTATATCAGTGCAGCTCATGGGGCATTTATGACTGTCACTCGGCTGACAACTGAACTAGCAAAGACAAATGAGCTTCAGAACACAGTGGACTGCACTCGCGCTCTGCCGCTTCACACTCGCGTTTAGACTAAACGCTTACAACAAGAGGACATTTATCTGCACTTTCTGTGACACATCGAATGTTCGCTTACTTCCAGCTCCCATCACTACCGTCCGCTCTGCCTTCCCTAACCTTTAGTGAAAGTATGACAGCCCAGTTCAGGACGCCGCTCTCCGCCAGCGCACCTTTCTTCACACACTTACACATTCCTTGGACGTCAGCAATTCTGAGAGTTGGCTTGGAGACAGTCAATTAAGTTCAAGGTGAGAGGGAAAGACAGAGAGAGAGAGAGAGACGTGTCATCCTTTTAACGCTCTTCGCATCACTGGGTCATCCCATCAATCCGAGCCTTGTTGGCCTGGGAAGCATTATTAGGGGCTTTAAACAGGGACGGCTGGAGAGACGGATAGAGAGAATGGAAATGGTGACATTTCACAACTTTCTAGGCCATGTGGCTCACTCTCTCACTCTCTGAGGGCCTACTGTCCATCTCCTTAAAGTGTCTGAAAATAGTTATCACACATTACACACAGAATTACTGATGATCCACTGACTGTAACAGCGAGAACAGCGTCTCTATCATTGCTACTCCAGGCTGAGAACGCTGCTACCTGCACTGTCTGACTCTGGTGAAGCAGGCAGGACACTGACGGTCCAAAATCCGGTATTTCTGTCCTGCCTCAGTCCACATGCTTCTTTACCTTTCAGTGAAGCTTATGTGTCTCTCAGCTTGTCCAGAATTGTGTAATTTTTTATGCAAGTCAAAACTTGTGATGTCAAATTATCATCTTTATTCATCATTTTTTACGTATTTGTTTCTCAAACAAAACTTTTTCTCCATTTTTCTGATCATGTTAAATATTTTAACCACATCTTTCTCAAAATCAAAAACTGTTTTTCTCAATATTTATATAGCGATTCTTCGTTCTTGTGATCTCAAAATAAATCATCTTCTCATTAATTAGAACTTTCCTTCATTTTGATGTAGTTTTCTGATGTGAATCCATTCTTAAAGGAAGTAAATATGATAGTTAGACAGGAGTTCATCTTTGAAACGACCTCTAAACAAGCAGAACAGAGACGGCGTCCTGCAGGTTAAACCTGACGCTGAGGGGTTTCTGCGGGACTCGTCCGGCAGGACCGAGCAGTCGAACATGCACATTGCTCAAACAAGCAATTTTATTTTCCAGTCACCGCCGCCGTCCTTGCAACTGTCAATGCTCAAAGTCCCCACTGGCCGCGAGGGAACTGGGGGGATTTAGCGAGGCAGATTATTGGTCAGCGATTTGGCCCTTTTCGGAGATCATTGTCCGTATTGGACCGATGATGGATTGAATTCGGATGCACCTTCCTCCTGCACACGCTAAAGCCTCGGTACGCAGATCCATCAGGCCGAGTGACTGCTCGGATCCTGCGGGATGCGCCGCTCGCTTCCCTGTTAATTCCAACTTCGCACTATCGATTGGTCGAAAATCAATCCAGCCTAAGTCACTAAGCCAAGAGGGAGGAGGGCAGGGATAAAGAGAAAAAAAGAAGAACTGCCACCGCCTGCACTGAGACGCATCCCAGATTAAATGTCCACAACGAGGGAGGAAGAGAGGGATGCACCGCTTTAATGCATACAAAAGTGAGCACTGCCCAAATTAAACCCCCAACGAGGAAGAAGGAGGTGAGAGGAGAGCAGCAAACATAAAGAAAGCAGGAATGTCATTCAATCCAGGACTAACTCTAAAGATCACAGATGAGACTCAGACCTTCTTGGTCTTTGTTTCATTCAGTCAATACTCCATGAATATTCCCAACCTGTCAGAAATGAACACTAACTTGTCCAAAACCACCCACACAAAAGCACAAAGGACACGGTGGCACGGTGGCACTCCCAGAAGCTGCGTGTCACACAGATCCAGAGGCCTTGGGTTGCTCCATCCCTGCTCAGGTCACTGTCCACCGGGTACTCCGGTTTCCCGCCACCTCCCAAAAATGCACATGGTAAGTGAATTTACGTTGCCTCCTAGGTGTGACTGTGTGTGGTAGCCTGCGATGGCCATGCTCCCTCTCCAGGGGTCGTACCCGCCTTGAGATCAGGCTCTGGATCAATCCTGACCCTATTCAGGAAAAAGCGGATAAGATAATGACTGTCTGACTGACTGAAAACAGGTTTATAAAATACGTCAGTCAGCCTCCACATTAGTACCACCTACTGTACCTAATATCGAGTAGATACTCCTTGTGCAGCTCTGACCAATCAAGGCATGGACTGCACAACACCTCTGAAGGTGTCCTGTGATATCAGCACCAAGACTAATTTAACATCAATGAATGGATGCTCTCTGGTTGTTCTTCCTTGGAGCATGTTCGGTAGGTACTAACCACTACATACTGGGAACAACCCACAAAGCCTGTCTGGTGTTCTGGAAATGTTCTGACCGAGTTGTCTAGAGCATCACAGTGGCAAATCCAGGCTCTGTTCGTGATCCAACAATGGTCAGGTTTGAGTATGAAGGCCTCGTGGTGAGATCTTCAATCCTGCCTCTGCTGTGGAGCGACACACTGCCCTGTCCTGCCCAGTCCTAACAGCTCAGCAATATGTGCAGCACATCCTGCAGGACATCCTGCAAATCAGACTTTGTGCAATAAACACAGAATAAAAATCTATGCGCTTCTTGTCTGAAAACACTGGCACTGCTGAACATATTGTGTTTATCTTCAAGTATAATGTATTTTTCCTTTTGGCCTTGTTATTTATGTGCTGCTCACTGGATACTGCTCTGATTCCGATTCCACAGTGCATCCCCAGTGGTTTTACTGGAAAAATTATAATATAAATAAAATGTAAATCTACACAATAACAACTGTAGATTTATTAGACTTAGACATGAGCACACTTTTAACTATACTTCGGAAAGGGCGAAGGACAAGAAGGTTTGACAGCGTAAAGCAAATGCCTGCCGATGGAGGCCGAGGGCAGAACATGCTGAGCCATTCCGGAGCAGCGTAATGCTTTATTTATGAGGATGCGCTTTGTTTAAACGGATAAATGATGAGGGGGAGAATAGAGAGGCGTTGCAAATCTTTAGCATGCTGTAGACGGCGGAGGCACAGCTGACCTCAACACCCCTCTCCACTCTCCTGCCTGTAATTGGAGAGTGAGCTGGTGCTGCGGCACTTCAGAGCATTTCCTCCATAACACCGGCTGCAAGAACGTTTAGGCCATAGTGGAATGTCCAGTACTTTTGACGTTCCACCCAGGTCATCCGTCCTTTTCCGAAGTGTGTTTCGGATGTGTCAGAGCGCTCAGTAACACAGGACGGAAATAGAACTGCTGGAGGATCTGAGATTATTCCTCTCCAGTTTCGCTCAACAGCACATACCGCTCTGTTCGATCTGAGAGCCACGGAGCTCTGAGATGACAGAGAGAAACACTGCAAAGCTCTCTGAACTCCATTTTTACATTTACATTCGAACGGCGGTCCAGAAATGTCAATCTGTCAAAAAAAGACAGACACTGAGTTTGGCCACAAGAGGGCGTAAAGTGTTTCCCCCACTGCCCTATAAAAAGGCTCTCTGAGGCTACTTTTGTGTAGTGTACATCTCGTGAGAGATCACTGACTGTTAGGAGTGTCTCTACGACACCCTCAAAGACATTTGTTCAGCTGATAGACTTTGAGAAGGAGCATCATAGGACTGAGAGAAGCAGGATGGATGTTTCCACAAATCACCGCCATCTAGACCATTCTGACCGAGACACCGTCACCTTGGTTGGCAGTGGTGTTGTGAATGAGAAACCTGCACTGCTATGGACTGGAAGTGTATCATCTTTAGTGATGAATCCAGGGTCTGTTTGGGATCCAATGACGGTCAGGTTTGAGTATGGAGGCCTCGTGGTGAGATCTTCGATCCTGCCTTCGCTGTGGAGCACTGACCCAACTGCTGTTGAGATGATCTGGAGAGCATCGCATACGACAGTCGTTCACCCCTAGTAGTGATACGAGGGACAATAACAGCTCAGCAAAATGTGCAGGACACCCTGTGGACACAGAGGTCTGCTATCATCTTGTTTTCAGGGCAGTCTGACTAACCATCAAACCATCAACTAAACCATCAAACTCAACAATACGCTACACTGATCAAGAACTCAGCTGGTAAACCAGTTTCACCACCTGGTTTCCCCCCTGAAAGACCAGCTCAGACCATTTGAAACCTGTTACCTCCTGCAGGGTAAAAAATGGAAAACTGCAGAAATGATTTTTCACAAAACTCATCTTTTATAACATCATTTCTTGTCCCTATAAATAGTAACCTGTACGAAAGTGACACTGATATGATCTTACAAACCCCCTGACTTTTATCTTTACGCTCACACTGAAGCGCTCGGCTCATATTAGGCACATTCACCAGCACTGCTTGTCGGAGAAAAACACAGCAGCCTGGCATTTATATTCCAAGGTTTTAGGGGCTTGGAGCTCGCACTGCAGTGGGGGACTGAAGACCAATTAGTGGTTCGATGGGGAGGCCTAGCAATGCTACTGTGTGTGTGTTAATCAGTATGCTACTGCAGGTGCATTGTTGCATTACGTATTCAGACTCAATCTCGCTCTCCAAATGTGCCATAAATTAACTTCTCCAAGGCCCACGACCCTGCGTGCACGGCCCTTTAAAAAGCAGCCTGCCTCAGGAAAGCAAGAAAAAATAGAAAAGGGATGTTCAAAGGAATAAACAGCAAAATAAAGCTGCAACTGTCAGAGGAAAGATGGAAAAAATCGAAATAGGGCTTCTCTAACAGAGAGAGGGGCACAGGCACGAGATGATAACTATAACCCAGCTGGACTGCAGCTTAGGCTGGAACTCTGTAAGCCAATCCGATTTCCGTCAGTAAGTGTACTAAATTAAATCAACTATCCATAATAAACTCTCGAACTGGCACCACTGTACCCTGGCCAACTCTTTATACCTTAATTACGCGCAGTTGAACTGGCATGGCTGCGGGCGGACGTGCCAAATCTCGTTCCTGCGGCGTTCGGACCGAGCATGAGGTTGCGGCTTGACCAAATGTCATTGGAAATAATACGGGCACAGGTCACTACAACTGTTTCATTACGTGGGGCGTAATTGCAGGGCTTGGCCGGGTATAGGCGAGTCTGCGGCTGCCCGCTGACTGAAGAGTGCTGTTAAATGAGCCATTGGCTAAGCCATCGCTGTTTTACCGCAGCATCAATGAAGCATTGTGTCCCCAGTCGTTCACACACACACTCTCTGTTTCTCTTCCACACACAGGCTCCTCCTCACACACCACACTCAACCGTGGCTCTGACTTTCAGACGCTTTCTGTTCCTCACACTAAACGTCTGTAGCAGCTTCGGGTTCTGCGAAGGAGATATGAGGTTGATGCAGCAGTGAGAGCTTCTACTCAACCAATCAGCATTGAGCGAACTGCGGCTGTACATCGTCACACACTCGTCTTAAACCAAGCTGAATAATCTTTAGAAACTGATCAATACAATATATACACCCTGCCGAACAAACTGGTCAAACTGGTTAGACTGGTTTAATGGTTAAGCTGGTTGACCACAATCACTAACCAGCATGACCAGCATGGCCACACTGGCTGACCAGCATAACCACACTGTTTGTCTAGTACAACCAGTATGACCACACTGGACAACCAACTTGACCAGCTTCTCCAAGCTTATTGATAAGCATGATTATGGAAGCATAACCAGTCTGGTCAACCGGAATGACCACACTAGTTGACCAGTATGACCAACATTATCAACCTATTGATAAGCATGACCATTCTGGCTGACCAGCATAACCAGCATCACCACAATGATGTCATGTGATGATCCATCCCATGGAGTGCGTCCAATAGCATCCACACATTTTCAGTCAGGGACAGGTCTGGAGATGAGACCGTCCACCGCGTAGTATCTGTATGTTCAGAGCAGCTGATAGGATGGACAGTGAGTGCAGAAACAAGGAGGTGGTCATAATGTCATGGGCGATTGGTGTATATAAAAAAGCCCTGCTCTCACACACACACACACACACACACACACACACACACACACACACACACACACACACACACACACTCTCTCTCTGAGCTCTATAAGTGAACCTACATCACAAAGGTAGAAAATCACTGCAGCTGTTTCTGTTATCCTGTGCCTACTGAGCTCACTCTCACACACCCGTGTGTGTGTTTGTGTGTGTGTGTGTGTGTGTGTGTGTGTGTGTGTGTGTGTGTGTGTGTGTGTGTGTGTGTGTGTGAGTGTAAGTGGTTTGACCCCGAGGTTTGTGTTAACGATGTGGGAATATGGAGGAAGCTCGGGGCGCATTAGGGAAAGAGTGTGTGCGAGTGTTTCTGTTGAATGTACGCAAGGGTCTGAGAAGTGGCAGTGAGAGCAAGTGTGTGTGTGTGTGTGTGTGTGTGTGTTCGGTTTTTGGCACACAGCTTGTGTATCATACCCTCTCAAGCTCTTATTCAAATTGGATGCATAAATTAGAGGAGTTAGACCTGTAACGCTCCGGAAATGCCCGACAGATTCTTTTTACAGCCATTGTTCCCCGTCTGTCTGCCTCCCCACGGCAACAGACCCTGATCGGATCAGAGAGTCGTCGGATCGATGAGCTTCGTGCCATTCTGAATTATTTATCACACTCAAACTCGTTGTCACTTTTAATGCTGACGCAGGACTCGTTCTCTCTCGTCTCGTCATAACGGGTTTCGGTGTTTACCCTGACCCCGGTCACTGCAGCCCTGTCCCAATTATTTCACCCAAATTCCATTTGTTCATTTGTTATGATATTGTTCTCCATTCGGCTTTTTTAGGTTCAAAAACTAATGAAAACTTAAATCTCTTTCTGACAATCTTACATAACGTATAAACCACTCAAGGTACCACAGCAGCAGTAAATTCAGTAAAGGCAGTAAATTCCAATAGCAACCACACACACACACACACACACACACACACACAGTATGTCTCCCCCTATGTTTCCTGTAAAGTACTACAATCTGTCAATAGGGTAGGGCCCTTACTTCATCCAAAAATTCAGTTTAATTTTTCATTTTCTTTTCTTTTGTTCAGATGTTAAAAGGACACATTTGAATTCAATAGAAGAAAAAATTGAATTCTTGCCTAAATTCTGCTTAAATTGTGTTACATTGCAGAAGATATTGCACACACTGTGATAATGCTGAAACGATATATATGGTGCAGCTCTGTTCACCACAGCATATTTCCATTTTTTTGTAAACCCAGTAGAGAGAAAGAAAGAATGATAGCATGTCCTAACCTGAACTGGTCTCAGCGCAGGCCAGATGGGCTCCTTCACACCAGCATCTCCAAACTCTTCCAAACTCTTCCAAACTCCTCTGAGATACTGGAGAGATTGATTTCGTGTTTGCGTAGCTGTGGCTCAGTGGGCCCGGGCCAGGGCCGAGCCCATCGTTTCCACCACGTCAGCCCTTTCCCAGCCTGCCGGCGAAGCCCTAATGCCCCGCGGCCGAGGGGGTAAATCCCCGTCTGGCAGTGGCGGCGGTGGGCCGAACCCTGGCGTGGCGTAATTGGGGGGCAGATGTGCGATGAGAGAGCGGAGCTGGAATTGATTCACTAATCCGCTTCATTATGGAAGGACAGAGTGGGGGTTAGCACCTCACACAAAGGAGGGGTTTAGTCAGGGGATGAGTGTCGCCTTTCTTTTCATCCACAGGCTTCCACACCAGACCTTCCAGTGCAATTCGTCCCTCCATCCCACTGTCCCACCGTGCTTCTCTACAACCGACACAAACGAACGACCGAGAAGAAAGATGACAGCGTGACTCAGCCAGCCAAATGACTCTGAAGCCTCCAGCTGCTTTCCTTTCTTCTCCCTCTTTCTCTTCTTCTCTTTTCTGCATCTCTGGCCGAACCTGTTAGAGGCTGAAATGCTGTAATGCCTCTTCTATCACTCTCAATTTCCTCCCTCTTTCTTCACCCAGAGTGGAGAGATGCACTGATGTCTACAGCTCTCTATTTACACCCAAAGAGAATAGAGCATGTACAGTCTCACTGCACATTACCTGTCTGTAATAACAGTGTCAGGACTGGGGATGAGTTCACAGTTACAGACGGATTACAGCAGTGCAGGTTACACTGATACATGTGTTACACTAGAGTATCTCAGTAGCTGTAACTACATTTTCTAGTCTGTGGTTATAAATGTGTAACTCAGTAACTCGTCCCCAACTCATACTCAACTCAACTCATACTCAACTCAACTCTTAACCAACTCAACTCATACTCAACTCAACTCTTAACCAACTCAACTCATACTCAACTCAACTCATACTCAACTCTTAACCAACTCATACTCAACTCATACTCAACTCATCCCCAACTCATACTCAACTCATCCCCAACTCATACTCAACTCAACTCATACTCAACTCAACTCTTAACCAACTCATACTCAACTCATACTCAACTCAACTCATACTCAACTCAACTCTTAACCAACTCAACTCATATTCAACTCAACTCATACTCAACTCTTAACCAACTCATACTCAACTCATACTCAACTCATCCCCAACTCATACTCAACTCAACTCATACTCAACTCAACTCTTAACCAACTCATACTCAACTCATACTCAACTCATCCCCAACTCATACTCAACTCAACTCATACTCAACAACTCATCCCCAACTCATCCCATCTTTCTAACTCATCCCCAGCTCACAGGCTATGTGTGTGCATTTGCACATCTGTGTCAGTGACGGGTTCAACTTAAAGCAGCATTCATTAGAAGGAGTGTCCACAAACATCTGAGCATATAGTGTAGAATCCTCCTCATGTCTTCCACAGGACCTCCACACCACTGCCTTAGCAGGAACGCAGTATGGCTTTGACCCCTTAAGCAGCCTCTGCAGAGGCTGAACCCAACCCCGACTGACCTCCCCGCTGGACCGGTGCCCTTTTTTCATTTGTAGTCGCCTCTTTTTTCGGGAGGAAGTCGTTAAATAAATAATAAAAATTTACACACTGGCTAAACCTCTCCTCTTCATCTGAGGAAGCTGTAAAACAAGCCCTGGCTGGACATGAGAGGAGCGGCTGGCCGCTGGGTTTGTGGGCTGCGCAAAGGCTAAGAAGGGTAAACGGGATCGTTTGATATGATCCTGAGAGGACTCGCCAAGCCTGGACGGTCATTTGGCTGGGAGCGTGTTTTTGACTGAAATTTATCTTATGCGTAATCTCCTCTACTTCAAGGCCTGTTCGCTCAGAGGAGTGTGTGTGTGTGTGTGTGTGTGTGTGTGTGTGTGTGTGTGTGTGTGTGTGTGTGTATGTGTGTGTGTGTGTGTGTATAGCAATCTAACCTTCATCTCTATTCAGGCCGGTCTTCTAGATGTATCTGCTGCTGTTCTGCGTTTTTCTCTTTATTTCATTCTTTCTGTCTTTTCTCGCTCTGTTTTCTTTCACTTTCTTTCTCTTACTCTCTCTCTTTCTCTACGTCCAAACCAGTCTCTTAGAGGAGACGTAAATACATGCAATTCTATGATCAAGTCAATACGTGTGCATGTGTAGATATATGTGTTCAGGAGGAATTCGTACATATACCCTGTTTACTTGTGTTTGTTTAAATGTCAGTCTTACCTGGACCAATATGGCGGACATGCCTGGACCACTATAATGGACATGCCTGGACCACTATGATCCCTCTCTCTACCTTTATCCATCCTTTCTATAGCTTTCTAACCCCCCTCTCTCCTTCCATCTCTCTCTCTCTCTCTCTGTGGATTTTGGTCACACAGTGAGTTGCAGTGATTTTATCCCATGGAAACAAATGTGTTGAAACTCTCTCTCTCTCCTTCTCTCTCTCTCTCTTTCTCTCTCTCTCTCTATCTGTTTTATGTTCCTGTCACATACAAGCCCCCAGGGGTCCATCATTGTCACCTTACAGGTGCAACTGCACTGATGCCCGAAGCCCCAGAGACTTCTGGAACTATGGGTATGCAATGCAAAGAGACAAAAGAGAGAAAGAGCAAGAGTGAGATAGAGAGAGAGAGAGAGAGAGAGAGAGAGAGAGAGAGAGAGAGAGAGAGAGGGAACTGCACCAAATCGTATATATCAGAAATAGGCCTAACAGCTGTGAGAGTCTGATTGCACTCAACCACAACCTTAACTGAAGGTTCTAATGTTGGTTCTAGATCACAAACTCCAGTCAGACGAATCTCAGCAGTACTGAGCTCCCTCAACCCAGAGAACTACTGCTTAAACCCACACGGTGACCTTGGGTTCAAATGTGGCTATTTCAGAGCAGCCCATTCTACTGGAGATGTTGTGGGGAATGTACTCTGTGTGTTTGTGTGTGTGTGTGTGTGTGTGTGTGTGTGTGTGTGTGTGTGTGTGTGTGTGTGTGTGTGTGTGCGCGTGTGTGTGTATGCAGCATCTTAATGGAGCTAAACTCTGTAAACGTAAAAGTGTGCCTGTACACGGTTCCTGCACGTTGTTTTGCCAGTAGAACCATTCGTTCCACAGTCCGAACCTGATCCCACCATTTCAACATAAGAGACACAAAGGCAAACGAATGCTCCTTTCTGTCTCACACACACTCTCTCACACACACACACACACACACACACACACACACACACACACACACACACACACACACACACACACTCATACACTTTGCAGTTTGCAGCAGGTGCTGGTGCTGGCGCCTCCACCCTGCTCTAATCGTTTCCCTGGCTTGGGTAAGAAATTAATTTTGCTAATTAAACAGAATGTATGTGGAAGGCGCCACGAACAAATGGCTGCGGCGTGCGCCAGAGCAGCTGAGCTGACGACGTTCGCGCCCAGCGTTCCAGGCGATTCTGCGCATCCATCAGTGCGCAAACACGCTCGGCCTGCAACCATGTGGCTGCGTTTGGAACCCGTGTCAGTATGCAGGACTGGAATTTTCAACTCCCTCTGAAGAGTTTACCATCAAATACACTGCGACATACTCCTGCTGCCCACTTTTGAACAGATGAAACAAGCATAGAGACCTCCTCCATGGACCAAAAGAACCCCCTTGACCCCCCCATCATACAAGAGACACAGCAGAAACCAGAGCAGGGTAGTTCAGGTCCAGCAAGTCAACATCTGCACCAGGATTTCGTTCTGACAGCTCTTCTGCGGCTCAGCCTGAAATACCCCCATAACCGTTTAACTGAACAGTACTGGTTTTCCTCCTGAGGTTCGGGAGCTAATTCATTTAAGAAGAGCTTCTGATTCCAGTCCCTCTTCATCCCTCTTCAGATAAAAGCCTCCCTGTTTAATTTGATGTCGGTTTAAGAATGAGACTGAAGCTTGATTTCTTCACAATGTGGTTAAACTGAAAACTGACAAGAGCCTTTTCCACCGTTTCCAAAAACTCCACAAAACAGCCTCCAACTCGGTGCACCACGGAATCAAATAACGTGGAAAACCAACCCGTTAAAAAATAAATCACTTTATTCCACCACTTCTGAGGAGATAACGTTGTGGCTGAGGTTATGGTTGGAGTGTGAGAAAAACAGGCCTATTCCTGCTTTGGAAACGTGTTGTCTCAGTGTGTGGGAGAGCGACGTCGTGAGGGAGAATGGATTTCACGCTTACTCCAGCTAAACAGAGACCAGATTGAGGTTTTCATCTTATTGTAGAGGAGGTCAGGATGCGTGTGTGGGAAGCTGACTCTGGATCAGCTAATAAGAAGATCTGGTAACTGGATGTGTGTATGGTGTGTGTCCTTGCACGTTTCCCCTTCACGTTGCTCCATGGCCTTGAGCAGCAGCTGCTCGGAGGAGAGCAGATTGTAAACTTCATTATCGCTGACCTAAGACCAGTAGCAACACCCAACCTGAAGTGATATGACCAAAGGCATTCGGTTCCTCAGAGAACCCATCAGTGCTGACCTGGGATCAGCTCCCAAAGTCACTTTCAGCAGGGTCCCCTGCAGTCGTTTCGGTCCTTCGTGAGGGGATTGTCCAGGAGGGTTCCGTTTTCACATTGCGGTCCCCTGGCAGTCACTTTTTGTTCCTTCAAAAAGGGGGATTTGCAGGTATTAGGTATCATGCCTCTTCTATGTTGCTCTAGGGGCTGGTTACTAGGGTGTTTCTAGGGTGGTTGCCAAGGTGTTGAAAAGGGATTGCTATGGTGCTTATATGGTATATGCGTTGGTTGCAATGATATTTCTAATTGGTTGCTAATATGTAACTATTCTAATGAATTGGTTGCTGAGATGTTGTTGGGAGGTTTCTAAAGTGCTAATATGTGGTCAGGAGTTCTTATATTTTAGATGCTAAGGTTTCACTAGGTGGTTGCTATGGTACTGTGGAAATAGGTTGGTTGCTAGAATGTTGGTAAACTTGTTAGGCTGGGTTCTAAGGTGTTGCCCCAAACAATTTTGAATAAGACCTGACCCTCACATCACCCTTGTTTTTGTCTTCATGGTGTGAAGTCGTTAGGCTCATGTGTTGCCTCAGAGTTGTGCAACACACTTACAAAAATGACGGCATGAGAGACTTCAGACGCTGCAGCTCTGAAAACACTCCGGCTCGTCTGTCTCATTAAAACCGACGGCGAGCCTCTGCTTTATTAAATCAAGCTTCTCTGGAGGGAGACTGACTCCCCCTTCCTTCAGGCAGTGGTTCTGGTGTTGTGAGGACTCGCCCCAGACTGAATTAGTAAAATAAGAGAATAACACTCTTCCTCCCCGGCGGGCCACGCACTCACGCCCATGAGCTTTGGAAGGGAGCTGGAGCTCACTATCCTAACTTGATGAAGTTAATTGAGGAGCTTGGTTTGATGGAGGAAGGTGAGACGAGAAACGTCAGAGCAGCAGTCCTGTGTGGATGAAGGAGTGTTCTTTAATACGCATCTGTTACAGAACACAGATACCGTGGGTCAACACCTGCACTAATAGAATCATCAGTTACTAGGTGGTTGCTAAGGTGCTTCTATGGTATAGGTGCTGGTTGCTAAGGTGCTTTGGTATAGGTGTTGGTTGCTAGGGTGTTTCATGCTAATTCATGTTAATAAATTTCTAAGGTGTTAAGTGGTGGTCACTAAGGAGTTGCAAGCTGGTTGTAATGGTGATGGGGTAATGGTTGGTTGCTAAGGTGTTGCTATGTTGTCTGAAAACAGCAGACGGTGTCTGGGAGAGCTGCCCATTCGTCCATCCCTTCTGAACGTTCCACTGTTCATCCCTAAAGCGGGAAGCGTACGATCCTTCACAAGCGTTGGATTGGTTCAAATAGCACAAATCATCAAACAGATTTGGAAAACGTTTGATCTTCGGTGGAAAGTTTACGGACACATTTTAATGAATGTGTGTCACCATTGTGTGTGTGACGATGGACGAATCAAAGCTGAAACAGAATTCATATCTTGAAAATTCCAGCATATAAAACGGGATGAATAATAACAATAAAGAGAAGAATACTGTGATCTTCAGCTTCAGGCAGCTTCACCTAAACACCCTGCTCTGCTGGAATTCTCAGGGACAGGAACCAGTGTTCCACACTGATCCATTACAGAACACAGCTCTGCTGATGACAATCCTACAGTCATAACAATTCCCCAGCTTTGTGTAGCCGGGAATACTGCAGGCCGAGAATAGAACGTTCAGAAAAGAAAGAAGGCCAATGAGATGGCTCCATATGGAAGCGGTCAGGCCGGCGTTAACGAATCACAGCACTCGGTCTCTGAAGGTTTCGAATTAACCTGAGCGGTTATAAATCGGCCTCATTAGGAGATGAAAACCGCGCTGCAGCCAATGGAAGCAGAGCTAAATCATCGGGCAAAGTGTGTGGGGAGAATGTAAACACACACACACACACACACACACACACACACACACTCCCAGAAGACACGGAGGGGACAGAGAATTCATCTTAAGCTCCCAGAGGATCTGGCAACCCTCTTCGACATGTCACACAGGCCTAGAAGCTGAGCAGGAGAGACTATGTGCAGCGTGCAGCGCAGAAAAATCACAGTATCGGCACAGCAGCGCTTCAGTTCACAAACACCTCCACACGTCACTATCAACTCTATTAATTGAATTACTAAAAGAAAAAAAACAATAACCTTTCTATACTCATGAAAATAAAAGGCTGAATGGGTTCCAACCGTCTCCATCAGGCTGCTTCCCATCTAATCACCACTGATTGATCAGGTGCGTGAACTGTAATCGAGGTCAATGGAAAAATCACAACAGCCTTAACAGATCCAAACACTGTCAGGCACTGTGGGCAATTTTCTCGGGTCACGGTTGTTTCTGCAAGCTGTTCGCTGGACTTTGGTCGCAGTGTGACACTTCCTGACCTCATTCACACACACACACACATGGCAAAGGTAGGCCCCTCAGATAAGCCCCCCACCTCAATGCTCATCGATCAGTGTGACCCCCTAATTCAATTTGAAAGCAGATAGGGTCAAAGGGTCAGTCTGACTGATCAATCCAAACATGAAGAAAATCAGAGGCCCGGAAAAAAATGAAGCAAGATCCGGCACATCCGGAGCACATTCCCACTCCAATACTGAGTTTATTTATAACTAGATACACACACACACACACACACACACACACACACACACACACACACAGAGGTAGAGTATTGATTATGAAGACACTTTCCAATCATCTTTCTAAAAGAAACAGCAGAACACAGGAACGGCTGTATTGATCATCAGCACTGACGTTTCATTGGTCGCTGAAAAGACTGTCGATTGCTGAGCCCGTATCAACCAACTGCAATGGTGTCGTATCAGACTGTCACTCAGAATGGGAGCGAATCATCTTCACGGTGTGGAGGCACCGTGGTCAGCACCAAGATCAACAGTTTGTTGCTGCGTGTCACGCGTCCAGAAGGTCTGGTGTGATGGTGTGGGTGCAGTTTCATACGATGTCAGATGTCAGATCAGCTTTGATCTTCATTACAGACACTTTATCAGACCAGCGTTACGTTAATGAGGTTCTGCAACCAGTGGTTCTACCTTTTCTGAACACACTCCGGTGCTCTATTCCAACAGGACGACGCTCGTCCACACACTGCTGCCATCTCAAGATCTCGTCTTGAAGACAGATACTACGCCGTGGTCGGTCTCATCTCCAGACCTGTCCCTGATTGAAAATGCATCATTAGAGAAAACCTGTCTTATTTAAACTCAGACTCAGGTTTGGTTTGCCCCTGATCCAAAGAGCTCTCTGAGGCTTTCAGAAAGAAGTATGTAGATCTGGGGTCACCAGGCCTGATCCTACAGATTTACCTTCTTTCCACCCCACCTGATCCAACTAATTACTGCCTTCAGAAGTTCTTCATTGGCTAAATGGGGTGTGTCAGATTTGGAATGAAGCCGAAACCTACAGGAAGGTAGCTGTCTAGGAGCAGAGCTGATGACCACTAATGTAGGAAGACAACGACAAATGGATTTAAAAGATCTCAGACCAATTAGAAACCAGCCGTTCCTCTGTCCGGACCATCATTCACAAGTGGAGAACATTTAGAACAACTGCCCAAATGACCAGATCAGACCATTCAAGCAAGTTCAGCCCAAGAGCAGAATCACAAGATGAGTAAGAGCATCTGTACAAAGACTGAAACATCACAGAGCTGAAAGAATTCCACATGGAGGAGTGGGAACGTCGTTCTTCCAGTCGATGTCAGAGACGGTAGACGGTTCTAGAAACATCTCACTGACATTATTTCAGACAAAGGAGGAGATACACCTGTTAGGACAGAGGGGTCTGAACTTTATCCTCACAATAAATGACATTTCTGTTAATGATGTTTAAAGACGGTTCTTCAGTCGTGCACGTTTAGTTATATCACCTCCATCTCTCAGTGTAGATACGGTGAAGATCATATATCTACATGTTGAAATATGGTATATAAAATACGGTAGTGTATATTAAAAATACAGCAGTAAATCAATACCACATGGCCACAAGGCTGCATTATTTTGATGAATCAAAACCACCCTCCAAAACTCTCATATATGGAAATGTGATTGGTCAGGCTGCTCGCAGCATTGGATAAACACTGTGATTGGATACACAGCTTTAATATCGCAGTCCTCTGTGACATCACTACTGCCAAAGTCAATACCAGAGCAGTGGCCATTAGCAAACCGTATACCACTCAGCCTTAACAAGCCCCGTTCTGATGACGTCCCACCCAAATGACCGCGTTCAGGCTCACGGATGAGATACTGTGGTCATTTCTGAGAGGCATTAACAGCTCACACTCCAACAGTTATCCACTCAATGCAGAAGGGCTGAGGTCAACAGCTCTCTATGTAATCAAACACACACACACACACACACACACACACACACACACACACACAAAGGGAGAGACACACACTGCGAAAGATTATACCCATTGTACGGGAAACGATATTGAGTGAAAAAAGCAAAGTGGACAAGTCATGCTGGAAACAAAACACACCCTGACAACCAATTAGAGAGAAAGAATGTTGCTCTATCCTCTCTCGCCCCCGAGCTGGCGAGAACGTCATGGTTTAGCCTGACAGACACAGAACCGGTGTATGTATATGTACACACACACACACACACACACACACACACACACACACACACACTTTAAAGATGCACCACAAATACTTCCTCTGTCATCCAGTATCAACATACACTATATGTCCAAATGTTTGCGGACACCCTTTCTAACGCAGCTTGTCTCGTCCCTGTAGAGAAGTACTGCCATTAGAATAGGACTCTTTGCATCAGATAAACAAACATGACTGTATTGTCTCCATGTCTAATAGCAGGTGTGGACTAGAGGGTATAAAGCCCCCCAGCATCGAGCTGTGGAGCAGTGGAACCGTGTTCTCTGGAATGGCATGGAAGTGTGATGGTTTGGAGCTGCTCTGCTGCAGCAGGGAGTGGAGATCTCTCCATCATAGAAACCACTATGAGATCTTTATCGTATCAGAGGGGGTTTGAGGAGAACGTAAGAGCGTCTGTACAAAGACTGACGCTGAAACCTCACAGAGCTGACATCTCTCAGAAGCAGTTAAAGCCTAGTGCTGGACTACATTTTCCTTTCCATAGAGGATCTCCATTCAGAACGCCGTGTAGTCCAGGACTCGGCATATTATGGAAGCTATGAACCCCAGTATGACCCAACAAGAGCAGTTTACTCTCTCTATTCTGAGTCCCCGCACATGTTGCGAGTGAAAGTACTCTCTCATTTTCACTTTCAAAGCACCCCCGCTTCTTCCATCACCCTTTTGGTGATGCTCCAGCATTTCATCAGTTAGAGCCCCCGAATCTTATCTCAGGCTTTGCTTCTTTTGAACTCGAAGGAGAAAAGGAGAACCCTGTTCCTCATGGTTCAGCTTTCTTTGGCATCTATGGGAGGAATGAGTCTATGAGAAGCAATGAATGAATGAATAAATGAATATCTGATGGCCTCTCTCACTGCCTATCTCTCTCGCTCTGGGGTAAAAACGTGGTTGCTGCGTTTCAGACACGCTGTCTTGCATTTAAAAACAACAGCAACAACGCAGGTGCGGCTATTTCACCTTGAGATGTCTCCGGGGAAGGGCCAGCTATGGTAATGATTCATTTTCCTCCCTCTCAGTGACACTAAATGTGCCCCGAATCCCAATAACATGAGGTTGGGTTGTACACACTTTAGTGAAAAACGATCCCAGGTGGCAATAAGAGATCTTGTCTGCCCACCTCTGGACACAGGAGGCACAGGATGATAAGAGAAGGCTTCTTCTTCACATGGCCATTTGGACCAAGATTCCTCCACACTGCGTCACTTACCCACTTCCATCTGGCTGAAGCGCACGTGAACGCAACTCATCAGCATTTCCAACGGCCTCAATATCCAAATCCAATCGGTTCAATTAGGTGTTAATAGGATTCCTTATTACTAAAATGAATTAGAGTGAAATTAATAATTTAGGGACAGCAGTCTGCCTCATTCACAGAGCCGCTAACTAATCAATTAGGTTAATAAAGAGAGCCATTGCAATGTCCTACGTCCACCCACTGCACATCCTCCGATGCATTATGCATGTGCTATTTTGGAAAGCCAATGCCTTATTTCCTAGATCCTCGGGAAAAGGTGGAACAGACGAACATTGCGATGCAACATCGCAGTCAGAAGAAAAAAGTGGACAAGCCAAACAGTGCTCGATTCGAAACCCACACACAAACACAAACACACACAGATTCAGCGGCGGTACTCACACACACACACGCCTCAGAGGCTTTCGCCTTAGAAAAAAACAGAGAAGAATTGATTCCCTGTTTCTGGCCACTGGACTGGACCGTCCAGCTGCGCCCGGAGCAGAAGAAGAGGCACGGGAGAATCCAAATAAGCGGCTGCTTGATTTCGGAGACTGCGATTAATCGACCCAAACTAAAGAATTGTTGAATGATCGATGAATGATAGATTATCAGGTGGCAGAGCTTTATTGCCAAGCGGAAACGATCAACTCAGTAATCCTCATATGTCCACAATAACCGCGGACCCCCGATTAATCGACTGATCCTGGCCGGGGTTCACTGTTTTAACTGGTGACTCATCCGGTGACCACTCCAGCCAGGATGCCGCGATTAATCGGCCTGTGTCTGAGACCCGGTCACTGCACGGGTGAACCCGAGAGGGGCAGCACGTCCCCCCCCACATACACACACACACACACACACACACACACACACAAAGCTGCCCGCACGCGAGCGCACCGCCGAGCGGTCGGACGTAGTTGCGTGAATAATCGATCGGACACGGACACCGGGCTGGACCTACCGACTGGTGGGGAGGCTGCGCGCCGCCGGCGATCCTGCGGGCTTTGGGAGCCGTGCGCTCGCCCCCGCGCGCAGAAGGGCCGGCCGGGGGGCCGCTGGACCCGCTGGACACGGTGGACCCTCTGGACACGGTGGACACGGTGGGTATGTGTGTTATATATCCCGCGCGCGCTCCTCCGTCTCCTACGCGTTTGTGCGCGCGTCCCGGAGCAGATCCGCATCTCGTGCCATCACTCCCTCCTCCTCTGCTCCTCCTGCGCTCCTCCTGCGCTCCCGTCCCTTCCTCCGCCCCCTCCCGCAGTCCGGCCGCAGGCAGGTCAGCGCTGTGCCGCGCGCGCACCACCAGACGCAGGAATGCCGGAGCGGCGCAGCGCAGCGCGGAGGAGCGCACACAGGGTTGCCAGATGCTGCCTCCGGAGAGCTGCGCGGGGACGCTGCCAGACGTCGCTGCAACGTCGCTGCAACGTCGAGCTGAGAGGAGGAGAAAGAGAAAACAGCTCTGGTGTGGCTCTCAGGAGGAGGATGCATCAATGCTGCAGTGTGAGACTGACTATCACATCCACAACAACGTTGAAGCGACGTTGAAACCACCAAAAAAAAGAGGTTGAGTCGATGTTGACCCACAGGAGGAGTTAAAACGATGCAACCCAGCTGTGGCTGAAACAATGTTTAAGCTCAATGTTATGAAACATTAAAACAATGCTTAATCTCAATGTTGCGAAACATTGAAACAATGTTTAAGCTCAATGTTGCAAAACATTGCAACAATGTTTAAGCTCAAACAGTTAGACTTATGACAACAGTTGGAACAATGTTGTGATGTCAACCTTTTTCAGCTTCTCAGAAGGCAGTGTTGATCCAACGTCCAACATCGGGTCAACCACGACCACGAGGTTGATGGGAGGTGAATGGTGGCAGGCTTCTGAAGCAACCTGTGTGTCAGATCAGGGATGTCTGGATGGAAAGCTGAATCTCCTGGATCTTCAGGAGTTCAGGAGACGAGCTCAGCACGTCTGAGTTTTGCAGACCATGACTTTCGTGTGTGGTATGGTGCTTGACAACGCCACCTTCTCCAGGGCACGTCTGGGTTGATTCCTTGGACATCTCCATCTACCTGTATAACAAAGTCCAAACAGAATGTGCTGTACGTTTAACGTAAAGGTCATCACAAACACAAAGCTAGATTGTTGTCAAATTCACAGGTTTCACTTCCTACAGCATTAACATTGGTTCAGACGTTCAGACATTGACCAACATCTCTGAGTTGCACATCTCAGAAGAAGGCTTGCACACATCTCTGCAGGCCTCTGGTCTCCCAGGACTAGATTCTCTGCTCTTTTCCAATCTGTGTATTCTCAGAGCCCAATCTGGCAACCAGTATCCAAGCTCAAGGTGCACTGAGAGCAGAAACTGCAGTAATGTTCATGACTGGAAGGACACGAGCGCCTCCTAGCTGCAGTGAATTACACTTTCTCTGCATGTTGGTCAGGATGAAGAGTCAGGCAGTGAAATGCTGGTGAAGACTTTAGTGGTCTGGTGTGTATTAGTCAGTGGAGGACACAGTGTTCTGATTGGCTGGAGATCTACTTCATACAGATTTTACTCATAATTATAGTCTGATAAAGAATCTTAGGACTAGATGGCATCTTCAGAAGGTCAGGGTTGGTTGGATTAGTTGAAGTTCTGATGAGGAACTGAGTTAACTCTACCTCCGTGTTCCATGTTCCTCAAGGGTTAATACCTTATGGGTGGATCACTGTAGGTGCACCTGGTCTTTCATTGACTTGCAGCTCATTAAAGAGATGCACCAACACAAATCTGAACCAAATGAAACATGAACCTGAAGATTGCACAAATTAAATCAGCTAAATGTGTTTGTTGTTTTGCTTTTTAATGAAAAAATAAAACAATGAAACTCGTGATGATTGTGATTTGATTGCACCATCAAAAAGGTCATTATTCAATCATTCGAATCATTTCAGGTGCCTAATTCAGTGCGTCTCTAATTAAATATATGTTACATTCTTTTCATTTTCATGGACTCTAAAATCATATTTACTGTGACCTTCAGCTCAACTTTAAATTCAACATAAAACCTTCACAACCTTAAAACCTTCAGCCTCAAAATAAACCCTAAACCTCGACCTCGACCAGGACTGAACACTAAAAAAGGCCTGTTCTGCTAACTTATTGTTTGGATGATACATTTTCCCAGAAATAGCTGAGATAAATGATGTTGTTTTAAGACCGACTTTAAAATAATGATAAAATAACACTATAATAACGCAATCACAGCCTTTTAAAGAGCCGTTCATTTAAAATGATGATTATCTGACACTGGAATTGGAGCATTTTGAAAATCCTACAGAAATAACAAAAACAGCTGTTTTATTAAGTCAGTCATAGAAGCACATTGACTTTAATGAGCTCTCCTCACTATGAAAATCATAATAGGCAATATTTGGGGCAGTAGAAATGATTGAGGCCATGTCCATTTATTGCACAATATGTCAATACCGTAATTATTGTGACAGGCCTAACCCTAAAGCTGTTAATAATCGATTCCAACCAATCATTTGTTGAACATCTGTAGATAAGCTATGGGACACCATTTCCTTTGTGGTGATTTTTAGTTTCCCAAACTAATGAGTGCTCCAGAACCTTCCACACACTCCTTTCAGATGCTAGCAACCAACCTGACGGAAAGTAGGACGAGGACAGCTGGAGACACTGGAATGTTGTTTGCAGTGCTCACCTGCCTGGCTCCTGGAGATATCTTCCCACAAAGGTTAGTGCCGACATCTGCAACACCTGCTCCAAATGATCAATGTGTTTTACCGAGGCCCTTTCCAGACAGATTAGGTGTTTCGGGTTTTAGAGTGAAGGGATGGAGCCAAACCTGGCAGAAGAAAAGGGCCTCAGGAGGAGGGGTGGTGGCCAGTGGTCTCCTGCAGACATTCCAGACAGAGGAGATTGTGAGAGTAGGTACTTTCATTATGAAGATGCTTCCCAAAACTTTGGTGAGACATATGAAATCCCCGAAATGAAAACGCATGTACAGCAGGTTTGGGTTTAGATTGTAAAAATCATATCATCGTGGCTGGGACCGAAATGGATCCCTACGTCCTCGGTTCTAAATAGGACTGTTTAGAGCTAAATAGGGCTTTTTAGTCACTACATAGTGCTCATATCACAACTTAACTTCTGTCTGTACCGGCTGCTTAACCAACACCTGATTGGCTGAGCTGTGTTTTAAACTCAGAATTAAAGTTAGTACGGCTGTTCATATATTCTCTGACCACTATGAGTGCACAGCATCGGATCCTTTCCGTCCACTGTCTGTTGCTTAGAAACAAGACTCGTAAGGCGTTTTGGTCCAGCTCATAGTGAGCTATGATGTTCACATGTTTGGATGTCTTCTAAACATCTACTACTGATGTCCAACAGAGGGCTTAGTCTGATGTTCAGATAGTGAACAGATGTCCAGTTGAGTCCTAGTCAGACGGTCCGATATTTAGCTTGTTTGTACGTCTACCAGACGTTCAAAAGTGGGTCTGGACTGACTGACGTGATATCGAGATCATTTGAACGTCTTTCTGACATCTTATGTTCGCATAGTACTAACTCATGTTGCTGAATGCAATCAATATCCTCACAGCTATGCTTGATTTCAAAGCATCTTTAGGTATTTTGGGTTTATTTTGATTTCTTTCGTTAAATCGAGCCGTGAGCTGGATGATGTAGCAACAGAACCTGAAATTGTTTGTTTTACAGAACCTTGTTTTTATTTTTTCAGCTGTCTTGGTTAAACCCTCCCTGCAGACACTGACCAGATGTTCATTTTAAGGGCACTAATGTGCACGTCGGCCATTTTTCATCTTTGTGTCAAAAAGACGTTGGACTCAAACATTGAACAGACAATTTTAGTTGAGACATCAAAACCCATCAAATTTTGCTCACATATCCATCAAGATCCAACACAGATTTAAATCAATGTAAAGTTCTATTCAGTGTCTAACAGCGTTAGAGTTTCACGTTGTGTGGACGTTAACATTGTGAAGTTTATAATGTGTCAGATTTTGGACACCGTTACTGTAAATGTTGGCATTTTACATTAATATGATGTTTGCATGTAACCTTTGTAACAGTTTAAAATCAAAATACCAATATCAGCTGTTGTCACTGTTCTACGTCAAATTAACAGTGGCATTAGACATGTTTGGACACCAGTTTGGACACCAGTTTGGACACCAGTTTGGACACCAGTTTGGACTCCATATCTCAAAACTGAACATTAGTCATTTCTATCAACCTTATGTTGGCATGTGACATCTGGAGTAAATTGGATTATGATGATTAATACCAGTACTTGCTCATCAGACAGATGTTTAGATTATATCGGTATTACTTTGGTCAGTCCAGACACGGTTTGACGTCTGGTGGACATACACCAGCCTCAACTGGACATCAGTAGAAATGCAAGACGAGTCAGTCGTCACTATAGACGTTAAAAGGACACTGAAACGTCCTTGCTGATAAAAACATTCTATGAACATCTAAGATATCAGACGTGTCTTTGCTCAGTTGGTTCATAGATTCTTCTGAAATGAAGGATACTGAAGAGTTGACCCTGCTTCTGTGAGAGTAACTGTCTCTACTGTCCAGGGAAGACTTTCTACTAGATTCTGGAACATTGCTGTGAGGATTTTATAGTATTCATTGAAAAGTTGTTAGTTAGGTTTGAATGTTGGATGATCACCACTCCACCTCATCCTTACCTCATCCCAGTAGTCCTGTACGGAGCTCCATCATTCCAGAGAACACAGCTCCACTGCTCCACAGCTCAATGCTGGGTCCACACCTGCTATTAGACATGGAGACAATAGGGACATGTTTGTTTACGTGCTCCAGAGAGTCCTATTCTATTGGCAGGACTTCTCTACAGGGACAAGACAGGCTGTATTTCAGCAATGGGTGCTACCTAAAGGGACTCTATATGATTGATTGATTGATTGATTGATTGATTGATTGATTGATTGATTGATTGATTGATTGATTGTAACGTTTACATCCATTAAAATGTTCTTCAGGGGTTCTTCAGTAAATGTTCCTGTTTGAATGTGTAAATAGTTCTTTGTCTGTGTTTAATGATGGGAACCTCCTGCAGAGGACTCTTCTCAGCACCAAGAAGGGTTCCACTATGTCTACAAGCCAAAATAGCCATTTGTAGAACTACACAGAACCCTTTAGATTAAAGTGATGGCCACTGGAACCCAAAGCAGACGGCAGCATATTAACCAAATCCCTTCTGGCCCGAGTTCAGTCAGACGGCAGTAATGAAGCTGAGCGGCTCAGGTTTGAAACCTCACACACTCTGAAACAGGAGGAAAAGGGGTGAGAGAGAGTGCTCTTCAGTCCCAGGTGTGGGGGGCTCACCTACACAGCCCGTTCTCGTGTTTGCCCTGCTCTAACACACCTCATTCATCTCCTGAAGGGCTTGGAGGAGGCCCCAGGCCCCAGGCCTCCTCTCTGTTTATGGCAAAGGACACATTTAAAATGGACTGCCGAACGGAGCAGTGCACACACACACACACACACACAAAAACGTCACGGTGGGGAAAAAGTCTTTCCTCGCTGCCGCCGTTAGTCAATCAGGCTGATTGATCCGTCTCCGGCGAGAGGTATTCTCAGGATAATTGCGAGGGATTTAACAGAGATGGTGATACTTATGGGTTCAGGTCCGAGCGGTTAGGCTGTCATCTATCCATTAGTGGACGATTAAGTCGGGGAAAATTGGCACTTTGACATCATATCCAAAATAATGGTGCTACTTAAGCACTTAGATCCCGAAACTCATTTTCCTGCACCATCAGCGATGTGTTTTCCAGCGCCTTTCGGCGCCAAACTTGCGTAACGCAGGTGAACACTTCAGAGGACGGGCGAAGTGTGTGAATTATGAAGCTTTATATCAATCATAATTACTGTTTCTGGCTTCTTTTAGACATTAAACATAAATGTATGTCATTCTCTCTGAAACTGGTGGCTAAAGTTTGTTAATTGGCCTCAGATAGACGTCAACGTTTATAAACTTTGGTACGTTCAATCACGCCATTCTATTGTGCATAAACTGTTGGTTTATTTCTATTTGATTTTTATATGTTTCAGAGTCCGTACGAGTACAGCAGTGTTGGGTTCAGGTTTGGGCCAGCATGGTTCTGTTTACTTAAGTGTAAACACATGATTTAAGGCTACACCTTGATCTAACCCTAACCCTAACTTAACGTTAGTAAAATATAACTTCAACTAACTCCTCATTTATAAAGCTCCAGAATGACACACCACATCGTTTCAGCTTTCTTCTGAAAACGAAGTTATGTGAGAGCAACCAGGTGGACGGGTGGTACCAGAATGCCAGCTGCAGATGTCGTGTAGTTACTGCAGGTAACAGAAGCAGGTATTTATAGATGAATCATCCTCGTGTAGCACCATCTGCAGGAGCCGGAACTTCCTACCACCGTGTTTTATCCGGGAAGTTTGATTTAAGCATTAAATATTAAATATTTAATGGTTCATGTGTTTACTCTCGGCCGTTCTCAGTATTGTGGTTATTGTTGAAAATATTTGAGCCATAATTGTGCAGCTCTATTGTCCAGTTATTTTCATCTCTGTACTTCTTTCTTTCCCATAATTATTATGTTTTATTTTTGCCGTTTTGCCCACCCCATCTATGGATGAACCGCAGACCTTCAATAAGGCTTGTTTTGACTTTCTTTCTTCCATTGTTTTCTTTTAGTTCTTGTTTTTGTTCTGCAGTTCATATTTAAGTGCAGCCTCTGGGGGGTAATTCAGGAAGTTCAGGAAGCTGCTGAGTCTGCTGACCGACCCTGAAGTCCCGATCATTTTGTTATGGAACGTTGTCTCATCGTGCAGTTATGCTGCACGGAGCTGAAGATCAACATTCTTTGTTTCATTTTTTCCTCTTTATGGTGACTGAGCTTGAACACAGTCTCCCAGCATTCTGTTCTGTACTTACTGCACCTGCAGCTGCACACATCTGCACACATCTGCCCTACTTTCAAAGGCCTTTATTATGGAAAACAAAGTGTTGGCTTTAATAAAAGAAAAAGGTTTCATGTCGATTCAATGCATAATGTTATATAAGCTCCAAACCCAAATTCTATTCATGGTTTCTCTCTGTGAAACTATGGAAGAGTGATGTGAAATAAATGAATAATATTTGATCTTTATTAAATACCTATTTTTTTATGTATCATCTAAGTTAGTGCCTCCAAGTTGTTTCAATGCCTGCAAATTTCAAGTTGCAAGTAAGCTTTCAAGCTTTAACAGATGCCTAAATATTACAAATAAAAATAGGGTATATTATTATTCAACCCCTGTGAATAATATCTTCTGGAATAACCCTTTGCAATTACAGCTATTAATCAAGCCGGCACAGGCCAGAAATCTTGGCCCAGTCCTCCAAGCAGATCTTCTGTCTATCTTTCTTGGGCATCTCTTGTGGTCTTTGATCTTGTGCTCCTTCTGCAAGTTTTCAATTGGGTTAAGGTCAAGAACGTGCTATGTGCTTTGAGTTGCTGTCCTGTTGGAAGATGAAATGATGAGCCATGTACCTGTGGAACAGATGGCCAGGAACCTTGGCTGAGAAGCAGCTGCATAGCATGATGTTGCCACCACCATGCTTGACTGTAGGGATGGTAATCTTGGGGTTGAATGCAGTAGAACCACACTGTTGAACCAGTCTGCCTTAGAGTGTGAAAGTGATCATGAGCAAACGTTAGACATGACGCTTTGAAAGTGAAGTTAACTTACGGGCTGGATGGATGGATGGATGGACGAATGGATGGATGGACGGATGGATGGATGGATGGATGGATGGATGGATGGATGGATGGATGGATGGATGGATGGCCATTCGTGGAGTCTGTTAGTCCTGTCAGTGGCTCAGTGTGTGATAATGTCCAACACAGGGAGGATGAACTGTACAGTCTGATTGCTGTTGGTACAAAGACAAATTTTTCATGATGTTGGTCCTTTACAGCCAGAAGAACTTCAGTATCGTATACAGTACCTTCTCTAAAGAACCATTTATGAATCGTAATATCCACGAATCTCCAAATATTCTGATATTCAGAGCTAAATCAGCTCAGGGCCTACAGCAATCCCCCTCTTGTTATCCAGTGTGCCGGTGCAAACTGGCCTGCTCGGAATACATTCAGTTCCTTTCGCAAGATGATAGTCTTGGTTTAGCCTGATCTATTATATCCCCAGAGGTGTAATACACAAGAGAAATAAACACATCTGCCATCCTTATTCAGTGTTAAATGGAGGCGCTATCACATTACTGAGAGGTATCAGCCCTGAGCGGCGGACTGAAATAGCAAATAACAAGGCGATGCATTATGACAGGTAAAAAGGTTTCAGAGCCTCGGCGCCATTAAGGGGCTACAGGGAACATTCAGCCACATTTGAGACCATTTGGAGAAATAAAGCCCAAGTGAGCAGAGATTCCCGAAAGAAAAGCCAGCGTTTTGGTCCGGTTTGAACTGGGACTGTTTCGTTTCTCTAAACCTGACAAATCGCACCTCTTTCAGCGTTCTGTCGAGCGGTGTTCACCGTAAGAATTTCAAAGAGGTGAATAAATACACGAGAAAGGGTGTTTCCAGTTTACAGTGCTGCGTACAAGGTTGGGAACCTTCTAGAATGTTCTAGGTTTCTGGATTTGCACTTTCATTTGAAGGCAAAATTAGAGTCAGGAGTTTTCAACCAATAAGAGATGATCAGGTGTGAGTGGGCGTGTCCTGTTTTATTTAAAGAACGGGGATCTATCAAAGTCTGACGGCAGAGCTGTCAGGAGAAGCTGCTTCTCTCCATAAAGAACAGTTTGACAAAGATCACGTGGACAAACCCGAAGACTGGAAGAGTGTCTTGTGGATTGTTTGGCTTAAAGCAGAAGCGTTTCATGGTTTGGGGCTAATTTGCATCCTCTGAATCAGATGGTTTGCCATCATTGATGAAATTATGAATTCTGAATTATAGCAGCAAATTCTAAAAGAAAATGTCAGAACATCTGTCTGTGAGCTGAATCTGAAAAGAATGTGGATCGTGCAACAAGACAACGACCCTAAGCACACAAATCTTGATCTTAATCCAGTAGAAATGTTGTGGAATTACCTGAAGCAGCAGCTCATCGGAGGAAACCCACCAACCTAACAGACCTGTAGCTGGTTTGTACGGAAGAATGGACAGATCAACAGTTACGGAAACGTTTATTTACAGTTATTGCTGCACAAACTAAATATTTATTTACTCGATAAATAAATGAGAAAGTGTATTTTTTGTCTTATTTGTTGGAGTTGGTTCTTTAGGATTAGTATTACTTTTAATTTCAAACAAATGTGAAGTGAGGAGAACAACGTATCCTAATAAAGTACGTCTCCCGTGCTTTATTACGACAACACTGACAGTGAACATGATTTCAAAGGCTCGTCTCCATCCCTGACTGCACCCAGAACACACTCAGTTACACCTGAGTAACATGATAAAGGGCTAATACTGTTCGAAACTAGACAGTAAATACAGCGGCCTCTGAATTAGAGCTTTACCAGGAAAACAGAGCTGTTCCTAAAAGAAAATCGAGGCTGGCCTGTGTAGGTTAGAGCTCTGTCTTCTTCAGCACAGGGACCTTCAGCCATGAATTATACTTGGCAGGACTGCGTCTGTGGGCATAACTGGTGTATTCACTCACTCTGCTCTGTTCACTATTGACGGTGATGCAGGACGTCACTACAGACGTATGTACACAGACACAGCACTACTATACCACTATTGACCTGAAGGGGTGTCAGGCTGTATTTGGTGTTTTGTCCATTTTTGTAACCATGTATTTTCCCCTCTGCTCTTTGGTTCTGTCCTACATTGATGCCACAGGCATGTTCAAGCACCTCTTAGCACCTCTTAAAATGTGAGTAAACAATTGTTTATGCTGTTTATTTTATTAACCATACAAAGTATATGGTTAAAATAATATTTTTACAATGAAAATACAAGAGTCCCTTTAAAATTAAATAATGTAGATTCTCAGTACGGCGTCGGGTTTAACGCAACATGCCAGACGTCTCTGCATGGAGGTGTAGAGGTTCCTAATGGTGTCCTGTGATGATCCATCCCATGCAGCTTGAATGTTCTCACTCAGTTCTGCAGATGGTGTGGTAGGGGTGGAGTGTTGATAGAGCGTCCAATAGCGTCCACACATTTTCAATCAGGGACAGGTCTGGAGCACAATATATATCGATAAGACGTTCCCGCTTCCCAGGGCCTTACAACGTGACCCCTCTCCGACTTTTCCATCTGTTAGAATTGCTTTCAAATTCTTCTCCAAGGAATACATCACTTACAAAGGACGCAAGCGCATCCCGGAAGCAGCACAACTGAACTTATATAGTCAGTCGGGCACGGCGATAACGCCCGGCCTTGCTTACATGACTGATGATTACATGATCGGCTGAGCCTGAAACTTGACTCATTGGCAGTCTCACGATATCAAACCTACCCACCAAGTTTCCTTCCTGTGGGTTGATTCCCAGTGGGAACGCTTTTGACGACGGTCGTATATAGTGAATAAAAGTGAGAGGAGCATTTTCTTGTTTCTTGCTTTTCAGTCTGTGCAGTTACCCTCGATAAACAGCTGAGCTGGTACAGAATAGCTGGGGCTGTGATTGAAATTCTCCTGCTCCGAGCAGTCGTTCCCTTTTGTGTATTGAAATGTGCTGAGAAAAGGAGTTAGAAGCTGTGAATTAAAGGATGTGGAGCTTTACAGAGATGGCCTAGCGCTCACTCAGCCACAGAGCTACTGATCTGAGGCCCCAGATGGAGTTTTTATGAGCTGCACTCGCAGTCACTTACATGTAGGCTGTAATTGAGCAGCCGCCACTCTCCCAGACATAGAAAAACTGGATCCAGTCATGAAGGAGCAGAACGAGGAGTCTGACACTTCTTTCTTCGCTCCTTTTCTTTCCAGTTCCTCACACGCAATAGATCATCCAATTTTCGGCTGCTGCGATGGCTCGCCCGGAGCCGATCGATATTTCCAGTCTTGCGGAGCTATATTGTCTCGAGGACGGACCAGGATGGACTTGGTCAAGTCTGTACTTGTTGTGCAGGCACCAGACATCCAGGATATTTCTTCCATAAAGCATGGCACAGAGCTCCTGATGTAACAGAGGTTTCTCAGCATATCAACACCTCTAATAAGCTGAACTGATGGAGGTGATGGAAGGTAACAATCCTGAGGAGTTATGAGAAAACTAACTCTGCAGAAATGGCTGGTCTTTCTGCAAGCGTGTCTCGGCTTCTGCAACTCTAAGCAGGCCTGTTGAAATGGGTAGCGTGTGTGTGTGTGTGTGTGTGTGTGTGTGTGTGTGTGTGTGTTCTTCTGCCCAAGTGTTGAAGGGGTTGAAAGCAAAGGTGAGTTGATCTGCCTGTTCCCCTCTTTGCTGCACAGGCAGTTTTAATAGGCGCGGGGGGACTGGGCGGTCCCAGCAGGATTCTGATATGTTTAACTTTGAGCTGTGTCACCGGCGCTTTGGCTAAATCTGATTTGATCAGTGAGGCACATCTGGCCCAAAGAGGAGCATCTAATCCTATAAAACAACACGCGCCAGGAATATATCCATCTCAAAAAGCTCCTCCAACGCCCTTCTCAAGGTGCTGTACGTGAGCATGAGGAGGCAGGAGCAGGATTGGTTCATTTGATTTCTTATAACGAGCAAATCAATCGTCCTGATCATTATTATGTATTATTAATTATCAGTGTGACCCCTATTAAAACTGCCCCCCCCCCCACACACACACACACACACACTCACCAATAACTGTAACTAAACGTTTCCGTAACTGTTGATCAGTCCTGCACTAATTTGAGTCCATTCCTCCAAACAAACCTGCTTCAGCTCTGTGATGTTGGTAGGTTTCCTCCATCAGCTGCTGCTTCAGCTCCTTCACAACATCTCTACGGGATCATGGCTCAGCTCCAGCTCAGATAGTCTGGAGGAAGAGTGTGAAGGTGTCTGAATTTCAGTGTGAAGTTTTCCAGTTCGCAGTGGTTTAGGGGGACATGTCATCTGTTGCTGTTGGTCCGCTTTGTTTGGAGTCCAGAGTCCACACAGTGTCTACCAGGTACATGTATGGAACACCTTGGATCCAGGATGTCATTCAGTGATATCCCAGATGTTCTCACAGTGATGGAAGAATTGTATGAGATTAGATGCCTCTGAAAACCAACGGCTTCCAGAACCCTCTGTGGAGGGAGGTTCACATGAGGGAGGTTAGAGCTGCAGCACAACTGACTAAATCTTCAACGAGCTGAACGGTGTCTCAAAGTGAAGGCTGCAGCTGAAGTTGGAGAGACCTTGCGAGCAGTTCTATCCATCTGAAGGCTTCTCTGCAATCTCTGCATCTCATCATGCCTGGCTGTTTTGAAGGATTGTAGGTGATTGAAGTTCTTGGAGGATACACCAGTTTCTCAGAAACGAAGGCTGCATTTCTAGGCCTCATTGAAGTATCCGACATTCCTCCTACTGAGGAATGCAGCCGTCCTGAGCTTTGAGTCATGGCCAATATTTTAGTACCAACTCCCAACAAAAATAACAGCCAGCAGGAAACTCAACTTCGAACTGAACCGTGTTCAGATAGAGTCAGCCGGTGTTTGTAGTGATGTACGGTAATTACATCATACTGATCAGTATCAGTACATATACTGACCATGAAACTGACCTCAGGGCAGGTCAGATATACTGTAAGGTAATGCAGCATTTAAAGAGCAACATCAGCAGTCTTTTGGCTCCGCCTCCTTCCTTGTTCCAAATAAATAAATAAAGGCACAAGTAGATTTTTGATCAAATAATAATAATAATAATACTAATAACAACAATAACAGTAATAGTAATAATACAAATAATAGTAATAATAATAAACTTAATAGTAGTGATAATAATAATAATAATAATAATAATAATAATAATAATAATAATAATAATAGGGTTCTAGTCTCTGGAGGGCTCAGACTCCCAATTAAACCATTAAATGTGGTCTAATGGTCTGAGTGTGTCACTGGCTGCACTGGTGTAGGACACCCCCCCCACCACCCTCCTCCCCCTCTTCACATTACTAAGGAGCCTCCAGGGTCAGTTGCCATGGCAGCCAGTAAGCGGCGCGTGAGCGTTCATCTGAATCCTCAGTGCGAATCACTTCACTGACTCGGTTCGTTCGAATCTTGGTTTTAAGCTGCCTGTTCAGAGTGAATCGGAGGAGTCGATTCTTTTCAGCAGTTTAGTGACACATGGTTTAAGAGCAGCTTCTTTATTATATTATAATAAACATATAACTGACCAGAACTGACCACAGAGTGACTCACCCAATCGGCGTATGATCAGTATCGAACTGAACTCATCACCACTCGATTAATCGACCACAAATCGACCAGCTGTTAATCACAATACTGACATTTACACACATAATTAATATCAAACCTGATCATCATATATTCATTTATATCTCACTTAAAGCTGTTCAGCATTTAGTGTCCACTGTGAGACAGAACCCTGTCTCTATTGAAGAACCCTGTCTCTATTAAAGAACCCTGTCTCTATTAAAGAACACTGTCTCTATTAAAGAACACTGTGTCTATCAAAGAACCCCTGTCTTTAATTAAGAACCCTGTCTTTAATAAAGAACACTGTCTCTACTAAAGAACCCTGTCTCTACTAAAGTACCCTGTCTCTATTAAAGAACCCTGTCTCTATTAAAGAACCCTATTTTTACTAAAGAACCCCGTTTTTACTAAAGAACCCGTCTTTATTAAAGAACCCCTGACATACTGACCTGTTCACAGAGGAGGTGAAGGTCCTCATAGGACCCCTGTTCTGCACACACTGGAATTTGTCCTCTGCATTTAACCCATCTACACACACACACACACACACACACTAGTGGGCAGCCCGATCCATGGTGCCCGGGCAGCAGATGGGGAGGTAAGTGCTTTGCTCAGGAGTCACATGAGGGAATCAAACCTTCGGCCTAAACGGTCAAAGAGCAATCGTTAATAATGAGATCATCATTTACATGAATATAGAGTTTCACATATTAACAACTTTAATATCTTATTATTACAATGTAAATATCACTGTTATGATCTACTGCTCATTTTCACTACAATCACTACAATTTAATTTCTCATTATTAATATTTATTTATCTCATTATTATAGTTCATTAACTAAAATTAAAAATAAATAAATAAATAAATGAGTGAATAAATTAATACATGAATAAATGAGTGAATGAGTGAGTGAATAAATGAGTGAATGAGTGAGTGAATAAATTAATACATGAATAAATGAGTGAATGAGTGAATAAATGAGTGAATGAGTGAATAAATGAGTGAATGAGTGAATACATGAATAAATGAGTGAGTGAGCGGGTCTCCGGTAACTGACTCGTTGGTTGGTGAGAGTCGGTTTGGTGAGTCGGTTCAGTGAGTCGGCTCGGAGAGTCGGCTCAGTGTTCCGTTAGAGGGAGCGGGCCGGTCCCGGACCGGACACAGCGGGCCGACAGGTCAGTGAGTGAGCTCGGGCGGTCTGTCCAGCGGAGGTCAGTGGGTCTGTCCGGTTCCGACACTTTATTCGGCTCTTCAGCCTGTTTGGGTTTTAGCTTCAGCTAAGCTAACGGAGCCTCTAACGGAGCTAAGCGGCCGATTATACTGGTTTTACTGGCTTTACTGGCTTTAAACTGTTTATATACTGTTTATACTGGGTTTACTGGGTTTATACTGTTTATATACTGTTTATACTGGGTTTACTGGGTTTATACTGTTTATATACTGTTTATACTGGGTTTACTGGTTTTATACTGTTTATACTGAGTTTATACTGTTAATATACTGTTTATACTGGCTTTACTGGGTTTATACTCTTTATATACTGTTTATACTGGGTTTATACTGTTTATAGACTGTTTATACTGGTTGTACTGGGTTTACACTGTTTATATACTGGTTTTATACTGTTTATACTGTTTATACTGGGTTTATACTGTTTATACTGGGTTTATATTGGTTTTACTGGGTTTATACTGTTTATATACTGGTTTTATACTGTTTATATTGGTTTTACTGGGTTTGTACTGTTATATACTGTTTATACTGGGTTTATATTGGTTTTACTGGGTTTATACTGTTTATATACTGGTTTTATACTGTTTATATTGGTTTTACTGGGTTTTTACTGTTATATACTGTTTATACTGACCTGAGATCGGCTCTGGGTCCTGATACTACCACCACCGTGTTTCACAGTTGGGATAAGGTTCTATGCTTGGATGCAGCACTTTCCTGTGCAGTTGTCTTAGTCAGAATTTTACACTGTAAAGCGTAACAGTGTAATAAAAAGGTGTTAAGACATTTTATATGTTCCAGTGACGTGATAATATTGTGCTATAATGGATTTATTACATTGTCAAAAAGTTAGGAGGTGATATCCTTTCTTCAGTCGTATGTGTTTAGTTATATCAACTCCGTCACTCAGTGTAGTTACAGTGACGATCACGTGTGTTCATGTGTCCTAACGGTTTTAAGTCGACCATCTACAAAAAGTGAATGACTCATATATTGCTTGTAATTACTGATTAATTGAGACATGTTTATTCGTTTTTCAGGTGGATAATCTGCGAGGTTTGAAGAGTGGAGAAAGATGATTGATGCGATTGGTGAGTCTTTTGTCCTGCTCTGGTGGCTGCCTTGATCAGAACTTTTCATTTTTGATCAGAGCCTGACCAGATGTTCTCAGATATCTATGAAGAACGCATGAAGAACATAGAGAAAGGCATGTTAGAGTAGCCTAGTGTCTTCTGACCATAGAAGGTGCCGTCTGTATCCGTAGGTCTTCAGAGAACGTCCACAAACACGGAGACCACGAACGCACGCTCCATCCGTACCCGTCAGCTTTCAGAGAACACGGAAAAATATGGACAAAATGAACACAGAGTACAGACAGACGGCACCGTCCATATCAGGAAATGTGTAGCGGCGTTCCTTCTGTCTGTACTCAGTGTTCATTTGGCAGAATACGGAAAGAAGGGTCTGTCCGTATCCGTATCCGTATTTAACGTTGAGCATCAACGAGTGTGTGGTATCTGGCAGACCCCAGCACAGAACTTCAGATTAATGGGAGGTATTTCTGTCAAACAGGGTTAGACTGGAACTGTTAACTTGGAGACAGAAGCCGAGATCACAGAGAATTCCGAGTTTGTTCAGAATCCGAGAGCATCCTCGGAGATTACAGAGAGTTGTTGTTTGTTATTGAATTTCCTGTCAGCGCTTTGTGAGGAGGCTCTGTTTGGGACCACTGTTAAAGAGGTGTGTGTATTCACACACACACACACACACACACACACACACACACACACACACACACACACACACACACACACACACACACACACACACACAGGGTGGGTTTAGTCACGCTCCATGAGCACAGAAATGACCTCCACTGGTCCACCTCTCCTGCAGAGCTCTAGTTGCTACACCAGGACATCAGAGTCAATATCGAGGACTTAACTCCCTACATGTCTGTTTCACAACGTGTCCCGTAGGTACCGAGCGCCTGCACAGCACACTGTAATGCAGGAGGTAAAGATCTTCATATTTAGTTTCATAATCCTTGCTTGCGTGGAGCAGATACATTCCTCTGCTCTGAAGTGCTTCCAGGCTGATACTGCAGCTTCATTAGCTTGTTTTTGGAGATTTCTCCTTTCATTCTCCTCTCCAGGAGGTGAAATGCAGGCTCAGCTGACGTTGTTTTTGGAGAATTCTCCTTTCATTCTCCTCTCCAGGAGGTGAAATGCAATCTCAGCTGACTTGAGGTTTGGTGATTGACCTGGACACTCTGTAACCTTCCATCTAAAACCTCCTGGAGGTGGAGTGCTTTATTGTATCGGTGGTGTGTTTTGGGTCGTTGTCTTGTTGCGTGATCCTGCTGATAACAGAGAAGTGCATCCAGTGTGAATTGTTTTCTATAGACTGTAGAATCTATTCTGCTCCTGCCGGAGTTTTATCATCAGTACGTATTAGTGAGACATCGGAACTGATACTCAAAGGTACATTTTTCAGTACTTTGTTCTCCGTAACACTGCTGTGTCTGATCCACTCGTACCAGCAACACACACTAACACACCACCACCATGTCAGTGTGACTGCAGTGCTGAGAATGACCCACCACCCACATAATATCTGCTCTGTGGTGGTCCTGTGGGGTCCTGATCATTGAAGAGGAGCTGATAGAGTGGACAGAGAGGAGAAACAAGGAGGTGGTCCTAATGTTATGGTTTATAAAAGGAGCCCTTTTCCATCTGCTCTACTCAGTCTTGGAGATGTAGAGATGTTTAAGTTCTCTGTCTCTGTCTTTCTCTCTCTCTCTCTCTCTCTCTCTCTCTCTCTCTCTCTCTATCTCTCTCACCCCCTTCCCTCTCTCTCTCTCTCTCTCTCTCTCTCTCTCTCTCTCTCTATCTCTCTCACCCCCTCCCCTCCCCCCTATCAATCATTCACACCATTCTCAGCAGACATGGGGTGGGTAGTGTTACCCAGGAGGCATCTCAGATTCTATTATCCACCCTAGAACAGAGCGTCCTGCAGCTACCACACAGAGCAGCAGCACAGTGACTGGACACTGTTTAACCATTCTCCCGTAGTTGTTACAGTTGGACAGTACATACACTAAATGGACAAAAGTATTGAGACACCTGCTCATTCTGTTTCTTCTCAAATCACTGTCCAGGAAAGACTTTCTACTAGATTCTGTAGATTTTTCTGAGCATTGCTGCGAGGATTTGATTGCATTCAGTAACCAGAGACACTGAGGGGTTTAAGCACTCCAGCAGCTCTGCTGTGTCTGATCCACTCATACCAGCAACACACACTAACACACCACCACCATATCAGTGTGACCGCAGTGCTGAGAATGACCCTCCACCCACATCATATCTGCTCTATGGTGGTCCTGTGGGGTCCTGATCATTGAAGATCAGGGTGGAAGGAGGAGAATAGAGTCTGCAGAGATACAGACGGACAGCATAAGGGTGCAGTACTGTGGGCTGAAGAGGCTGAGAGTGGGAAGGGGAATCCAGAATCTGAAGTATGTGTGTGTGATGCTCCACAGATACCCAGCGCTGTCTGCAGGCAGTGGAGCGTCTGCAGGCTCGTCTGAAGGAGAAGGGGGGTGAAGTGCCCTCTGATGAGAAACTAAGCCTGCTCAAATCTGTCCTGCAGAGTCCTCTGTTCCACCAGATCCTGGCCCTGCAGAAATCCGTACAGCACCTGAAGGAACAGGTAATGACACTGCATTACTCACGGCTCGCCTCAGCGGGGGTTTAGCCCATCGTTCGGTAGAGATGCCCCTCAGCTGGTCCTCTGTTGGACAGGCAAGACTCTGAGCTTCAATTATCTGGTTAATACCAGACATACCAGATATTGTTATTTTCAGGAGAGCCTAGACTGCTCAAATGTCTGTCTGTCTTCATTTGAGATGCAAAAATGAGCAGAATTTCAATATTTGTATGAATTTGACCATGTTTTGATCAAATGTCTTTGCTTATTAGGACTGAAAACACAGAAAACCTGTTGGAAATTGGACATCCAGAGTGTTTTTGAGCTGAATTACTGACTGATAATTCGTCTCACTATGAAGAGGACATAAATAGAGTCTTACAGTGTGTTATATGTGGTTACTCTCTTCTTGAGTTCTGAAAAATCAAGAGATCAGTCATGCTCAAACTAAACATTATATAAACATTAATTGTAATGCACGAATAATAGCATATCACACAATTAATGAAGGGCAATTTAAACGTTATCAGTCTGAGAAGACACAGCCGCGACGCCCGAGGCAGACAATTAAAGAACCAGAGATGTAGACATTTCTGAAACAAAGAAAGAACGGAGATGCTGCTCCTCAGTACTACATCAGATAAGTTGATGGCATACGTGGACAGATTGTGGAGTTATTTGTTCATGGTTGAGTCAAAAACTGCAGACAAAACAGCTGTGCGAGGAGGCTGCTTTCAAGGCCTGTCGTAGTCCAGATGTTGACAAGGTGAATAACGTGATGTACCACCGAACTGCATTGAGTCAGGGTGTTAAGAACACAGCTTCTACAGCCATGCATTACATTTTGGAGGTGATGACATTCCATCTCAAACATCTGAATCGGTCATACATTTTACAGGCACGAGATCACATTTCTAGACTTCTCCATATAGAACTTGACTTTAAGTCCATGTTTACGTTGGACCCTTGAAGCTTGGACCCCAGACCTCCAGTTTCCAGATGGGTTCCCAGAGTGAAAACAGCTTTCACACTTGACCAAAAGTTCTGAACTGTTCCAACAGGTGGTCCTAGATACAGAAACAAAGGACGCTGCTTCGGAAAACACTTGTTTGCTTTAAGAATCATACGATGCTTCGTAGGAAAGCTGTTGTGAGTCCAGCCCCCGAAAGAGTTCAAGCATCCAAAGAAGAACAGCATTTCTACCAAACGCTGAGGAAAAGCCGATGCTTCCTTTCTGCCAGCTTGTTAGTAATCAATTTAAATAGCAGTCTAGTCTCATTTAGATAATTGAGCCATTACTCGTTCATGAAAGGCAGCAATTAGTGCGTTACATAATATATTCAAAGAATCTGTTTTCTGAAGCTAAAGCTGCAGAAATCTGTAATGAACCGTAAACATGCTCACAAAGAGTCCAGTTCCGTAACGTAGCGCAAAGTTCTCGTGTTCTGCAGCCTGACCCACAGTCTTTACACTTCGCTGACTTTGGAATTTGGCCGTGGTGAGGCATGGGGAGTCACTCTTACGCTCGATAACATGACGCAAGCTACAGAATGAAGTGTTTGGAGAACTAAGTTATGACTCGCTGGTCTGACTGCTCGTTCATCCGATTAAACCACGTTACGCAACACAGAGGTTACATCTGTCAATATTCCTGCTGCAAGACTGCAGATTCAGGGTCAGTATATGAATACAGCTCCTTCTCCAGCTCCTTACACACACCGACACATTAAACTCCACCCACTCACTGCACAGCCTGCAGCTCCTTCTCCAGCTCCTTACACACACCGACACATTAAACTCCACCCAG
>CM067525.1:673091-718607 GCA_034509495.1 Acestrorhynchus altus
GTGTGTGTGTGTGTGTGTGTGTGTGTGTGTGTGTGTGTGTGTGATCTGTGCAGGGTCGGTACGTGACTCAAATTGAGCTGGTAAAGCCGGTATCTGGTGGTTTGGGTTTCAGCGTGGTGGGGCTGCGGAATGAGAACCAAGGAGAACTGGGCATTTTCGTGCAGGAAATACAGGCCGGAAGTGTTGCTTACTGGTAATGGACACACACACAGTGTCTGTCTTTATTTACAAATATTTAAATTGACAAAATGCCCTCATGACCAGATCAGACCGTCATGACCGAAGATCGATCCTAAAATGTTCATCACAGCTGATGACAAAGTGCAGCTTCTACCATCAGAAAGAGACCAAACCAGTCTGATCTTCATGGAGGAGTTTAAGGAGGAAACTCTTACTGTCAAACAAACATCAGGACGAGACTAAAGTTCTCCAGAGAACATCTAGACAAAGAGCAGGACTTCTGGAACAATGTGCTTTGGACAGATGTGGTCATGGGGTCCAGAATGATTCACACATTCCTTCTATTTGGCTCCTAACTGTAGAAGGAAGAATGTGTATTCCCTGTATATTGTAATAATATAATAAAAGACAACATAATAATAATTATTACGACACTGTTGATACGTTATAATAACAGTCAATCCACTGCCGCACTTCAGCGCAGGACGACAGCTCACTGTCTCACTGTGCTTTTATTAAATTGTCTCTCCTGTCTGTCAGTGATGGTAAGCTGAAGGAAGGAGATCAGATCCTGGCGATAAACGGACAGCCGCTGGACACGAATGTCACCCATCAGCAGGCAGTGGCTCTGCTGCAGAGAGCATCTGAGCGTGTGCAGATCACTGTGGCGAGGGGACCTGTCCCTCAGCTGTCCAGCCCTGTGGTATCCAGAACACCCAGCGCAGCCAGCACATTGTCGGCACATTCTAGCGCGGTGAGACAGTACACTGATCAGCCACAACATTATGACCACCTCCTTTTTTCTCCTCTCTCTGTCCATCCTATCAGCTCCTCTGATCATACAGGAGCTCTTTGTAGTTCTCACTCACTCGCTCACTCACTCACTCACTCACCTTTCAGGCATCCACACATCTGTCCACGCTCTTATTCTTATCCTTTGTCCCGTACAGACACACTGGACCCAGGTGGAGTCTATAGAGCTGGTGAACGATGGCAGCGGTCTGGGTTTCGGCATCGTCGGGGGTAAAACCACTGGAGTCATCGTCAAAACCATCCTACCAGGTGGTATCGCAGACCAGGTGAGATGCTCGTTTTCAAGAACAATACATTTGAGAAACGTTCTCTGTGCAGTTTCCTCTTTTTCACCAGTGTAGTCCATCATCCTGACACAAAACAAACTTGTAGTGAATTTACAATAGAAACAGTGTTTTCTATTTCTATTTACAGTAGAAACAGTGTTTATATGAGGTTTATATGTAAAGCTCTAGAGTGGCCCTACAGTCTAACTGCTGATCGTCAAGGAGATAAGATCTCAGCAAGAGCTCAAAGCTCCATTATCAGAAGTCTTACAGCCAGGGGACGTCATGTGATGGGGGTGTTCTACCCTACAGGAACAAACATCTTCTGTCTGTCTGACTCTCAGAGTTTAGTAGATTAGCTTGTGGAGCATTTAACCCTGAGGAGCACTAGTCCCGGGTGTGTTCTTGTATCCTTCAGAAGAAGTGTGTGTGTGTGTGGCTTTAAGTAGGAAGTAGGAACTAATCCTTTAGCTTACTGAGCCATGCAGGATAAAACTTTAATAAAGACATCAAGCATGACCTGCTCACACACACACACACACACACATACACACACACACACACACACACACACACACACACACACACCCTAGCTAAGCCCTTGTTGATAGGCGCAGGAGACTGTATGTTCAGAATCGTTGCTCATTGTTCAGTAAATTCATTGCATTTAAAGGTCTTATTATTTTGTAAAATGTAAAAGTGGCTCATTATTATCGTCGAGTCAACAGGAAAATACAGGAGGTTACGGGACATCGTTGCTCTCCGGACGTTCCTCTCCTTCACTCGCTGTTTGTTGCTTTACATTCACTTCTCATTTATATTCCGTAGGTTCGGGTTTGATTTCGCACGTCCGTTGTTGATTTCAGTGACGAACCTGTACCAGATGATTTTCTTTCTGTCTGCAAAAAAGCTGTACGTTTAAATCCACATTATGCAGCAGCGATACCACACAATAGCAGCTTCAGCAGGTTGATGGTACACTGACTGCAGCAGGGAGAATGACACTCGTCATTCCCACTCTGGTTCGGAACGTCACTAACTGCACTATGGAATGGGCGGCCAGATTAAATTAACACTAATCTAACTAATGCTTCACAAGAGTGGCAACAGCAGTTGAGAGAGAGAGAGAGAGAGAGAGAGAGAGAGAGAGAGAGAGAGAGAGAGAGAGACAGAGAGAGAGAGAGAGAAAAGGTAGAAGTAAAGAGAGGAAGAGATATTTAACCCACATTTCATCATAAACATTCTAAACTCATCATCATCTAACTCACCATCACAGGACACCATTAGGAACCTCTACACCTCCATGCAGAGACGTCTGGCGTGTTACGTTAAACCCGACGCCGTCCTGAGAGACACCACTTCTGTATGAATAGATCAATAAATATTGATCAGATCAGACTACAGTTATCATCATTCTCTCTCTCTGTCTTTCTCACAGGACGGTCGCTTGCGGAGCGGCGATCACATCCTGCGTATTGGTGAAACTGACCTGTACGGTCTGGGCAGTGAGCAGGTAGCTCAGGTGTTGCGACAGTGTGGCAACAGAGTCAAACTGGTGATCAGCAGAGCGACGGTGGACGACACCCCAACCCTCTCTGCAACCTTACCAACAGTCGCAGAGCAGCAGGTGAGCTGACCGATACGGAATGTGTGAACTGATGATGATCTACACTTCCTCGTTATGGAATAAAACTCCTGCTCGCTTCCGTTGTTCGCTGCTTCGCAGGATCACGAGGAAGAAGAGCCGAGCGCCTTCGACGTCACCTTGACGAAGAATGCTCAGGGACTCGGTATTACCATCGCGGGATACATCGGAGACAAAAATGCTGGTGAGTTATTCCTCAGATTTTAGGAACCATGAGCATGTTATAATCCATAATATCAATAATTCAGTTATTTATAGATTATTTGACTGTTAATATAGTCATATAATATTTGTTGCAGCCTCTCTGACAATTCTTCACACTGTACTGTTAATAATTCAGTAACTGTGATTATATTAATATGCAAATTACACCGTTAGAGACTGAAGTGTCAGCCTACACACAGGCCCTCAGGATTCGTTACTGTAAAAGACTTTATTCCATGTGCGTTTAGATCCTTTCTGCTGGTCCATTCATCACGAGAAGTTCCCAGACTGTGAAGAGCGATGATTTTCACAGTGTGAGCAGTGGAGCTATTACAGTGATAGTGTGTTGACTTGTTCTCAGCTCACAGATGATTTACTCACAGCTCGTTCTCCGGAGCCTCCCTCATTAGTAATATCTCACTTCCCCGCGATGCTCTTTGATTAACCTGTGCCGTGCGGCGTTCTGTGTTGCAGAGCCTTCTGGGATATTTGTGAAGAGCATAACCACTGGAAGCGCTGTGGAGCAGGATGGACGCATCCATGTGGGAGATCAGATCATAGCGGTGAGTTCATTACAGAGAAAGCAACCAGGGACAAGTGTAAGAATCTGAGACGCTTTGACAAGAACTAAACTGTGATGTTCTAGACCTCAGAACATCTCCAGAACGTCAGGCAGGTCTGTTCCCAGTATGCAGTGGTCCAATCTGAAAGGGAACCAACACAACATTAGGTGGGAGGTTTTAAGGCTGATCAGTGTTTAAGTGTTTGTTGCTTATGTCTGCCCCCTGCAGGTTGATGGCTTGGACATACAGGACTTCACTAATCAGCAGGCTGTAGAGGTGCTACGACACACCGGACAAACGGTCCATCTCAAACTCGCCCGTCGTGGATTCATGCCAGAAGAAACGCCCCCGCCAATCATTTGTGTCGCCACGGAAACCAAACCCACCTCCACTTTGTCTCTGGATTCAAGGCTGCAGCGCGTTGCCATAGACATCACGCCCGGTAACCAGTCATACGGATAACTGGGAGAAACAGTAGCAGTTAATGGTTGGTCAGTTGCTGCTGTGTTGACCGTTTACAGACGGAGGAAGCGATTACGATCTGCCGACAGACACAACCAGTAATCACGTCTGTCATCTAGATGCACTGAGCGAACCTGCTGGAATTACAGCTTTTCAGTGTCGGTTAAGAGTAGGGCCATAACTCTGCACTGTGGGCGAGATTTCTGTGTGTGTGTGTGTGCGTGTGTGTGTGTGTGTGTGTGTGTGTGTGTGTTTACTGAGGTTAAGGTTAGGGATACACAATGATCAACTATAACATTAGGACCACCTCCTTGTCTCTCCTCTCACTGTCCATCCAGCTCCTCTGATCATACTTTGTTGTTCTAAAATTACAGACTGTAGTTCATCTGTTTCTCTGCAGACTTTATCATCACCGTGTCCACTCACTGTCCACTCTATCAGACACTCCTACCGAGTGTCTCCACCTTGTAGATGTAAAGTCAGCTGACGCTGTCGCTCTCCATAAAGAACATTACTGACCGTCTGCAGTTTGATAAAGATCACGTGGACGAACCTGAAGACTATTAGAAGTGTTTTATGGACATATGAGACCAAAATAGATGTTTATGTCTAAATGAGAAGCGTTATGTTTGAGAAAGCAAAACACTGCATTCCAGCATAAACACCTTAACCTATCTGTGAAACACGGTGGTGGTAGCATCAGGTTTATGACCTGTTTTGGTCCCTCTGGACCAGGACAGCTTTCCGTCATTGATGGAACAATGAATTCTGAATTATACAAGCAAATAGTTAAGGATAACTGTCTGTGAGCTGAATCTGAGAGAATGTGGATCATGCAGAAAGACAATGACCCTGAGCACACAAGTCGTTCTACCAAAGAATGGTTGATGGTTTGGAACGGTCCAAAGTCCTGACTTTAACCAAACTGAGGTGTTGAACCTGGAAGCACGCAGGTCATGGATGTAGAAATGTAGAACATGGGTTCACGAAATTTAAGCTGTGTTTGCACATATATGTAGGATGTGTATGTGAGTCAGAAGACACGCGTCCACATGTTCTGAACTGTGTAAACACAGGCATGTGTGTGTGTTTCCATAATTACAGCACTAAATTTAGACCACTCCGCCCAGCCCTGAGAGCACTCGTTCACTCATCCCTTCATCTTCACCTCTCTGTCTCGCCCATCATTTTAACCAGCCTGTGATTACTGAGGGACAGGAGGACAAAAAACAGCCCAATCAGTTCAGATGAGGCTGAGCACAGGGTGTCGTCTTCTGAGAAGGAAAGGGAGAAGACAGAGTGAAGAGAGAGGGACAGGGACTCATGTGTGATATGTCTTATTCTGTTGTTCTCGAAATTTGATGAATTTTTGATTTTTGTCGATTGTGTGTGTGTGTGTGTGTGTGTGTGTGTGTGTTCAGACGAGAAGTTTAATGTGGAGACACCAGAAACTTCTAGAAACACAGCCGCCGCTCTTCCTCCATGCACTCCTGAGCGGAAGACTGGTAAGAAAGATTCAGAGTCTTGGTCCAGTGGTAATTTTTATAGTGTGTATAGAGGTCATTGATTTTCTCTGCCTGTGTTTTCTGACTTACAGGCATCAAACTAAGCACAGACGAGGAAGAAGAGCTGATGAAGAAATGGAACAACACTCTTGGTCCCAGCAATGAAGTCATTGTGAGTAATGCATACTAGACCTGGACGATATGGACAAAATCATCATATTCCGATATATTTCAGCTGAATGAGGTTATACAATGTACCATGTAAAAATACTTTGTGATATAAATATTGATATATCGCTCAGCCCGTGTCCCGCTCTGTTTATATCCCGATATAGATATAAATATCGATATATCGCTCAGCCTGTATCCCGCTCTGTCTATATCTCGATATAGATATAAATATCGATATATCGCTCAGCCCGTATCCCGCTCTGTTTATATCCCGATATAGATATAAATATCGATATATCGCTCAGCCCGTATCCCGCTCTGTCTATATGCCGATATAGATATAAACCAGTACATTTTAAAAATATCAGTGTGTAGAATCAGTGCTTTCTTTTTCACCATGTTTTCATTGCTGTATTAAACGAGGCTTGTTTTTGTTGATCGTGCAGTTTATTGAAGAGACTGTTCACTGAAAGTGCAGTTTGAGTCTGTAAATGAGTTTATTGTCTTATATTTAACCATCATAAAGAGTGATCTATATCATATTCCTGTTCATTCATGGTGTTTTAAATGACTGTAACTAAATGAATTCTGGGCTTAGTTTGATCACATTCATTACGATTCCAGTAAATGCAGCAGCGTCAGTGAGCTGGCGTTTCATTAATCGAGTAAAAGCAGATTGAACCGCAGAAATGACAGCCAGCAGTGGGTCTTTGTAATTGTTCTTTCAAAGCTGGTGACACTGCTGTAGAAAAGGCAATACCGCTCTTGATGGTGTTGACTTTTGTTTATGAATGACAAACATGTTCATTAAGCGAAACGATGGATTTGTTGATTCGCACAGTGTGGGCGTGCGAGCCGGAGCCGCTGTGATTGATATGCTCGTGGATAGTAATTTTCTGCAGTAATTATACGCGGTGCAGTCGCACGGCCAGACTGAGCAGATGTGCTGTGAAAGACAAGACCTCGGCACCAGTGACACCATGAATCCCAATCTTAGTGCATTTGTTTGTTGAGAAGTCTTCTGACCTTCTGAACTTTGTGTGTGTGTGTGTGTGTGTGTGTGTGTGTTCAGGTTGTACAGGTAGAGAAGTTCAGTGAGAGTAGCGGTTTGGGAATCAGTCTGGAAGCAAGTGGTGGTCACCACTATATACGGTCAGTCTTACCTGAGGGACCAGTTGGACGATCTGGAAAGCTCTACAGTGGAGATGAGCTACTGGAGGTACAGCACACACACACGCACACACACACACACACACACACACACACAATTAGAAATCAGCCGTTCCACTGTCTGGAACATCATTTACAAGTGGAGAACATTTAGAACATCTGCCCACATGACCAGATCAGACTCTCCTACAAGTTCAGCTCAAGAGCAGAACCACAAGATGAGTAAAGAAGATCCAACAATCCTAAAATGTTCATCACAGACCTACAGGTAGCTCTCACCACAGCTGACTTCAAAGTACAGCAAGATTGATCCTCATGGAGGAGATTAAGGAGGAAACCCTTACTGTCAAATAAACACCAGCGCAAGACTAAGGTTCTGTACAAAGACTGGCGCTGAAACATCACAGAGCTGAGAGAATTCCGCATGGAGGAGTGGGAACGTCGTACTTCCAGTCGATGTCAGAGACGGTAGACGGTTCTAGAAACATCTCACTGACATTATTTCAGACAAAGGAGGAGATACAGATATTAGGACAGAGGGTCTGAACTTTATCCTCATAATAAAATAACATTTCTGTTAATGATGTTTAAAGACGGTTCTTCACTTCAGGTATTTGTGGGGGTCTTAACTTGATCAACTGACTGTACTTGTGAACACAGTTGCAGTGGTCATAGTCACTGTGTGTGTGTGTGTGTGTGTGTGTGTGTGTGTAGGTGAACGGTATATCTCTAAGAGGTGAGACCCATAAGGAGGTTGTGAGCATTCTGAAGGAGCTTCCTGTTTGCGTGTATATGACCTGCTGTAGGCCCGCCCCCTTACCTCCAACTGACAGCAATACTGAGCCGTCAGGACTGGAGGAGAACGCATCAGAACCCGCAGAAAAGGTACGGAAAACAATACCCGTGTAACAGTAGACACGCGGACGGGCATCTGCCAGCCACCAGGGGGAGGCCTCGAGCTATGCCAGTAACTTAGGTTACTTCCGTTTGGTTTTGGGAAATTTGTTAATTAATCTCGTTTTTAGTCAAAATACATGAACTTTATGACCAAAACACGGTCAAATACTCACATTTGAGAAGTTTATGATCTTCTGAAAATAACAATATCAGTTTTTTTGTATTTCTGCTTTTATTTTGGTGAATAAAATATGTCAAAATAACAAACGTCCCACAAACATTTGTCTGTTGGTCACATGACGCTGTATTATTGTTGTACTATTGTTTAGTAACAGAGGAGACAAACAGTACATAAGCTTTGCTTTTTACATAAAATAACTCATTTTCTTGTTTACCTGTAAAAGCATGTTGTTGTGAGAGCTGTCAGAGTTGCCCTGGTCTGGATTATATCAGATTATGTTCTGCAGGTGGACAGATTTAATCCTAAACCCACTGCAGAGACGCTCAGGCTGACAAAGTGGGACGAGACACTCTCAAACCACACAGCTCTCACTTTGACTAACATACTCACGCCTGGAGACCCCGAATTCCGACCTGCCCGCTTTAGGCCTCAGGAAAACCGCATTGTCCTTTCCCCAGTGACGACTATGCATCTTTTGGGTTCTGTCTCTGAAGGTCCTGGGAGATGTTGAGGACTTCCTCGTGCCTGGCGAATCGGAGAAGAGAGTGAGAGATCATGTGACGGAGGAGACAGCCGGAGCTCCGTTGGCGATGTGGGAGTCAGAGATTCAGGACATTGAGTTGGACAAAGGAGAGCGAGGGCTGGGCTTCAGTATCCTGGATTATCAGGTAACGTTCGGCTCCAGGTTTCTTTAGGTGTTTATTAAATGTTAATAACTGGGCTTAAATAATGGTAATCTATTAAAAATGATAAACAGTGGATGAAAATTTACACTTACATATCTGACTCAGACTCACCTGTACTCATTTACATATCTGACATCTCTGTCTGTGTGTGTGTGTGTGTGTGTGTGTAGGACCCGATGGACCCAGCCAAGACAGTAATTGTAATCAGGTCGTTGGTGCCTGAGGGTGTGGCTGAACTGGATGGGCGTTTGTTGCCAGGAGACCGACTGATGTACGTGAACAACACTAACCTGGAGAGCGCCAGTCTGGAGGAGGCCGTTCAGGCGCTGAAGGGCGCTAACCCGGGCACGGTCCGCATTGGGGTGGCCAAACCCCTGCCTGTAAGAAAACTAGTGATACTAAAGGCGTTGTGTGTGTGTGTGTGTGTGTGTGTGTGTGTGTGTGTGTGTGTGTGTGTGTGTGTCTTATTGAAACCGTGTTTCTGTAATCTGACTCGTCTACAGGCTGTTTAAATATTTAATGCTGTAGATGAAGCTCCGCTCTGCAGGAGTTCTCAAAGCTGATCAAGTTTTTACATTTTTAATTGTTTAACTTTTAGTTTTTCTTGCACATTTTGTCTCCTGAGGGCTTCCGTAACGTGAACTGCAGCCTTCTTTTTATGTCCGCTTTTGTGTCTCTTTCCTTGTTTTCCTTTCGCTTATGTTCTGTTTATCTTCATCTTTTCTTTCTGTCTCTCATTAACCAACTTTGTGTAATTACGAAGTTCCAGCATAAACAACTCTATTACTCTTAAAAAGTAACGTAACCGTAGAACCCGAGATCGGTTCTCTGCAGGCAATGTTTGTGTCTCTCTCTGACTTTCTCTCTCTCACTTTGTCTCTCTTTCTCCTCTGCCCCTCTTGCCCTATCTCTCTCATTCCCACCCACACTTTCTCTCTCTCTCTCTCCCACTTACTTTGTCTCACTTTCCCTCTCTCTCTCTCTCTCTCTCTCTCTCTTTTGTTCTGATTTTTTTTACCAATCCCCCGTTTTCCCTTCTGTCTCTTTCAGTCTCGTTTTATTTCGACTGTCTGATTTTTAACCGCTGAAGGTCATGTGATGCATATTTATGATTTAGAAAGTAGAGGAGGAGTCAGTGTAATTCCCTCTTCTCGGGTTCTGCTCGGGTTCTGCTCGGGTTCTGCATGCAGTGTTCTTCATCAGCTCAATTCAGATCAAAGACCGCTCTGTGATCATAATCAGATCAGCGTTCTGCTGGCGAGTTAACACTCCTTGCACTACTAACTCACTCTGATCAGACTGTGATTATTAATCCAATCAGTCAAATCAAACCCAGTCTAAAGCGTCCCAATCCGATTGGTCTCCACCGATCTCGGAATTTATGACCCGGGACATTCAGGAGAGCCTCACTGCGCTGTCTTTGCAGACCGAGGACGATGTCGCCTCTTCCTCCTCTATCTTCTCAGCTCTGGTCCAGAAGGAGAGAGATGAGGGTGAAGAGGAGGAGATGTTCCGTGCTGAGCCAGCGCTGGTCAGTGATGAAAGCGACGTTACACCCAACTGAGAAAATAATACACCAAACAAATATTTAACGATTCATCGATAAATCATTAAGATGATTGTTAAGAAGAAGTTACTAGTGCAAGGAACCAGCTGTCAGGAAATACAAAGATCTTCATCTCAGATAGATGCGTAAAGAGTCTCCAACAATCCTAAAATATCACGGTCCTACAGGTAGCTCTCGCGTTTCCTGTCAGAAACAGACCAATCAAATTAGTTTTTGGGCTTTTTCTCATGATTTATGAGACATTTCATTCTCCTGAGATCTTCAGTTCCAGTCATAGGTGGTCTGTATCCAGCACATTTAGGAGCTTTCCCTGTTCAAACTGTGCTGGACACCAACCCCCAGGACTTGAACTGGAGAACCTCGGACCACATTATCTTGGAGAAACTGCAAAACTAGAGCTGATTTGTTTCCAAATCGTGTATATCGACGTTTTAAACGTTGTAGACAGTCTCACAGACACACATACCTGATTCCAGATCGACTCTACTGATGTGGACCTGTCGGAGGAGAAGGTGTTTGACCGTCACTATAGCAACGAAGAAGACGACACATTCCAGGCGTCCATGATTGCCCTCCATGGAAGCACCTGTAGTGCTGATCTGACCTATCAGATGACCATGCAGGTCTCCACACCCCAGGTATTTATAGCTAATCACATTCAGTCATGCAGTGAGAATCAAAGCAATTGCAGTATTGATGTATGAAGATATATGAGGTGTTGCGAGACATGAGGTCCTCCGTTGAGCCTGCTTTCCATTCGGACTCATTCTGTTGTGTCGGAGCATCCTTTACAAGTGAAGGATTCCTCAGAGAAGGCAGTTCCAGCAGCTGGAGGAAGAGCTTGAGAGGGGTCACATTGTAGGACTCTGGGAAGCTTGATGGTTGATATATTTTACACCAGATTGGTCATGCAGATGTTAGGGCAGCATGCTGTTGGTGGCAGTGGTTAGAAGAAGGCACGAGCCAGTGAACTGAAGGATCTACATAAACTGAGGGAGAAGGAGAACTGATGGATTGTGTGGAGTGACCCAACAGTCACGGTTGTGGACATTCAGTGAGCAGCGATGCCCTCCGTGAGTCTTCCTGTTAGTGCAGCACCACTGGTGGACGGCTGCACAACGGCGGACTACATGCACGCAGATCGTCCGACGGCTGCCCTTAACACCATGTCAAAGTCGCCAAAGACCACAGTGGTGTCGCACCAGCCTGTCATGGAGTCAGTCAGAATGGCAGCAGGTCATCTTCAGTGTCTTCGCCAGACCTATCCCCGATGTGTTGGGCACTGGACGCTCTATCAACACTCCACCCCTACCACACCATCTGCAGAACTGAGAGAGAACATTCAAGCTGCATGGGATGGATCATTACAGGACACCATTAGGAACCTCTACACCTCCATGCAGAGACGGCTGGCGTGTTGCGTTAAACCCGACGCCGTACTGAGAGACACCACTTCTGTATGAGTAGATCAATAAATATTGATCCGATCAGACCCAATAGAACTGCAATCCCACACGTCCTTCTGGGTGCAGCTATTCCACATGATATTTCTGAAGTTCTAAGCTCAAAACTAAAATAAGTCCAGATTTGTCTTCTTGTTTTCAGGCTCTCCGTTCTCTCTGTAGACTCAAAGGCCAACAATTCTTTGATGCCCACATGGTCTGTAGTGCAGTTCAGTCTGTACAGTAGTAGACCCCCACCCCACCCCACCCCACCCCCGGATACCCTGCATAAATTAGCCGTCTCACACCCAAACATCTCTAAAGCCCCACTGTGTGTCATTAGCTAAAATAGCCCACTCCCTCCACCCATTCAGAGGAAACACTTCAGACTGCCGTTTCGTTTCCCGCATAATGACTCTCCGTGCCATCATTTGTGGCGGTATTGCAGCATGGCCCATCATCTCTGATTTTATTTGAGTTTTTATTCGTCCTTGTGGGTGCGAGTGCAGTTTGATTCAGCCACGAGCCTCCACTGAATCATTTAGAGCGATGGGGCCGTTATAGCCCGGCCTAGCCACAGGCGGGAATGGAGGCTGTTTGGTTCGCGTGATGATTACTGTCACTGGCACGTCGATTTTGTAAGCAAAGCTCAGTAGCTCAGGGGTCCTGTGTTGATTGGAGTACCACCTGGTCGTAATTGTGGTCATAAAGGTTGTGATGTTGTAGGGATGGGGAATAAGGTGTTATTATTGTGATAAATGTGCTGTAATATGTTGTGTTATTGTGGGTATTACTAGGACACTGAAGAACCGCTCGTAGCATAAAAAGAGAAGATATAGTCTGTAAACAACTCAATTTAAAGGATGTTTTTTGGCCATTTATGGGTGAAATATTACAGTTGTCAAATATTCAGTGCATCCCAAGTATATCTGAAGCCGTATCTGCACAGTAACTGGACGTAGTTGATTGGATGTCCGTTTTAAGATGGATCATCTCATCGCCTTTTTAACCACCACTGATTTTCACTAGAACCTGAATGGTGATTCATATTGTGTGTTGTGCTATTGTTTCATTATCGAATTGCTTATCTTTCCGTTTTAATACAAAGCGAATGTGCTGATGTTTGTCTTACCTAGAGGAACACCTGCCTGGACTCGTTCATGGAATACCCCTTCATGTCGTCTTCCGGAATCGTAGATGATACCGAACCGTTTTCTCCAGAAGATAACGCAGCCTCTCTAAGACACGAGGGAGGCGCTTTAAGGCTCGGCTCCGATCTAATAGTGGATCTCGGCTTAGATGAAATGGAGCCAATGGATCTGCTGTTGTCCACCGCCGGAATGTCTAGACTTAGCCCCACCTCTGCTTCTCCAGAGGAGGAGCTTGTAAAGTCATTATATACGGAGGCGGGGCCAGTCATGCCTGAGCATCGAGTTCCTAAAAGCGTTTACGTTGGGGATTCTCACGAGGAGGTAAAGAAGGATAAACATGTTTTTATCTTGGCATGCGTAGTCAATCACTTCGGTGTAGTTTTGAGGAGAGAGGAGAAACACAGAGCTCTACAGTGCACGGCATAATAATGTCGTACGAATGTTTAAAATGTCTGAAAATAATATATGAACCTAGTATGTGAACAGAACCTACGGCTTCCTTCTGGTCATTCTCAATTCTCAGTTTACCAAGGCCATAAATGGTGCTTTTCCACTGCATGCTGCCTACACTAATCGACTCTTTGCTCCACCCCTACTGTTAGCCCCTCCTCTACTCTGCTTCCCTCCGCCCCCTTCTCGAGTTCTCGCACGTACATCATGGAGCACCGTAAGACAGAGATGCTGCAAAACTCTAAAGCAATGGTTTATATTCTCTAAAGGACGTTACATTGTTAAATATGGTACAGTGTTCAGATCCACCACGCACAGACGTCTCCAAGGGGTCCCACTGCAGCGTTCCTAATATCAAGCCCTGAAGCAAAGACAGAAGAGAAGCAGGGACAGCACCAGAAGAATCTCAAATCAAGCTCTTAGAGTCTGGAGGAAGGTTGGAGAGGCACAGAATCCAGAGTCTGAAGTCCAGTATGAAATTTCCCAGTCTGTGATGGTTTAAGATGCTGGTGTTGGACCACTGTGTTTTATCAAGTTTGAGTCAATGGAGCTTCTACCAGGAGAGTTCAGAGCACTTCATGCTCCTGCTGACCAGCTTTATGGAGATTCTGATTTTCTTTTCCAGCAGGACTACATTCCTCCTACAGTAATAACCTCTTACGATTTGGGTCAGGGTTGATCCGGTGCCCATCTGGAGTCATCGGGCACAAGGCAGGAACACCCCTGGACATTTTTGGGAGGCAGGAGGAAACCCCGCACAGATATGGGAATACATGGAACTCCACACAAACAGCGACCCGATGATTGAACCCACAACCCCACGCCCCTACACCTATAACACGGGCACTACCTGCTGCGCCACATGTAGTGAATATAGTAAAGATGACACTGTTCTAATTTAAGGTGCCATGTAGTGGAAAAGTGCCGAAAGACAGCAACAGTGACAGAAGCATGTCATACTTGTTTGCTGCCTTGCAAAAGTTTTGGAACCCCTTAAAGAGTCTGTGGGTATTTGGGTGATCGCACACTTTTGCTGTTCAAAATCCGGTTCTCTGCGTCTGTATCTCCACCTCCGTTCTTATACTTCCCACATCCTTCCAGGCAGATTTGCTCCAGGTTGACACTTGTGGACCCTGATTTTCAGACATTGCCTCAGACTCTCAGTGGGGTTTAGGTTTAGACATTGACTTCTTTTGTAGAACTTTTACTTTTTAGTTTTTTTATCCACTCGTGTGTTGCTTTGGCCTTGCTCTTGAAGATCACAGAGGCTTTAGTCTTTCTCCAGACCGCTACAGGTCATCTTGCAGTATCTTTCGGTACTTTGCACCATCCATCCGTCCTTCAGTTTTAATAAGAACCCAGCCACACATAGCGTTTTGAAATTTGGCCAGAAAGCTCCATTATTGTTTCATACGGTCAGAGAACTCTGTCTTTTTTGGCTGTGATGCTGTCAGACTGTCTCCTTCAGTGTACCAACCTTTTTGTGGTAGAACTGCACCTGAACTTCACTGATCTTGTGCATGTGTTCATCTCTAATTTCCTTAAATACTTTGTTTTTTCATTTCTTCAGTTTTACTTGAGAATCACAGACCAGTGGTAATGGTAATCCATAATGGGGCTTTCATCCATACCAACGCAACCTCTCTAAGAAGTACGGATGGGCTTTACAACTCCCTCTCCTCCAATCTCGTAGTCGATCTCGGCTTTTTGTCCACAGCTGGAACGTATAGAGATAAAAAACCTTTGCTTCTAAAGAGGAGGAGCCGTCCAATCAAAAACAACAGCCAAAATGCATAATTGTTCACACCTGGCATCATAAATTCATCTCTCATGACCGTTTGTGATTGTATTTTTCAAACGATTGGTCACCATCTCTGCTGGAGGAGCACTTGTGCACCAGTTACGAGTATCGCTGGTCCGTTAATTCGTTATCGTTGGCCTGCTCTTGGATATTTGGAGGGGGCGGTGGAGCTGTTGATGGCGGTGCTTTATGATTGGATCACCCAGGATGCATGTTAATGCCAAGTGTGAACAGACTCATATTTTCACCTGTTGTCTGGGCACACGTAGTCAATCACACCGAGATGTTCGCTGGTTTCCACTTCACAGCTGTGCTTTAGAGTCACAGTTGGACTACTGGTACTTGAACTTTTTTTACTACATAAGGGCTGAACACTTTTGCAAGGCACTGCACTTGACTATCCTGAAAAAGCGATTATTATGAACAAACTTTGACTGTGACGTTTACATTGTTTCCTGCAGTGTTCAATAAAAATACAAGTATACCACCTCATGGGGCAAAACACTACACTTCCCAGTCCTCCCAGAATTCCAGTTGGGCATCTATTTATTCCAAACCTCCCATCCTCTCCCATCCCTGCTCATCCCATTAGAAGACACCAGTGCTCTAGAGTCTCGCAGGCAGTGTTCACCTCTCTCCAGACGGAGTCTCCTTGTCCTCAGCGATTACCCTGGTGTGTTTCTGCTGGTGTTGTGTTTCCGTGCAAACCTGTGTCTCCTTGCAGGAGGAGGATTTCCCCGTGGTCAAACCAGCGGAAGAACCTGATCAACCAGAAATGACTCCAGGGAGCAATTTCGAGAGGACCATCACTGTTGTCAAGGGCAACTCAAGTTTAGGTTTGTCATCAGATGACATGTGAGATGTTGGAGTGACACCCTGTGTACGATTAAGTGATTTTAACTTGGCATGACATCGAGTGTGCATTACCTGTGAGACAGACCCTGCAGGCCATCAACAACGTTAGATACGTGGTTGAAATTAGGTTGTGACGTCAGGTGACCACAGTTCATAGTCTACCTCTAATGTGAACGTTGATTTAACGTACAGTAGTTGATATTTTGATGGTTTAAAGTTAAGAATTCAAAAAACCATCTTCCAGCTACACTGTTTGCTGGATTTAAGTCATGGTGTTGACAAAAAACAACATCTGGAGCAGGAGGTCAACCCAATGTTGGTTTCCAATCAAAATTCAACATCTCTACAACGTTGGAGCTTGACGTCAACCTGATGTTGGTTTTAATGGATGTATGTCCATCCTGTGTTGATTTTGACAGTTAAGTGACAGTTCAATTCAGTGCGACTGTACAATGTTGTTAAATAAAAATCAGCGTTGTCTCAACGTTAGAGTCCAACATCTTTCTGATGTTGAATTGATGTTATAAGGATTACACTTTTACTGCCGTGTCTGTAGCGTCTCAAAGAGGACTGAAACGTGACTCAGAACATCATCTTATCGTTCTCTGTTCTCTCCGTTTTACACGTTAACTCAGACGGTACCTTCCTGTTGCAGGAATGACGGTCAGCGCAGTGAAGGATGGCGTTGGAATGTTGATCCGCAGTATCATTCACGGGGGGTCCATAAGCAGAGATGGCCGTTTAGGGGTTGGAGATCTCATACTGGCAATCAACGGAGAACCAGCCGGAAACCTGACCAACGCCCAGGCCCGAGCCATGCTGCGCAGACACTCCCTCATCGGACCTGATTTGGGGTAAAGAAGAGAGCTGAATACACACACTAGTGTTTCAGAACATTATAGCAACGTTTTGAACGATACAGATGAACCGTTTGGAAACTGTACTACATACATAACAGCCAAAACATTATGACCATGCGGTTGGTACACTGTCTAAATTTAAAAAGTTAGTGGATGTGCTTCTAATAAACATATTCAGCTACTTTAAGCTGCACCAGTTGCTGATACAGATGTGCAAATGCACACACAACATGTCCTGTCCCTGTAGAGAAATACTGCCAATAGAATAGGACTCTCTGGAGCAGATAAACACACATTGACTCCACTGTCTCCATGTCTCAATAGAAGGCGTGGACTAGAGGGTATAAAGACCCCCAGCATTGACACATATGATCAGTGTAGAGTCACATGGTTTTGCACAATCCACGCACTCCCATCCAGTCAGACAGAGTGGAGTCAGCGCTCTCAGGCTTTGTTCCTTCAGCGTACGGTGTATTTGCTGTTATCGTAATCCCCACAAGTCCCCATTGTGGGACGTTTGTTGACTGTAAATTGCAGCTCCCTGTAGGAGCAGCGCTCTCTGTGAGGTGGGTCCCGACACTGTATTTGCTTCTTACACTAAACCCAGTCTGGCTTCACATCAGACCCTGTAAGCTTATCCATGCCCAGCGGTGAGACCTATAGATCCCTGATGCAGAAGCGTACACGTTTACCATCGGGAGACTTTGCGAGAGGATTGGTTGAACTGGGGGACAGGTGTTAGTTAGAGTGCTGCTGACTGAAGCGCCTGAATCAGTAGCAGTGCTTAAACAAATCTCAACATTTCTAGATCTTCAGTTGCTCCAGAAGAGGAGCTCTGCCCCTTTTATATGTGAGTATCTCTAACTCTACTCAGTGCTCTGTTTTGATTCGTCTCAGCTTGACTCACACCGTCTGTCTCACTCATTTCTCTGTGTGTGTGTGTGTGTGTGTGTGTTTGCTCTCAGGAGGATTATCCAGATAGGAAATTCAGTGATATTGATAAGAAACTCATTTGAAGGGTTGGAGCAGCGTACTGGTTTTAGGGACTATGGTATGAAAATTGATGGTATCATACTGTGTACATTTGCTGAACGTTGAACAAATGCAAGCAAACAAATAATCTCACCAATGTAAAAGCCAGTCAGTCAATTAATGTAAATGAAACATTAATTAGGTTTAATAATTAATTAGTGTATCTATATTATTGTATCTATTTCAATGTCTTTAATTGTAACTAATAAACAACCAAACACTGCACACTGTAAAACCATCATATTTTATGGGTAGGTAGGGCTGGGCGATATATCGTAAATGTCAGTATATCCAGATCGTAATATCGCCTCCTCCCTGGATTTTATAATGAAGTGAAGATGATTGTAGTGTAGATTTTCAGCTTTAGTTCAAATATCAGAACAGGTTCTGAACAAGAAATCGTGCCGTTTATTCAATATTCATTCTAAGCGACTTCGTGAAGAAAGTGGAAATCCATATTACTTCATGTCCAAGATTCCACTGCTCCTCATCTCCCCAACGCTTACGATCTTCAGATTGTAATTGGCTGGATCTGCTGCTCATATCTGGATAATTCCTCCGCCGCTTGATTGCGAGACCAATCACCACTTTGACTCTAACCTGTGAAACCTCACTAACTTCGTTGCATCACTAACATGCATTGCTGACATCCTTCATTACTGCTGAAACACTGCCATGATGCTATTTGTCGCTCAGTAACTCGCCTGCTGACTCTCCCACTCAGCGAGTCGTCCAGGCCGAGGCGTAAGGATCCGAATCGCCGCTGTTCGATTCATTAAGCGATCAGTTCACCGATTCGGTCCTCTTGTCTGGGCCGCTGCGTTTGCATGCTGTGCTGAACCGTTCGAATGAGATTTCATTCACTTCCATTAGATCTGTCATCTTGACTTGTGGAACGATTCTGGACAGGTTGATTGAATTGCTCTGAATAGATTTGATTCCTGAACCAAGTCCTCTTTCCAAAGTGGCTCTCCTCCAACAATCGAGCAAATTTGCAATTACGCTCCCAAATTTAGCACGGTTTGCTCAAATTTGCCATTACATCAAACTGCGCTTGAGAAAGAGCATGTCGTGTTGTTTGGAACAGGCTGTTTGTTAAGAAGGAGAAAGCATCTGAATTCCGAAGTTGGTGTTGCAAGGTATTGCAAGACTTTATTAGCAATTTCACCTTGGGCAGTGATAGGCAGAAAACATTATACTGGAACTCATTAAATCTAAGCCTGCGCTCCAGAAAAACAACCAGGTCCCGGAATACTAATTAGTTTACAAGCTTGGAATTTCATCTCCAAACACACTGTCTGCTCTCGTACACCCTGTGTCAGGGAAAGGGAATGAAATGCTGTAATAAGCCATTCGTTTTGTCCTTTAAATAACAGTAATGCCATTTCCGGAGGTATTCGGGCCTGTTTGGAGTGTCTTTTAAAGCGCATGATGATGACACATCTAATGGGTGGACGAAATGTGAAATAGTACCCTGAGCTCATTAGAGGTGTGTGTGTGTGTGTGTGTGTGTGTGTGTGTGTGTTTTTTTTTACAGCATCACCTATGTACCAGCAGAGTATTTAGAGGAATACAGAGCTTGTAAGCAAGCCAAGGATGACCTCTTTGGTGTGGATGCGTCTGTTGCAGCGAGGTAAAGCAACACACACTACTCTAAAGTCCAGCGCCGTGGAAGTGTATTACGCTGCCTCGTGTATTTATGAAGGAAAATGATCCAGAATTATATTTCTGTGAGGCCAAAAGTACGAACCTTTGTATCCGGTATCTGGTGTGTCTGCAACTTTCAGGTAACTGTTGATTCGTCCTGCACTAATTTCAGTAGTGTGGGATTAGGATCATTGTCTTTCTGCACGACCCACGCCCTCTGAGATCCAGCTCACAGACAGCTGTTCTGATTCCTTTAGAATTCCTCTAGAACACCTTTCCTCTTCAAATAATCTGCTGCTCCTAAAGGTTCACGTACATTTGCCCTCACAGATGTTATAAAAATGTAATACCTGAATGAGATGAGTGTGTGTAAATGTGTGTGTGTGTTTGTGTGTGATTGCGGAGCAGGTGTGTCTCAGAGCTTCCTGAAAGAGAAGATGGAGAAGGGGAGGAGAGTGAACTGCAGACAGCGGCTTTTAGCAACTGGAATCAACCACGGAAGTGAGAAAACACACACACACATACACACACACACACACACACACACACACACACACACACACACACAAAGCCCTACCTTCTGCCTCCACTCACTGGCCACTTTATTAGAAACACCTACCTTGTATGCACATGTTAACAAATGTGAACATATGTCATGTGTTTGTGTGTGTGTGTGTGTGTGTGTGTGTGTGTGTGTGTGTGTGTGTGTGTGTGTGTGTAAATAGGGTGGAGCTCTACAGGGAGGCAGGAAAATCATTGGGCATTAGCATTGTGGGTGGGCGGGGCATGGGCAGTCGTCTCAGCAATGGGGAAGTGATGCGGGGCATCTTCATTAAACACATCCTAGAGGACAGTCCTGCAGGACACAATGGTACTCTGAAGACTGGAGACAGAATTGTGGAGGTAAACACACCCACAGACAAACACACACACACACACACACACACACACACACACACACACACACACAAACACACACACATCAAGCAAGTTTTGAATACCAGGGATCCCAGGTGTTGTGTTTCTGTGTGTTTCAGGTGGATGGTGCAGACCTAAGGGATGCCAGTCATGAGGAGGCTGTAGAGGCCATTCGTAAAGCTGGGAACCCTGTGGTGTTCCTGGTGCAGAGCATCATCAACAGACCCAGGGTCAGTAAACACGGCCATACACGTACACCAGCTTCACTCCACGTTTCAGAGATGATCTGTATCCTGGTCTACTTATAGAGTCCAGATACCACTGGACGCCTTCAGGTGTGGAAAGCACACCTCGAATGGTCAAACCTGTTGTGGCAGCACAAGGGGGACCTACTCAGTATTGCTGGTACTAATGTTATGGCTGATCAGTGTATACAGAGTAGCAGGGATATAAACAAACCTTGCAAATATGCAAAAGTGGATGATAGAATCTCATAATTCAGCTTTGTTTGGTACTGTTTGTTTGACACTGACATGGTGGTGGTGTGTTAGTGTGTGTTGCTGGTACGAGTGGATCAGACGCAGCAGTGCTGCTGGAGTGTTTAAACCCCTCAGTGTCACTGCTGGACCGAGAACAGTCCACCAACCAGAAACATCCAGCCGACAGCGTCCTGTGAGCAGTGATGAAGGACTAGAGGATGACCAACACAAACTGTGCAGAAACAGATGAGCTTCTGTCTCTGACTTTACATCTACAAGGTGAAGACACTCGGTAGGAGTGTCTCAGAGTGCACAGTGAGTGGACACAGGGTTTAAACACTGCGTCTGATCCACTCGTACCAGCAACACACACTAACACACCATCACGTCAGTGTGACTGCAGTGCTGAGAATGACCCACCACCCACATCATATCTGCTCTGTGGTGGTCCTGTGGGGTCCTGATCATTGAAGATCAGGGTGAAAGGAGGAGAAGAAAGTCTGCAGAGAAACAGATGATCTACAGTCTGAGTTATAGAACCACAGAGAGCTCCTGTGTGATCAGAGGAGCTGATAGAGTGGACAGAGAGAGGAGAAACGAGGAGGTGGTTATGAAGTAAAGATAGATTTAATGATACATGGAGATGTTCTCTGCACTGACAGCCCCTACAGCAGCCTCAAACGCTCACTGTGAACCAATATATCATGAATATATCATCATATCACCCACACCATCAGCCCATCCTCCCTGTAACACATCCTGCTTGCTTGTCCTCGCTCTCGCTCTCTCTCTCTCGCCCCGCTCTTCTCCACCTCCTCTCAGCCTTACTCAGTGCAAAGCCCTCCTTCATCTCCACACATAGAGAAACACGATGCCTCTCTAAAACGCTTCCCTCCGCCGCCGTGCCAGGTAATTTCAGTTCCGCTCTCTCAGCTCTCACTGCTCTCGCCGCTTATCTCACCTTCCAGACCCCTCCACCTCTCCACTCGTTCATCTACATCTCTCATTCATCTCCACTCCACTAAAGTGCTCTAAAAATGTGCCAAAAAATTACTCCCGAGTGACTCCAGCAGGGAGAGACGCCAGGCCCTGGATTTAAAAGAGCGAAGCCTGTTTAAAAGAGTGTTTCTGGCCCATCTGCTCTTTTAAAGTGTCTCTTTTAAAGCAAACCCATTTATCACTTGTCAGATCAGTTATTGTTGTATTTCATTCTGTAATTGTTAAAATTATATTTTCACTCAACGTCAAAAATCTACCTGCACTCAGAAGGAATCGGCCGACTGCAATGAAGTCACTCAGAACGGCAGAGGGTTATTTTCAGTCCTGCTTTTGTCTCAGTGGAGACGACCAACGAATGTGTGGAGGCACCATGGTCAGAACCAACGGTTTGGCGTCACATGTCACATGTTCCGACAGGACAACGCTCGTCCACACACTGCTGCCGTCTCAAGATCTCGTCTTGAAGACACAGATACTACGCCGTGGTCGGTCTCATCTCCAGACCTGTCCCTGATTGAAAATGTGTGGACGCTATTGGACGCTCTATCAACACTCCACCCCTACCACACCATCTGCAGAACTGAGTGAGAACATTCAAGCTGCATGAGATGGATCATCACAGGACAGCATTAGGAACCTCTACACCTCCATGCAGAGACGTCTGGCGTGTTGCGTTAAACCCGACGCCGTACTGAGAGACACCACTTCTGTATGAGTAGATCAATAAATATTGATCAGATCAGACTACAGTTATCATCAGTTATTGATCCTGATCAGCTTTGTATCATTGCAGTCCCACGCTTTCTTCTGGGTGCAGTGAACCTGTACTTACTGCTCTTCTGCAGTTAATTTGATCTTTAGGAGGGTTTGTGTTCCCTGGCTCTCTCCTCGATTGGCTGTGAGCTCTCCAGCTGTGATGTGCAGGTGTGTAGTAGTGTTTGGAGAGGTGTGTGTGGTAGTGCTTTAACTTCCTGTGTTGTGCTTGTAGAAGCCTCCTGTTCCCTTTCTGCAGCTAAACAGCGGCGAGCTGCCGCTCCGCTGTAACGCACGAGCCCGCTTTCCGCTCGGCCCTCTGCAGGTTAGAGCAACCCACTGCTTTTTGTGCTTCTTTCTGTTTTTCTGTTTTGTTTAAATCTGATTTCCTGTTGTGTAGTTTTTCCTCTGTGATCTTTAGTGGACTGCAGTACTGGACTATTTACTGTCCTGCACAGTGTCTTGAAAATGCATTCACACCCCTTGAACTTCCACATTTCTCACCTTACCCTCACAAACATACACGTTTTACTGGAATTTTATGTTACAGACCAACCAAAAGTAGAAATTAATCACGACGTGAAAATAAAATGTACGTGGTTTTCACACCAGAGTCACATATTTAGTAAATAGAGTCACTGTGTGTGATTTATTCTCAGTAGAACTACAGCTGCTCTGTGAAGCCCTCAGAGATTTAGAGAACATTAGGGATCAAACAGCATCTGAAAACAGAAGGAGCACAAATGCAGACTCAGTAAGACATGACCGTCCACCTAAACTGACAGTCCAGGCAAGGAGACACTAATTAGAGAAGCAGCCAACATGCCCATGATCACTCTGGAGATGCTGCAGAGAACCACAGCTCAGGTGGGAAAATCTGTCCATAGTCATGTTCTCCACAAATCTGGTCTTTATGGAAGAGAGACAAGGAGACATTTTTTGCATTTGCATTTTGCCACTAGCCATGTAGGGACACAGCTAGCATGAGGAAGAAGGTGCGTGGAACTTTTTCCCATCACTCTGAATGGACCATCTCCACTGTGAAACATGGTGGTGGCAGCATCATGCCGTGGAGATGCGTTTCTTCAGCGAGGACGGGAAGCTGCTCAGAGTCGAATGGAACATAAAAAATCTTTCCTGATTTATTTCTTTTCACTTCACACGTCGTGATGGTCTATCACATAAAATCCCAAATGTGTAATGTGGAAAAATCTGGGAACGTCGAAGGGGTATGAATACTTTTCCAAAGCACTCTACCTTTATGTAGGCAAATGCTGCTGGTCTGAATCCAGGACGTCTGACTTCTGCACGTTCAGAAACGACGGATTTCCCCTGCCCGCTTTGTTGGGCGATATTAGACAGCGGTAACTGGGCTTTTATCCGCACGAACGTGGTGCAGCTTACTGCCGGCGTAAGTCTTCCCCGTCAGCTGTTTGTGAACTCTCAGGCCAGATGTGAAGGCAGCAAGTCTTTCTTCATCAAGGCAGCCGCAGCTGTCTCCGTGCAGATGGCCACTAAAACTCTCTTTATTTGAAAGCCTCTGAACAACAAGCATAAACCACTGGAGCCACTCAGTGCCAGCAGTCTGCCATTAAAGAGCGCCTTAATTATGCTGGATGGCCTCGTTTGGAGTGTTATATACAGCCGGAGAGCTGCGGACGCGGTGTTATCGCAGCAGTTATGAGTGAAGAATCTGTGTCTCTAGGTGTGCTTCACCTCGAGTGTGTTTAATAAGTCATCTTTGAGCACTTTCAGAGTGTTTTTATTATTTCTACTCCAACGACAGACGTCAACTACGGATTCAGTGGAGGACAGAACAGCGCCCGCCTCGAAGCCCAACAGCGACAAGGTCAGTACGTTTGGGACGTTAAGAGAAAAGTCACACTGGGTTTGACTGGACAGTGTTCTGAACTAGATCTTTCAACTAGAGATGTTTCTTTTACTGGGCAGTTTAACAAGAGCTCGTTTGGGTGAACGTCACTGGAATGGAATTCGTTCAGTTAAATGGGCCATTTCATGAAAAAATTAAAGATATGTAGGTTCTATAACCCTGAAGATTTTTATATAGTAGTTGGAAGAAGTCCTTCAATCTTCAGTGTTTAAGGTGGTAGTAATTTTAGGCTCCTGCAGGTGGCACTGCACAGCAATGATAGTTAGACTTCTAGAGCTCTTTTCTAGATACCCAAGGACGCTTCGCAGCCACAGCATGTTCTCCGCCAGAAACGAATGTCCATCTGGAGAAGTTCATAGAGCACCAGGGGGGTTCACCCAGGACAGCGTGCCAATCCATCTGGGCATTCAGACACACATTCACTCACACACACATTCATTCACACACCGCAGGGCAATTTAGAGTAGACAATTCTCCTGATACATGTTTGTGGAATGTGAGAGGAAACCAGAGCTCCCAGAGGGAACCCACCCAGACATGGGGAGAACATGGAAACTCCACCCAGATAGGGCCTTGAACCCAAGACCCCAGTGCTGGGAGGCAGTGGATATACCCGTGAGTGTGACTTTGAGTTGAATCCGGAGTCGTATGGAAGTGTCGTGATATTGTCGCCCGAAGACCAAACTCTGCTCCATTTGTTGATGGTCCCCAGTTTCCATAGTTTAAGAAATTGGTTGTGAAGGACCTGCTTTGACTTCTAGATGCAGTTCTTTGCATTCGCAATCCGTGAAACACACTCCCTGTCCATCAGTTCACTCTTTGGGCCACGATTCCGAACGGGTTTCCAGTAAACTGGGATTTCTGCTGCTGCTGGTGGACCAGTATGAGCGACACTTTCATACACCTGCAGATTCAGCTCCATCCTTCACACTGTGGCCTAAATGACATCACTCCTTTCAGCCAATGGTAGCATCTGATTTGAGACCCAATTTCCATACGTCCAATGAGACCTTCACTGCACTACACCACCTCTTCTATTAACCCCTCCTCCCACCCACACACACACACACACACCCTGCAGGTATTTACAGAGCTGATCTTTATAGATCTGCAGGAGCCTGAAGTTTCTTCCATCTTAATCTATATAGTATGTGAGTGTTTGAGTATCAGATATTATGATATTGATTTGTGTCTGTGTGCGGTCAGTTAGGGGTGGGCAATGTGGCACAAATATCAGGAGATCAGGTACATGTGAAAGTGTTCTGTACAGATACACATGCAGAACTCCTGCAGAACGCTGTATTTTAATAAACAGGGTGGACGGACAGTCATACAGACTGTGAGGATTGGTTCAGGAGTGGAATAGCTTCCCAGAAACCAAAATGCATTTTCAAAAACACTTTGGATGATCGATTTCCAAAAGGATTTCTGAGATTTAGTGCATTTAGTCTAAATCTGGCCTTCAGTTCTAAAGGTTAAAGGTTAAGTATTGATGTCCACCACATACTCAGAGCACACTGTTTCCAGAGGACAGCAAATTATCGTCATGTTGCCCATTTCTAATTCAGTATCCTCTCTCTCTCTCTCTCTCTCTCTCTCTCTCTCTCTCTCCCACTGCCCCCCCTCTCTCTTCCTCTACCCCCATCTCTCTTTGTCTCTCTCTCTCTGTCTCTCTCCCTCTCTCTCTCTTTTTCTCCCACTGTCCCTCTTCCTCTCTCTCTCTATCCCTCTCTCTCTCTCTCTCTCTCTCTCTCTCTCTCTCTCTCTCATTGGTGCCGGTTTACTCTTTCTCTCTCTTTTCTCTGTAGGATTTTGAGAGTCACAGTAGACTTTTCCTTCGTCTGTCCCCAACTAACCCTTTCACCCCTACTCCGTTTAAGGTTTGTTCCTGAGTGTGTGTGTGTGTGTGTGTGCGTGTGTGTATACTCTCACTCTCTCTAACATGTATGTGCACTAATGAAAATAGTGTATACTGGGTTTCATACCAGCTACACATACATGTGTCTCTAACAGCCCATTTCTTCACTGTGTGTGTGTGTGTGTGTGTGTGTGTGTGTGGTTTGGTGATTGCAGGATGATTACAGTAGGATTTGTTGCTTCCCTCACATGCCAGATTAAGGGCAATTTCAGTTTTTCTGGATACACATATGAGAAATTCCAATAACATCTGTTTCTCTGCAGACTTTATTCTCCTCCTTTCACCCTGATCTTCAATGATCAGGACCCCACAGGACCACCACAGAGCAGATATTATGTGGGTGGTGGACTGTTTCCAATCCACCAGTGACACTGAGGGGTTTAAACACTCCAGCAGCACTGCTGCATCACACCACCACCATGTCAGTGTGACTACAGTGCTGAGAATGAGCCACCACCCACATAATATCTGCTCTGTGGTGGTCCTGTGGGGTCCTGATCACTGAAGATCAGGGTGAAAGGAGGAGAATAAAGTCTGCAGAGAAACAGATGAACTACAGTCTGAATTATAGAACCACAAAGAGCTCCTGTGTGATCAGAGGAGCTGATCGGATGGACAGAGAGAGGAGAAACGAGGTCATAGATCATTGTAGCGTTCAAGTCATCCAGTACTAATGTCACTAAAGCTTTAGTTTAATTATTTAATATTTTACAGCTTCAAAATAACAAAAACAGATCCAATGCAAAAGTTTGGGTACCCCGCATGATCAGTATGCCACCACTCCTCTAAAGGACAGGTTGTTGAACCCGAGTCAAACTGGAGACGTGTCTCGTCGACATGCACAACAAAAATAAGGAGACTGTTTAAACGTTGTAAAGAACGTTTTGTCTGCATTTATGGATTTTGGAGATAAAACCTAAAATAAATAATCCCACTCATAAATCAGCAGGAGAACGGACTTCCACCTGGGGTCTGTTATCGGTAGCCGAGTATAAAAGCAGCTTTAGAAAGCGTACTTTATACACGAGTACGGAAAACAGTCTGTATGCCTTAATCAGTGGGCTTTGGGCCAGCAGGGCTTTGGGCCAGCAGGCAGGGGACATTTTTTAAAGAGTGTGGACGTATGTAATTCATTTGATCTATAACCATTAATGTTAACAAACGAGTAATCAATAGTCATTAAGGTAAATGCCATGATGGATATGTTTAGCCCTCCTGTAGGCTGCGGTCTAATCAGAGGCTTCATTAATAGAATCCCACTTTCATTCCAAACACATCAGACCCAATTTATCACAGCACAAGAAGAACGGAACTTCACACATCTGCTTTGTCCCCTTCGCTTTAAAACACTCTGACTAAAGTAATTCAAACTAACAAATATGACAAAGAAAAAAATAAAAATGTAATTAAGAAATGTCACAGAAAACTAATAGACATTAAAAAACAAACTAATAAGTAAAAATAATTCATTATGATTGGAAAAACTGAAATAATCAGAAATACTAGCTTAAAAACAAACTAAAAAACAATAAGAAAACCTAAAATAATGAATAAACAAATAAAAACTATAATAAAAGCCTAATTTAAATACTATTTATGATATGTTTTGATTGAATTGGTCTGTTTTCTATTTATGTACAGTTTAAATTTAAGCCGTTTATGGTTAATTATGAGACAGAAACGGTTTTGTTTTTAAGGGGGGGTTCGAGCCGAGCGTATTCCGTTCGGGTCAGCTGTGATTCCCGCGCTGTGTTTGACGTTACTGTGGAATTGCTCTTTCCAGGCATGTCTTTAACCTAAATCCAGCTTTTGCTTCAGATGATAAATTGGCCTTTGATTAGTGTCTGTCAGCTTTTAAATCAGCATTAAAGATCAGAATATTGCCTGCTTGATCTGTAGTTCTTAACTGTAGCTCATATCAAAGGTAAGTTGGGCTTCACTCTACTGGTTTTACTGGTTTTACACACAAAGCTATATCAGTGCAGGGTGTGTAGTTGGGCCATTTGATTGGGGTTTATGTGACGTGGTTTAAATGACAGTTGCTGGCTTTAAGCCCAGTCAGGAGCAGGGGACAATGGGAAACGTAGTCTGTATGTTATAGTGAAGAAGTTAGAACACATATATATATTGGTGTAGTATCTGAATTTGACCTGCAGGGGGCAGAAAATTCCGAGAGGACTTTAATGCATGTGTTGGATGAATATAATAATAATCTGGTGTTTTTCAAGCTGTTGCATTTGTAGTGTACGGTCCAAACCAATTACCCCTCTATTACCCCCGCTTAACAACCCCTTAAAAACCTTTAGATCGAGTGAGGTGTGGACTAGCGGGTATAAAGATCCCCAGCATTGAGCTGTGGAGCAGAGGAACCGTGTTCTCTGGAATGATGGACTGATGCTGAATGCAGTCAGATCCTCACAGCAATGCTCCAGAATCTAAGAGAAAGTCTTCCCTGGACAGTAGAGACGTATGTGATGGGGACGAGTCCTGACTCTAACAAATTGGGGGGAATTTGGATCAGTGCTCAGAGCTGTTCACTTTCGATGTGTAAACAGCCTATTGGATGAGTCGGATATTTGCTTCATTCTGATTGGACAGTAGTATGACCTACGAGTCTAAATGTGTTCCGTGGAATCATGTAGTCATCGAGTGTTGCTGGATTTACTCTTTCCTTGTTATTTTAAGCTTAAGACTCATTTTTTTATCATTCTGTTACGAAGGTGTTGCGATTTGTCCCGCAGGGTTCAGTCTTCAGGTCTGCGATGTTAATTCTGACAGTGTCGTAATTATGAGGCAGCAGAACTGATGTTTGAGGCCGTATGTAGGTGCAAGTGCATCTATTAAAGGTGTTAAATTGCCTGCTAGGTCTCATTAATGTAAATCAATGACTAAATGATCTGCGGTGGTCCTCGGCCGCAGGCTGCAGATGCCACAGTTTGACAGCGAATGGAAAAACACTGGAAAAACAGTTCCTCTAAATTGCTTGTGTTTCGCTGTTATTTAAAGAACTCGTCCACTGGACAGGTTGTGTTCAACAGGCTTTAGGATGTTTATCTCACATTTCCTTTCTCTAAATATGTCCTCCGGTTACCATGGCAGCTAAATCGGGAGCCAGGAAAGGTTTCCCCGACGACATCCTTCCTCTCGCTGCCAGTGGTCCCTCACGTGGGCGAGACGGACACGGACACACTGACAGAAATACCCGATCGGATTGCTCTTCCCCACGAGTCGGCTGAAGAAGAGGAGGATGAATTCGGCTACACCTGGAGTAAGTGACGTCATGGCACGGTGTTTCAGAACGCTGTAGACCGCAGAGTAAAAGCCCGGAGTACTCGGACCTTCTAAAACTTTGAGATACTAGGTAGGAGTGTCAACAGAGTGGACGGTGAGTGGACACAGTGTTTAAACACTCCAGCAGCACTGCTGTGTCTGATCCACTCGTACCAGTTAAATACACAGTGCTCCTGTGTGGTCAGAGGAGCTCATCAGATGGACAGTGAGAGGAGAAACACGGAGGTGGTCATAATGTTGTGATTTATGTGTGTGTGTGTGTGTGTGTAGAGAAGGTGGTGGAGCGTTACGGAAGCCTGCCGGGCGTGCTCCACATGATCGAACTGGAGAAAGGCAGAAGTGGTCTTGGCCTGAGTCTGGCCGGGAATCGGGACCGCTCGCGTATGAGTGTCTTCGTGGTGGGGATCGACCCCAGTGGTGCAGCAGGGAGGGACGGACGCATCGTCACGGGAGACGAGCTGCTGGAGGTGCCTTACCATTAGATTATTGTTTGGTTATTGATCTCAATCCTTATTATTCAGAATCAATTAATCAGTGGAAATCATCCGTTCATTACTCCTGACCTGACCTGACCTTTACCCCTGACCTGTCTGCTAATCGTAGGTGGCTCTTCACTAAACAGGAGATTCTGGAGGTCAGACTGGGTTTGATTTAGAGGTCTCAGAAAACAGGGGGCTGAATATTAATGCACAACAGATTTTAAATGAATGAATGGATGAGGATGAACTAATCCATCAATCCATGTCCCTAATCCCATCACTGTCCCCCAACCCCGTTAGTTTACTTAGCTGTGTCTTACCTCGTCCTCTTTGCAGATTAACGGTCAGATCCTGTACGGCCGCTCCCATCAGAACGCCTCGTCCATTATTAAGAGCGCCCCATCCAAAGTCAAAATCATATTCATCAGGTAAGTGTGTAATGATGTCCCTCCAGTAGAACAGATTCCAGAGTGATGAAGTTCCATTGTGAACCACTGGATGGAGCCAGTACACCACGAATGTGGAGTTAAAGGAGCTCCGTCCTTGCGGAAAACCTCTATTAAATGGAATTGTGTGTCAGGAACACGGATGCTCTGAGTCAGATGGCTGTGGGCCCGATGAAGGAGTTTGGAGACACCCTGGATACGCAAACAGAGGTAAACACACGTTTGTATTTGTGTCCCACACCAATACTTTCATTGAAAGTTCAATGGCGCCACACACACACACACACACACACACACACACACACACACAGTTTTGTGCTGTTAAAGTCTGAACTTGGCTTCTCCTCTTGTCGTAGTCTGAAACGTGCTCCTCCACCAGCCCTTCACTATCTGCGATGGATTCATCTACATCTGTTCAGCACGTCGTTCTACCAGTGGTAAGAGAGAGTCTTAAAATGTCACTTTACGTTTAATGAATGTAAAATAAGACGGTGTGTCTTTCTGAGGGGTTTAAACACTCCAGCAGCTCTGCTGCGTCTGATCCACTCGTACCAGCAACACACACTAACACACCACCACCATGTCAGTGTGACTGCAGTGCTGAGAATGACCCACCACCCACATCATATCTGCTCTGTGGTGGTCCTGTGGGGTCCTGAACATTATACTCATTTCATAGGAGGAGGGAGGACTTGGACTGGTTTTGACTGAGGAGGACAGGAATGGTCTCACTGTGCAGAGCGTAAAAGAAGGAGGAGCAGCCAGAAAGGTAAGGACACACCTCAGACCTGTTCAGTGTTCAGTGTTTTATTGCTGTCATGCTGTGTGTGCACATCAATGTTCAGCCTGTTGTGTAATGAGTGTGAGAACAGTAGTAATAGTGCAGTGTGTGTGTGTGTGTGTGTGTAGGAAGGGAGTATACAGGTGGGCGATAGACTGATGGCAGTGGACGATGAAATGGTTTTGGGCCACTCAGTGGAGAAGGTAAGTGTTCCAGATCTGTGAGGGTAAAAGTATGAACCTTTAGGATCTGCAGATCATCTGAAGGTGAAATTAGAATCAGGTGTTTACAATCAGTGTGAGAGTGGAACCCAAACTTGCTTGTGGAAGTGTATCATGGAGAACAAATATGTCTGAGGAGCTCAGAAGAACTGTTGATATTGATCAGGCTGGAGGTTACAGAACCATCTCTAAAGAGTTTGGACTCCACCAATCCACAGTCAGACAGATTGTGTACAAATGGAGGAGATTCAGGACCATTATTAGCCTCCACAGGAGTGCTCCACCAACAAACATCACACCAAGAGAAAGGTCCAAGAATCTCACTGCAGTAGTAATGTTTGCACTGCTTTGTTTGCAGGTGATGTCCTTGCTGAACAGTGCAAGGAGCTCCGTGAAGCTCACCATCTGTAGACCAGACTCAACTCCGGACTTGAACGCGTCTATTCAAACATGCCGAGAAGCAGACCCAGGGACCAACCCCCTACCCAGCATGCCCCTGTCCTCTGCAGCACCTTCAGACACGGAGCCAGTCAGGAGTAAGTGGATACCAGATGGTCCCCCATTGAGAACATCTCATTGATGAACATAATGTCATAATTGATGGTTATTGATGACCTAACTCTGGCTCTGATATTTCAGGCTCAAGCAGATCATCGACTCCCGCCACCTTGGTGTCCGACCCCGTGACATGCCCGATAATCCCTGGCTGCGAGACCACCATCGATATCTCAAAGGGACGAACAGGACTAGGTCTCAGCATTGTTGGAGGCTGTGATACACTGTTGGTAAAGGAGACACTATAAATCTGTTTGAGACACACGTCCTCTCGTCTCACACACACTAACACCAGTTTGCTTCACAGGGTGCTATAATCATTCACGAGGTGTATGAAGAAGGTGCTGCTGCTAAAGATGGCAGGCTGTGGGCTGGAGATCAGATTCTAGAGGTGGGTCGTTTTCAGAGTCTGCATTCAGAGACTAAACAAAACTAAAGAAAAGTCTTAAACATTTTGAAATGAAATTAATAGAAATGTCATTTTATTATGAAGATAAAAGTTCAGACGTCTTCTCTCCTAATAGCTGGTATCTCCTCCTTTGGCTGAAATAATGTCAGATGTTTCCTAAACATCTTCTGTGACATTGACTGGAAAACCAACTTTCCCAGTGTAATGAGGATGGCTCACCCGGGCTGGATTCAAACCCAGGCCGAGTGAGCTCACTCCATTCACGCGTTAGAACCCAAGTGCAGAACAGAGGAGAACTCAAAACTAGAAGTCGTTTAAGAACACCTGAGGAAGAACGTGGCTGCTCAGAGGAAACAAAACAGACTTCCCAAAGAAAATACTGTAAAGTAGTGCTTTACAACTTAAAAAAAGAGCACCTCTTCCTGAATGAGAGACAGAAACAAACAAAGACAGGGAGAACTCGAGGGAGAACTCGAGGTAGAACTTGAGAAGGAAGAAAACCTCTCAGCTGGCTTTAGAGAAAGTTTGAAGGGCTGTCACTTTCAACCTTCTACCCAAAATTACCAGCATAGTCTTTCACTCATCCAGAGAAAAGGATCCAGCACCGGCTGGTGGGCTCTAAGGGGTATATATAGCCCCATCACCAGCTGACAGCGGTCAAGGCCAATTAGCTACTGCACTCTGCCTCCCCCTAGTGGTTGGAGGAGGCCTTGCCCTCCTCTTAGTCTAGATGTTCTCTGGAGAACTTTTGTCCTGATGTTTGTCTGACAGTAAGGGTTTCCTCATATGTTTCAACATATTTTTCTGTAGGTAAATGGTATTGACCTGCGCATGGCAACCCACGACGAGGCCATCAATGTTCTGAGGCAGACTCCTCAACGAGTGCGTCTGACTGTGTTCCGAGACGAGGGTCAGTATAAGGAGGAGGAGCTGTGGGATATTCTCACCGTGGAGCTGCAGAAGAAACCCGGCCAAAGCCTTGGTCTGAGCATCGTTGGGAGAAGGTAGAGAAAACAAACTGCATTATATGACACGAACAGCGTTAAACGTATAAACTACATACAGAACGGTTTGGTTTCCTGGCACGGACACGACTTCGGACCAGTCTACTGTGTGTCGGTCGGTCCAGTGAGCGCTGTCAAACCCTTTTACGTGGAGAAGCCACTGGCTGTAGTGTTCCCTCTCACCCTCAGGAACGATTGTGTTCCCTCTCACCCTCAGGAACGATACAGGCGTGTTTGTGTCGGACATCGTGAAGGGCGGAGTCGTAGAGGGCGACGGACGCCTCATGCAGGGCGACCAGATTCTGTCTGTTAATGGCGAAGACGTCCGTTCAGCGACGCAGGAGTCCGTTGCTGCCCTGCTGAAGGTGAACATGTGATAAAACACATTAAACTGAATGTGGAGTAGAAATAAACCAGTTCATGAAGACATTGTTGTGCTTGGTTTGTCCTTAGTGTTGTATCGGCCCAATCAATATGGAATTGGGACGTTTTAAGGCGGGGCCTTTCCACTCGGAGAGACGCATGTCTCAGGCCAGTCAGGTGGGTGACCGTTTTTGAAGAGTCGGTTAGCTATGCTGTGATATACTCTGGCAGGGTTACAGTAGATTGAATGTAAAATGTGTGTGTGTGTGTGTGTGTGTGTGTGTGTTTAGATGAGTGAAAGTGGAAACTGTAAAATCCCCCAGCAGTCTTTCGGTGGCTCCGGCAGCCTACAGGGAGACTTTGAAATCCGCAGGAGTCAGGAATGTAAGAAACTCAGCTGTTTCCAAAACCTGTTTGTTTGTTTGTTTGTTTGTTTGTATTCATCATGTGTTCTTCTCTCTGTCTCAGCTCTGGACCAAGATATCAGAACTATTGAGCTGAGCAAGGTGAGTTTGTACGGTGTAGCACAGGTTTAGTGATTTTTAAAAGACAGAGGTTTTATGGATTGACAGTGTATTTTTCCTAAACCAATGCACAGCCCTACCTGTTCATAGTCATGTGACGCTGTTTGTGTGTGTGTTGGTCAGGGGCCGTCCGACTCGCTGGGCGTCAGTATAGCCGGTGGTGTGGGGAGTCCTCTGGGAGATGTTCCCATTTTCATTGCAATGATGAACCCTGCTGGTTTAGCTGCTCAGACACAGAAGCTGAGGGTGAGTGTCTGTGATATACACAGATCAGCCATAACATTATGACCAACTCCTTGTCCCTCCTCTCACCGTCCATCCGATCAGCTCCTCTGATCATACAGGAGCTCTTTGAACTGCTATAATTCCAGACTGTAGTTCATCTGTTTCTCTGCAGACTTTCACAACACACACTAACACACCACCACCATGTCAGTGTGACTGCAGTGCTGAGAACGACCCACCACCCACATCATATCTGCTCTGTGGTGGTCCTGTGCGGTCCTGATCATTGAAGATCAGGGTGAAAGGAGGAGAATAAAGTCTGCAGAGAAACAGATGATCTACAGTCTGGAATTATAGAACTACAAAGTCATAATGTTAGGGTCACTGTCCTCACCCTTTCACCCTTTGTCCTCTCCCAGGTCGGGGACAGGATTATATCTATCTGTGGTACGTCCACAGAAGGCATGGCTCACAGCCAGGCAGTATCACTTCTGAAGAACACCACAGGAACCGTACAGCTGCAGGTATACACACACCCATACTGCACGTCACACGTTCGGCATCGCGCTGAGGGATGTCGTGCACTCACTTTTCGGTCTTTGTGTCTGTAGGTTGTGGCCGGTGATACTACAGTGACCGGTCCCCCACCTGATCAAACGCCGGGACTCACCTCCAGCAGTATCTTCCACGATGACCTGGGGTCTGTGTATAAGTATGACTATTTTTAGAGCTTTTTTTGGCACACACACACACACACACACACACACACACACACACACACACACACACACACACGTGGAGCTCCATCATTCAAGAGAATGCCATTCCTCTGTTCCCCAGCTCAATGCTGGGGGGCCTTATACCCCTCTAGCCCACCCATGTCTGGCAATAAGCATGGGTCCAATTTGCAGAATGCATTAATTAGGTCCATAAATATTGTAGTTTTCATATAAACACATTTGTCTGATTGTGTGTGTGTGTGTGTGTGTGTGTGTGTGTGTACGGTTTTGTCTCTCCAGTCCTCCGCAGTGTAAGACGATAAACTTGGAGAGAGGGCCGGATGGTTTGGGCTTCAGTATAGTAGGAGGCTTTGGAAGCCCACACGGTGACCTACCCATCTACGTCAAAACTGTGTTCGGAAAGGTCAGAGTTTAAACTCGTATCATATCAAAGACTGGACGTTGTTTCCTTATGTAGCAAAAAGAACCAACGTACATAATAATCAGCCCAGAAATGAGGTGTGTTTATCAGAGTCTTAAAGTCTTCAAACTAATTTAGAAGACGTGATTAAACCTCCCGCAGATAAAGAAGATTATTTAATTTGATTATGACAGTTTATTATGATAATATTCCTGTTTTCCACTATTTGAGTTCTTTCTGAACTGAGCAATAATTATTGGTGTGTGTGTGTGTGTGTGTGTGTGTGTGTAGGGTGCAGCAGCGGAGGATGGACGTCTGAAACGGGGCGATCAGATTGTTGCTGTTAACGGTCAGAGTTTAGAGGGAGTCACGCACGAGGAAGCCGTCGGCATCCTCAAGAAAACCAAAGGCACCATCACGCTCACCGTGCTTTCATAGGGAAGTGTGTTGACTGAGACACGCTTTCACACAAGTATTTCACAAACACACGTGTACATTCACACTCTTCACGTACACTCGGTAATCCGATAACAGAAATCCGACTCCGTCAGTAATCCGATCAATCAGACGAAGGGAAAACTCCAGGTTTATAAGAGTCACACGATCATCAGATGTCTACTTTCCAAGCAGACAGGAAGGCGGGGTCCCTGCTGGTTCACCCCACTGGTTGGTGTTACGTGGTCGTCCCCTGATCGGGGACAGCTGCAGCTGAGTGTGCACTCACAGACTGAGAAGAATAAGTGGAGTAGACGCAGTGAGGAATCGGATTACGGTGATAAAATACAGATGAGCTTGATCTTGATCTCAGAAATCGGACGATGCTGTTCACGCAAGCGTTTGAACGATCAGAGAACTGCGGAGTGTGATCACGATCGGATTACCGAGTGCATATAAATTCACTAACTCACTGTATGAAAGGCCTGTGTGCTGTACCCTCACTGTGTTAGACGTGGTAATCGATAGAGTCCAGCACTGCTGACACCGGGATCTGTTTCAGACACTCTTGTATTATTTTTAACATTGTTACAGTGTTTAACTCTTAGAAGTCACAGTTACGGATGATGAAGGATTTTATTCCCATCGGAATCAATTTTCCTACAAACCCTCCAGGTTTGAGTGGGTTTACGAGACGAGTTTCCCCTTTGAGACACATTTATAACTCCTGGTTTATCGAATTCCTGTAGAAAGTATCCAAACTTCCTGTTGTTCTGGTGTTTGAAGATGGTTTATGTGGTTTTAATTCTCAGCCTCTTACAGTTTTACTGAAAAACATCACTTACATATTTATTTCTGTACTTTTTTGACTCTGAAACAAATGGAAGAAGTCGGCCTCGACCCTGACGATATAGAATGTGCTGTAATTTCAGTGCAAACAGTTACTTAACTGTTATTAAATATATAATAACAATGATATAAATATCTGCACCCAGAAGGAAGATGAAGGAACAATAAATGATTCATACGTTTATAAAATTGATCTCCTCATACAGAAGTGGTGTCTCTCAGTACGGCGTCGGGTTTAACGCAACACGCCAGACGTCTCTGCATGGAGGTGTAGAGGTTCCTAATGGTGTCCTGTGATGATCCATCCCATGCAGCTTGAATGTTCTCACTCAGTTCTGCAGATGGCGTTTTAGGGGTGGAGTGTTGATAGAGCGTCCAATAGCGTCCCACACATTTTCAATCAGGGACAGGTCTGGAGATGAGACCGACCACGGCGTAGTATCTGTGTCTTCAAGATGAGATCTTGAGACGGCAGCAGTGTGTGGACGAGCCACTGGTTGCAGAACCTCATTATCGCTGGTCTGTTAGGTTTGATCGATTCTAGGTGCAGATATTTATTTCGTTTATATAAAACAACACTGATATCATAAGCTGACCTCAGGGAGGAAAACAATATAGAAGGAAAAACGTTCGGCACCACTGTTTTAAAACGAGCGTATGAAGTTCTTTTCTACCGATTAGTGCAGCAGTTGAATTAATTAGAACTATTTTTAATGATCTGCTGAGTTTAAAGGAGTTCTGGCTGTAATTCTTGATTAAAGACAGCTCTGCTCATCTTCAGCAGGAGAGATACCATCAGCCTTCAGCGCAGCGTCAGGCGGCTGCAGGGTGTCCTGACTTATTAAAGATATTCTCAGTGTATAGCCTGTTCATTAGTGTCAGGGTAGTTTACCGGGGGTCAGTCAGTGGCGGGGCATTGGGGCAGATGTTTCCGGGGCCGGGGTTAGACGACCCCCCTGTAGTTTACTTCATTTTAACGTGGTTTATTATCTTATTGGAATATGATACCCGACACTGGCTGCTTTAGCTGATATTTTTAGTCCCAGACTGCAAAAACACTAACGGTCACTTTGGATGAGCTTCATCTCCACTGATAGACACTCTTCCCGCCGTACCGTCGCTGAGGTTCAGGCTGACGCTCCGGAGGGATACGGCGAAGCGGGTTATTGAGGCGTCGGAACTGTTCTTTATGAGCGAACGCGGGATTAACCGGTGATCTCTGATAGTCACGTAGCTGCTCACACCACGTCTGTACTCAGAGCTACTCACAGTGTTGCTGTTAAAACCTGTATCTGTCAGAACTGTTTGTTAGAAACAGGAGATGCGTGATCTTCTGAAGCCCAGTGTTCTCTGTATGTTCTGCAGCTAAATCAATAAAAGTGACCTTCAGTGGATGATGTCCTTCACAACTGCTTCCATTAACTTTTTGGTTTTTTTTCCTTTGTTGTCAATGGATGGATGAGTGTGTGGATGGATGAGTGTGTGGATGGATGAGTGTGTGGATGGATGAGTGTGTGGATGGATGGATGGATTAAAAAAAAAAAAAATTAATTGTGGAACCACAAACTGACCCTTAAAAAAACAAAAATGTGGAGCACCGGCCCTTTAAGTAACTAAATTACTTTTATTTTGTAATTTTTTGTCCATTAATATGTATATATGGCCATAGAATATTAGATGTATGACATATATGTAATATATTATTATAAAAATAACAGCTGGGGAATGTATTAAATATGAGCTCAGATTAGATATAAATATATTAAATTATTAATTATAAAACATAATATCTTAGGATGGGAATTTATGGAACATTAGAAGGAAAGAAGGGTTTCAGGTATGTTTCTCCTCCCAAACCAAAAAAATCTGTGTATATTATTTTTAAGAGATACAAAAAAACAACATTATTTAAAAAAAAAAAGTTTATTTTATATTTGCTGAAAATGTTCAACTGCCTTAAACATAAAAAACCATGTACAAAGCCAGGAACTCCTCCCACTGTACACCCTCACCTGTACAGTCTAACAGCTCAGTCACATTCCATACATAAACAATGGAAATGGACTAAATGGCACTCCAGAACATTCTTTACTCCGGTAGAAACTACGGCACTTCTATTAAAGTCTGTGCGTGTCATTGCTCACTCCGACCACCAGGAGGGGAAACTGAGCAGACATGGAAAAAAAAAACCCAACCTAAATAAGATCTCAGAATTAATACCAGCTATTCTGATTTGTTTTCTAAGTTTAGACCAAAATAAACAGAAAATATGACCAGATATCAGCTGTGGTCACTGGAATACTCGTACAGATACAGGAGAGAGATGAGACTGAAGGAATTCCTGGAGAAAACAGACCCCTGAAAATCATGTACCGGTACATGAAAATGGACATTTCCATTCTGATGAGCCGGAATGTCCTGGTCGCTTTATCCGGGACACTGGAATAATTGAAACCCTCTCGCTGTAAACATTACACCTCGTTTAAAGTCAACAGTCCTGTTATTATAATAACATTATTAACAAAAAACAGCAGGAACTTAAACACCATTTAAGAAGTTCCTTAAAAATCCACCTTAAACTGCAAAACTGAAGAGTGAAAGTGAGTCATCAGAAAACCTTGAAATCTTAAGAACAAAAACACTGCAATTACCAGAAAACGAGTGATGGAATGAGCGATGAATATGAATAAAAATAATAATAATAATAATAATAATAATAAAACCAGGAGCAAACTGTAGTAGACGAGCTCCGAGTGAATTCCGGTTTTCTTCGTCTAATTCCTGAAGCAGCTTGGGAATCTCCGTCTCAGTTCCGTTTACGTCAGTCTGGATCAGCACGTTATTTCAAAGTAAATTAATTTAATATTAATATTAATCACACACGGGGGCTCCTGCACGATGCGTCCAACACAGTCGCTCCATAAACCAATGGTTTAATACGAAGCATAACACTATCCGTCAAACGTGGTGGAGGCAGTGTTGTAGCGCCGGCATGCACGACTGCAGCTGCTGCTGCTGGAAGTGCTTCACTGGTGTTGGATGAAGTTCTAATGATAGAAGGAGCAGGATGAATTCGAAAGTGTACAGAGCTCTACGTTCTGCTCACATACGGTCAAATACTGGAGAACTGATGGGTCAGCGTCATACGGTAGGTGACCGTAATCATTTTTACATTGTCCATCATGGTTTTCTAAACGTGGAGAGAACGTTTAACGTGGAAGAGCTGGTTCAGACTATTTTAAAACAGCAGATTTCTTTGATGTTTTATTTATTTTGAATGTTTGTCTCTATTTTTGGTCATTTTTAAAAGGTTGTATTTGTCTTAATATCATATCTGTCGCAGAAACTGCTCTTAAAACTACAATATTATTTATGGGTGTTATTTCAGGGACAGCGAATCGGCTGTTACTGGAACAGTCTTCACTGTACAGACGGATAATCTGTCCTCCTCGGTGGTGTCGTCTCAAAATAGCACAAAAACGAGCTTTCAAAGGCAAAGACATGGACTGAACTGAAGCAGGAAGACACACAGACTCGCTGTAACTGCAGACCTGCTCAACAATCCGAGAGACAACGGTCAATTTGTCCCCTGACTTTTGAACCTATAAAATGGGTGAACCCCTGTAATTAAAGTGGGACGTCTACACGTCAATCCTATCTTGACTGCTTGCGAAATACTTACGGACCCGTCTTTATATCGCAAGGCGTCTAAAATGATGTCCAATCATTCTAATGTGGTATTTTGTCCACATCATGCCCAACAATTCTTAGAGGCTTTTGTGGAGCAACGTCCAATATCTAAAATTGACCAGCACTGCGTTAGGCTTAGAACAATATAAAACAGTAAAAGCGACGCGGTTCTAAACGTCATTAAATAAGACAAAGAACTACAAAACAAAAAGAAAAAGAAAAAAGTGCTCCTTAACTACTGTCCTCCCTTTTCATCCACTCCAGCTGCCTTACCTTTTCAAATACAGAGTGGGTCAAAGGGCAGCCTGACCGAATTTATGGTCCTGTAAATTAGTGTCCAAGAAACAAACTGTCCATACCTCGAAGACAACTCGAAGACATTTTGTCCAGCTGACAGACTCTGAGAGGAGGAGCGTCACCTGACAAGACGGTCGTTTCCACGAATTGCCACCATTCTGACCAAGCCAACCAGTCCAAGAGTAAGACCGCTGGACTGCTACGGACTGGAACTGTATCGTCTTTATCCAGAATCCAGGTTCTGGGATCCGATGATGGTCAGGTTTGAGGTCTCGTGGTGAGACACACTGACCCAACCACCGGTGAGATGATCTGAGAGCATCGCATTCGACAGTCGCTCAGCTGTAGTAGTGATACGAGGGTCACTACCAGCTCAAAGACACGTGCGGGACATCCTACAGTCACGTCTCCTCATCTGGCATTTTCAGCAGGATAATGGTCCACACACAGCAAGGTTTCCTCAGGAATGTCTCCACCAGACTGAACACTTCCAGATTCATCACCAGTCCAGCATTTACAGGAGCAGGTTGTTTGGTCAATGCGTGAAGGTCAGTTGATCAGATGAATTTATCTGAAGTCTCATGAATAATAATTCAATATCTATTAATGACTGATTTAACCTGAAACGAGCAGCTGCTATGAAAAAATGAACAATGCTGCTGGAGTGTTTAAACCCCTCAGTGTCTCTGCTGGACCGAGAACAGTCCACCAACCAGAAATGTCCAGCCGACAGCGTCCTGTGGGCAGCGTCCTGTGAGCACTGATGAAGGACTAGAGGACGACCAACACAAACTGTGCAGAAACAGATGAGCTTCTGTCTCTGACTTTACATCTACAAGGTGGAGACACTCGGTAGGAGTGTCTGATAGAGTGGACAGTGAGTGGACACAGGGTTTAAACACTCCAGCAGCACTGCTGTGTCTGATCCACTTATACAAGTACAACACACACTAACACACCAAAGTGGTCTACAGCTGACCTACATACAGGCTTCCTGATTTGGCGTGTGGGTGTGTGGTCACTAAAGTTCCCTTTTAAGATCAATTCAGTTCCACTTTAGACTTCCAGCTTCAGGTCAGTGAAAAGCAGGACTTCGTGTTTTTGTTTCGTACTGTGATTCAAAGCGTTGTAAATGTTCCTGAGAGGTTGATGGAGTTGGTCTTGTTCTAGTTTTAAACAGAATGCTGTTTCCTCACAGAAGGACTCTCATAGTCGTGGACATCATTGATCTCTCTGAACTGCTCTTCATCAGGGACAGAACGAGTGCACGGACTGAAACATACACATACGCTCATTTAGGAGAACCAGCAGCACACAGGCCTGCCGTGGACCAGAAGCTGCTGGTTTCACATCACCGTGTGCTGAGAAAGAACCCCCTGCTCATAAAACCACACGGACTAAGAAAATGCATCCAGAAGAAAGACTGGAACCAGCCGTTAAAGGTGGTGGTGGTATCAACACGCTCTGGTGCTGTTTCACCACCAGTGGAACTGGTACATCAAATATCTGACCATAGCTCTGCCACAGGCCTGTTGGTGGCCACCAAAAGCATCCGGTCAAGGTGCTTTTGGAGTATTGCTCACCTTCAGGGAGTGTTAGTGAGTTAGTGCATTTGCACATCCGTGTCAGCAAATTAAAGTAGCTGAATGTGTTCAGCAGATGGAGTGTGCATAAATATTTGCACCCAGAACAGTTCAGAGTAATCAATGAGGTCCAGAATGGGAGATATTGCCCATGATGGGTGTATGTACCTTCTGTTGCCATAGTGATGTGGCTGTCCCTTTGAAGATAGTGGTCCTGCCTTTATATTCGTAGTCCTCTCAAGTTCAAACAAACAAAGTTCCAAAACATATGATCATCTAAATGGACATAAACGATAATGTTATTCCAGCTCTTCAGTTCTGCTACACTTTGAAAATTACGGATGTCATGGGCTCTCGCTAAGGACGTGCAATTTTTGGGAAACATCTTGGTATAGAACCGACAAAACTGGTTCTTCTACAGCACCAATCCTAAGAACCAGTAATGACTACTATTAAGAGTACGATTGGAGGCGGCAGTATCATAGTGTAGATGATTTGACGATGGTTTTAATGGTGATGTCCAGAACTATCCCTTCAGTTCTTCTTCAAGTCCTCACTTCTTCATTTCCCTTTTTCCACGAAGCTTCAAATATGGTTTAACCAATTGCAGCCACGGCAGAACGCTCCAGACCCTGCCCAGCTCTTTCTTCTCCTGCCATGCCAACTCCTCTTTCCTCTTCTCCAGCGAGGACAATGCTGCTACAGACTTCCCAGAAAGAATTCCGATGGTGTGGATGCAGGTTACAGCACAAGCATGGGGGGGTTTTGAGGGGGGGGGGGTAGGAATCAGGCTAGACAAGGAAACGCAGAGGGAAAGAGAGAGCTGCTCCCAGAGAAAGACCCAGAGCCAGGAAAAACGTCATCAGAGCTCCAGCTGTCTCTCCGTCCTTCGGAGCCACCAGCCTGGAAAACGAGGGAACATCGAGAAAACAGCCAAGGCACGCGTGATTATTCTGTTTACAATGACTGACCATTACAATAGTTCCCCAATATAACGTACAAGAATGCACTGGTACCAGTGGATCAGACACAGCAGTGCTGCTGGAGTGTTTAAACACTGTGTCCACTCACTGTCCACTCTATCAGACACTCCTACTGAGTGTCTCCACCTTGTAGATGTAAAGTCAGAGACAGAAGCTCATCTGTTTCTGCACAGTTTGTGTTGGTCGTCCTCTAGTCCTTCATCAGTGCTCACAGGACGCTGCCCACAGGACGCTGCCCACAGGACGCAGCACGGTTTAAACACTCCAGCAGCACTGCCGTGTCTGATCCACTGCTGAAATATAAAATGTCTCCCTATATAGTGCAATAGTGACTGAATAGGGCTCAAAGCCCCTTTTTGGTTACAACCATAAATGGAAATAAACACCTGCTGATGTACTTACTGTGGTGCATAAGACATGGACAGGCAGACGCAGTATCCACTGGAGACGGAGAACAGCATCATGATGATGACGAAGACCGCATCGTTGGAGAACAACACAGGCAGGTAGTGACGCTCCTGGACGTTACACAGCATCAGCAGAGGCACGAAGACCACCCGACTGACCACCAGGGCCGGAAACAGGCGACTTTCTTTAGGGGGCTGAGAGACGAGGAGAGATCAAACACACGTCTCTAAACCGGTCTTATGAACTCAGATCGACTGGACACTGGAAACGAACCACTATCTTAATCATAACCACGCACTCCTGCTCTGGGTCTTTCGCTTTACTACACTAACTCTCACTGGAGTTTGATGGTGTTTTATGTTCCAGTTCAGCGGAGGTTATCAAACACTGTCTTCTGTGGTGTTAAGATAAGAACATGGTCACAAAAGAGACAGAAGATTAGAAAGATACTGAAAACTCACCCACTGTACGAGAGACGTGACGGTTCTGCCGGTCCAGTCCATCACGTTAAAGATCAGAAAACAGCAAACAGGGATAAAATAATCCTCTGAGAACGAGAGACAGAAGATTATTCATTAACTCTGTCCTCAAAGTGCAGATCTGGGGTTGTTACCTGCTGTTTTCTAGACTTCATAACTCAGGATCAGAGTAACCTACAGACACGATACACAGAACAACCCAGAGAAAGGGGGCGGGGCTGATTCTCAATCTGCATACAGACTCTGACTGATCAGAGAGAGGGGGCGGGGCTGATTCTCAACCTGCACACAGACTCTGACTGATCAGAGAGAGGGGGCGGGGCTGATGCTCAATCTGTATACAGACTCTGACTGATCAGAGAGAGGGGGCGGGGCTGATGATCAACCTGCACACAGACTCTGACTGATCAGAGAGAGGGGGCGGGGCTGATGATCAACCTGCATACAGACTCTGACTGATCAGAGAGAGGGGGCGGGGCTGATGACATCACTGACGCAGATATTGGGTTACAGAGGAACATGAGAAGGGAGGGCCTGTGTTTTCTTTCTCAGGCAGTGTTAAAATTTCAGAATAAAAGTCCTGAGAAGGTATATTACTGATAAATATAATAATAATAAAAGACATTCAGTTTGTTTTGTATTTTATTTGGAGCACTTGTCACTGAACTCACCCCATTTTCCTGTGTAAACACTTTTCACGTCCACAGTGACAGCAGGGAAGACCGAGAGAGTGACCGTAAACACAAACGTTACACAAAACGCCATCACCCAGATCTGAGAGAGAGAGAAAGAGACAGAGAGAGAGACAGAGAGAGAGAGAGAGAGAGAGAGAGAGAGAGAGAGAGAGA
>CM067525.1:718995-836495 GCA_034509495.1 Acestrorhynchus altus
AGACTCTGACTGATCAGAGAGAGGGGGCGGGGCTGATACTCAACCTGCATACAGACTCTGACTGATCAGAGAGAGATTTAATGTTTAGTCGTTATAAGAAAAAACATACTATAATTTGTAGGTGCAAGTAAATAATTGGTCAAATGAATAAAATATCTGTTGAAAAAATACTTGAGTAGACTAAGATCTTCTGAAAATAAGATTACCTTTATGTGTGACTGTCTCCTATGAATATGTTTTTAATTTTTTGGTGAATGTTTGGTTTGGCGCATTATGAAAACAACCCTCAAAATTTGCCTGGAGATCTAAGATTTAAAGAAAAGAGGAAGAAAAAAAGAAACCCAAGAATTTACTGTTTCAATACAAATCCTAGATTCACTCGAGTACTTCAGGAGAGAGAGAGAGAGCGAGAGAGAGAGAGAGAGAGAGAGAGAGAAAGAGGGAGCGAGAGAGAGCGAGAGAGAGAGAGAAAGAGAGAGAGCAAGAGAGAGAGAAAGAGAGGGAGCGAGAGAGAGAGAGAGAGCGAGAGAGAGAGAGAGAGCGAGAGAAAGTGAGAGAGAGAGCGAGAGAAAAAGAGGGAGCGAGAAAGAGCGAGAGAGAGAGAAAGAGCGAGAGAGAGAGAGAAAGAGAGAAAGTGAGAGAGAGAGAGAAAAAGAGAGAGAGAGAGAGAGAGAGAGAAAAAGAGAGAGAGAGAGAGAGAGAGAGAGCGAGACAGTCCGTCATCAGTGGGAGAAGAAAGAATCTAAGCGGTCAGTAATGAAGGAACAGTGCAGCACTGTCTCGCAGCCACTGCAGGAACAAAGGCTTCCTTCACGGCTCCTCCAGACGGCGGCGGCAGCGTGAACGGGGTTGAGAAAATGATATAATGCAAAGTAAACTAAGCCTGAATGGGAGCTTTAAGGCAGTTCACTCGCAGACGTTCATCAAGTACACTTCACTTCCAGCTTCTGAAACGGTGAGGTTTATGATGCAGACCTGCGGAATGTAAGTTTACAGTTCATACCAGGGATTAACCTTTAGAACCCTTTAGAACTCCAGGCCAATTTTGTGGGGGGGTTCTGGATCCTATTAAAATGTGTCTTTTGAACACCGTGTGAGCACTGTTTACTGCTCTGTCCACGTGTACATGGTCAACCTGCATTGGGGGCAGGGAGGTCGACGATAAACGAGGTTTTCAGCATCACAGGAGCGGTCACGCATTTCCATTGTCTGACAGCTGGGCTGTCATTTGGCCACGCCCACTTCTTTGTTCTTCATTAATATAAATGTCTTTAGATACACAGAACGGTTGTGATGGGTACCCCAAAAATGACGATGTAGGTTACTTCACTATCCCACTTCTGACCACCTCCCTCACCGCAGTCGTGGTATTCAAGAGGTGGAAGATGGAGCTGGATTGATGTTCTTACTACAGTACCTCATTCGTCTCCTAGACGACAGAAACCCATTAAAACCAGTGGGTAGCTGAGGAGTGAGGGTGCACTGTTCCACTGTGCAGCATCGCTTTGCTTCCAAACATCACCTTCACGGAGGAGTCAGAGAAGGAAGCTGGGATCGGAAGGTACAAATATAAGCTCGTGGTTTTACCTTTAGGCAGCAGCCGGTGGGAAGTGTCCACTTCATAGCTCTGACTCCTGCTCCGGTCCAGATAATACCTGGCAAAGTCCTGAAGAACAGCAGAGAAAAGGCTGTCTACTGTACAGAACCATGTTTTTAACGCTGTACAGACGGGGTGGCAACAGCGGCTGGAGTGGAGCACATTTCCCTGCTCTAGCAGAGCTACTGAACCTGGCAGGTGGGATGAATCAGGTGGGCTTGAGCAGGAAAAGCACCAACGTGTGCAAGGTCTAACGCAAACACACTGATTATTAAAGTCAATTAACAACCAACTCCAGCAATTAAGCTCCTCCCACCTCCGAGGTCAAGATTAGACAATGACAAACACATTTTGCTAAAATAAATGGTGACTCCAGTATTATGGGAATTGGCTACCACCACCGTGTTCCACAGACTTCTGTACTTAGGGTCGTTGTCTTGTTGCATGACCCACAGTCTCTTAAGATACAGCTCAGACAGACGTCCTGACATTATCCTTTAGAATTTGTTGCTAAACCCATGCATCATCACACCTGTACCAGAACACACACATCAGTGATATTCAATACAGCTTCCAGTAAAAGGGAAACCAGTACGCACCAGTTTGGGCAGCAGTACGTAGCTGACCAGTGTTATCAGAGTCCCCACGCATGGAGTGATGAAATATCCCAGAGCTGCAGACTCATCATCTGCTTCACCTGCAGTCCACACACAAACATACACCACATGGACAAAAGTATTGGGACACGTGCTTATATCGATTGCTTCTGAAATCAAGGGACTTGATTATACGATTATACGTTTTAAATAGTTTAGTGGACAGTGAGTGGACACAGTGTTTAAACACTCCAGCAGCACTGAGTGGTTGATCAGTGTATAAAGGGTTCACACTCGGTTCTGTACCGTGTTCGTTATGGTACGTTTGTCTGGCAGTTTGAGAGACTCACTTGCGATGGCGCAGAGCATGGCAACAGCAGCAAACGTCCCTGCCAGTCCCTGTCCACTCATAAACACCGCACTGTACTTCTGAGGCAGCAGTCCGACCAAACCAAACAGACTGCCCTGCAGCACGGCTCCAAACGCTAGAGACAGAGAGACAGAATAAAACATCGTTTAGAAATACAGGAAATTCTAAAGGGTTCACAAGGTTCGAGCAACACCGTATATGACGGAAACACACAGTTTGAGTTTGTCCGCCTTCAACAGCACAACAGGCACCGCCACTCACAGTTGATAAACCAGATGGTTGCCATGGTGATGGAGAAGAAGCGGTCCTGATCCATAGGAACCTTCACCAGAATGGCGGTGAGGATGAAGAGGATGAGGATGAAGACCAGGCTGCCTGCTATTCGCATCTTCTCGGAAATCCTGAAGGACAAAAGGACGATTAGTCGGAGCGAAACGGGGCCGAAAGGGAACGCCGTGCTGTAACAGACAACCGCACCGGCGAGCGCTCACGTGTGTATTCTGAGCTCGGCTCCATCAGGACGAAACAATGGGAAGAGGAACCACAGCTGGCAGAGCATGTGGGAGAAGAACGCCGTTAGTGACGCATGGTAATGTCGAGTCAGCAGGCAGGAAGCAACCCAGTAAAACCACAGCGACTTACTGAACAAACCATCGTCTACCGTACAATTAATATCAGCTCCTTCATTCACAGCCTACAGTCCTTCACTCACACAAACAACCGAAATACTTAGAAATACTTCAATTAATACTGTCTATTAATACTCCTTTCATAGTAGCTCCTTAATTCATTAGTTACTAAATACATCAACATTTAACAGCAGTTACACTCAGCAGTTCATACCAGTGACTCATTCATACCAATCATTAAATAACTACTAAGATAAATTACTGAATTACTCATGAATTATTCATACCAAATACAAAACTAATTCATAATGGATACTGAATAATTCAGAGTAAATAGTCACTAACGCAGTACTACTGAAAAATCCATAGTAAATAATAAATAATTCATAGTGGATATTGAATAATAAGAATCAGGCGGATAATTCCTAATGGATACTCATAGTGGACCACATTCATGATGCATAATGAATAAACTACAGGAGACACTAAATACCTAATTGTTGTTTCTGAGAAATCCATGATTATACGGAACAATTCATAGTGGATCTGTATATAATGCACTGCAATTTTCATTTTTCATAATATTAGTTACTAAATTATTGTAATTCATTACTAAACTCTGTGGTTCCTTATTAATATAAGTGCTGCGACGCGGCTGATCTGGGTGCGGTGACGTGGCGGATCTGGGTGCGGTGACGTGGCGGATCTGGGTGCGGTGACGCGGCGGATCTGGGTGCCGCGACGCGGCGGATCTGGGTGCCGCGACGCGGCGGATCTGGGTGCCGCGACGTGGCGGATCTGGGTGCTGCGACGCGGCGGATCTGGGTGCTGCGACGCAGCGGATCTGGGTGCGGCAACGCAGCGGATCTGGGTGCTGCGACGTGGCGGATCTGGGTGCTGCGACGTGGCGGATCTGGGTGCCGCGACGTGGCGGATCTGGGTGCGGTGACGTAGCGTCTCACCGCGGGTACAGGATGGAGTTGAGGAGGGTGAAGAGCAGCAGCGGGAGCTGCGACAGTAAAGTCATCCAGTTGTCGAAGTAATACTCCTTCCGGGCAGTGACCGTCTCGTTGCTCCACATCGACGTGTTCAGTCTGTTGTTGAAATACTGTTTAAACAAACAGAAATTAGAGCCATTAATCACTGGACCTTTACTCCGGTCAGCCACAACATTAAGACCATCCCTATTTCTCCTCTCACTGTCCACTCTATCAGCTCCTCTGATCACACAGCAGCTCTTTGTGGTTCTATAATTCCAGACTGTAGTTCATCTGTTTCTCTGATACTTTATTCTCCTCCTTTCACCCTGATCTTCAATGATCAGGACCCCACAGGACCACCACAGAGCAGATATGATGTGGGTGGTGGCTCATTCTCAGCACTGCAGTGCTGCTGGAGTGTTTAAACACTGTGTCCACTCACTGTCCACTCTGTTAGACACTCCCTAGTTGATGTATAGTGTATGGTCTTTCAAAACAGGCCCATTGGATCAGAGGACCTTTGGAGCTGAAACCCGGGGGACTTACAGACGAAAGAAAATCTCCTTCTGCATTAAAATCTTCACCGTAGGAAGTAACGACGTGATTAATCTATGAAAAACACGAAGGTCAGGCAATAACGTTCAGTGTCCGTGCAACACCAAATGACTTCTGAAGGATCGGATTAAGCAGGTGACCTTCTCCCTGACCTCATTTTTGCAGACTGAGCTTCCCGTCATAAACCTCGTTTTTCATGCAAATTAGCGTCACTAAGCGCCCGAGAACAAGCGAGTCCTAATACAGCTGGCAAAGCATGAAGGCAAAGCCAACACAGTGGGTTTGGACTTTGATGTTGTGGTTGTTCTTGTTGTTTTAATGAAAGAATGCAGTTTTTTTTTTACCCTCGAGGCGGTCATGAAAAAATTCCATGGCAGGAGTGTTCCTAGTCCAAGGATGAAGAAAATGATTCCGACCAAATAGGCTCTGTTGGAGAAGAAAAGAGAGAAAATGAAAACACAAAGTTAAAACCCGTCGGAAAAGCAGATTTACATTTTCATATCTGAGTATAAGAGGAGACAGGGTGGTCCTCCCATAGCTCCTAAAAGTCGATCAGGAACCACATCAAACAAACGAGACCGAAATATCTCACTGATCATTTATTTATTGATCCAAAGTTCCAGCTCTGTGAGGGCAACGGTATGAACCTCTACGATCAGAAGGTGAAATAAGAGTCGGGGGTTTTCAACCAATGGGGAGCCAATCAGGTGCTCAAAGAGCAGGGATCTATCAAAGTCTGATCTTCACATGCTTGTGGAAGTGTATCATGAACAAAGGAGATTCTGAAGAGCTCAGAAGAAGAGCTGCTGATGTTCATTGGGCTGGAGAAGGTTACAGGACCATCTCTAAAGAGGTTGGACTCCACCGATCCACAGACAGGTTGTACAAATAGAGGAGATTCAGGACATCAGGTTTCTAAAGGGTGTACATTCTTAAATCCACTGAACTCAGTTCTTCACTCCTAAACAAATGACCTCACTTGCATCGCAGAGCCTACAGTCTGGTTCAACACCAACACCGACGTCACTACATCTACTCACCGGTCCCTCGGTGCGCCTTCTTTAGGCCTCATCGTTTACGTTGTGACTGTGGGCAGCTGGAGGAGGAAACAGAAGATGATCATTAAACTCTGAACTTCTAATAAACCAAAGCCCAGCAACTCAAACACTTGTAAAGATTCCAGAGTCAGAAGTTAAAGCTCAGTAGAAGCTTCGGTCAGAGCTGTTATTAGCTGTTATTAAACGGGAGGGTTGGGTTAGATCCTCAAATCTGAAACCTCAGGACTCTAAACCCTACCCACGGTTTCCTTGGAACCAAACACAGACACACATACATACAAAGGCACTGGGACATCTGCTCATTCATCGTTTCTTCTGAAACCATCACATAGGACAGTCGCCCAGCCCAGAACATCCTGCGGTCACATGGCATCTTCAGCAGGATAACACCAGATTCATCACCAGTCCAGCATTTACGGGAGCAGCTGGACTCCAGCTTCCGTAACCTACGAGTGAGCAGGATCTACAGGTCCAGCTGCACCATCTGTGGGTAAATGTTCTGCAGGATGACGTATGGAACCTGTACTTCCATGACCAACCGGATCTCACCTTATATCCAGACTAGAGAACCAACAGGGAACTAGAACCTCCTTTCAGTTTAATAAACTCATCCTTTACTCTGATACTGTAATTAATTACATCATCATTACATTCACACACAAACATTCAGTCCAACAACTACTACTTGGGGAGCTTTGTTTTGGTATCTCACATCTGTTTTGGTCAACACTCTGGGAGGAGTACAACGAGTTAGAACCTGCCGCTCCTTCTTTAAAAGACAGATGAAAACATTCAGTGTGGTCTGCTGCTCGTTCCAGCTCCTCATATAACCCTTCATCATGATGCTTCTGGACTGTAAGAGGAAAACAGCTTCCCGTTCTGCTTCTGAAAAACACAAACAATCTTATCCAGCCATAAAAAAATCACTAAAGCTCTGCCAGTAAAAGCCGCAGCAGCCCAGAGGGTCTTACAAACCGAACACAAGAACCAGCAGGCCTTGTGGTCCTGCATCAGTCTCCAACCTTCATCTGCTCCGTTTGTCAGCAGAGAGCAAGTAGTCTGTATATCTGAGGTCCACTTTCAGTAAGATGACCAAAATGGACATCAGGAAGGAGGATGACGGTGATCTGATCAACCGGCGTAGTATCTGTGTCTTCAAGACCGAGATCTTGAGACGGCAGCTGTATATGGACGAGCGAATGAAGACACTTGTTCAAGTAGGTCTCTCAGATCCCTCACGTCGCTTCTTCTGTCCACTGCCCCCAACAGTGTGCTGTGGTAATATCCACATGACCCGTATGTTATCACAACCCTGCTTACCGGAGCCCTACGATGCGACTCCTCTCGAACTGCTCCAACTGCTTCCGTACGTAACCTCGCTTGTAAAGGATGTTCCAACACCACGACAAGTACAAGTCAGGTACAGCGATGAGGCCCATCCTGGTCACGTGCAAGGCTGAGTATGAAATCTGAATGGCTTGCATTCCTCACGATGTCGCACCTACTCACCGGATGTCATTCCTATCTGGATTTTTTCAAGGTTCCTCTGAAACAATTAAGCTGCCAGTGCTGACGTCAGAAACCACAGCACACTGCGATGTTCCCGGCACGGTGTGGTTTAGTCACAAGATGAACAGACACTGAGGGCGAATTCCGATTATTCACGGTGCTCTGTGTTCCTGTGGCTCCTGGCGTTTTGCTGGGTGACAAAACAAACAGCGTTTAGTACCCAACCGTAGTGACGCCAGAACCCCACCAGCTTCTTTCTCACACTGGTGACGTTGGGGTCACACCTGCACTCGCTCAATGATGGGGCCAGTCTCGGGGCCAGTGCTTAGACGGCTCGGTCATTTAGGGGCTCCTTGATAACAGCCTTATTGTGAAACTCGGGGTTTTACAGCATTCCTACACCGAGCAGGGCTGTACGGATGAACCACGGCAACAAATGGATCGCTTCACTTAACTGCTACATCACAACCAGACCGACAAAATAAAAGTCACTAATTCAAACAAACCGAGTCACCTTAAGTCACCACTTCAAATCAAGACGTCAATAAGTCACTAAAACAAACACTGTCACAATGCAAACAGGTTCCTGATGTAAACATACAGACCATGTCACCACAAGCTACTAATTCAAACACTGTCATAATAAAAGTCTCTCATACAAATGAAGCAGTGACGATTCTGCTTCTCTCATATTTGTTTCTTACCTGCTGATCCACGATTCAAAAACTGACCAGACCTGAAAAGTGGATGTTGTGACACATCTCTCTATGACTGTCTGGCATCTCCGTTGGTTGTGGAGAGTTCTAGAAGCCTGAGCAAACAGGACTATGTAAAGAGCTTTGCTCCGGAAGGCTCCATTAACGACAACGTCAGAACCAAGTCCCCCGAGCCTGGACGTAACGAAGTGTTCAGGAAACTCGCTGCTGCTGTTCCTCGGCAGGTCTGAGTCACCACTACATACCAAATCCAGGAGATCAGTATCAGCTTCTCAGTGCTCTTCATAACAGCAATTCAATATCACTGGAACCAGTCCTAGTAGAACAACCGGTAGCTCTGGGGAGTTGACCCCAGTTGATGAGCTGTGCTGCTCTGCTCTTCACTAGGGGTGGATGGACTTTGGGAATTGAGCGTCAGTGCAGATAAATCTTCATGTACGTATCTGCCACTGCATACTTTACTTACAGATATAAAAGAATTCCGCATGGAGGAGCAGGAAAACCCTCCTCCCAGTCGATGGCAGAGACGATAGACGGTTCTAGGAAACTGGCATTATTTCAGCCATTACTTCACATGACTGGATGCAATTCTTAGAAAGATCTATGACCAACGGCAAAGAACCTTTTGAAGCACCTTTATTTTAAGGACTTCAGAGGAACCAGACTTGCGTTTGACGTGGGCTCAGTCACGTCACCCTGAAGCTGTTCTTGGTGTTTCTAGGAATCCTTTCATCTGTGATTGGGCTGCTGGCTCTGCTCTGAACTAATGGTTTGTTTGAGGAAATGACTCATGAGTTAAATTATAGGTAAGTTCCCAAAAGTCAGCCGAGCGTCTAAAAATGTAAAATCTCACATTTCATAAACTACGAGACCGACCTCATCGAACCATGGAGGGGGCGGGGCTGATGCTCAACCTGCATACAGACTCTGACTGATCAGAGAGAGGGGGCGGGGCTGATGATCAACCTGCATACAGACTCTGACTGATCAGAGAGAGGGGGCGGGGCTGATGATCAACCTGCATACAGACTCTGACTGATCAGAGAGAGGGGGCGGGGCTGATGATCAACCTGCATACAGACACTGTCTGATCAGAGAGAGGGGGCGGGGCTGATACTCAACCTGCATACAGACTCTGACTGATCAGAGAGAGGGGGCGGGGCTGATGATCAACCTGCATTCAGACTCTGACTGATCAGAGAGAGGGGGCGGGGCTGATGATCAACCTGCATACAGACACTGTCTGATCAGAGAGAGGGGGCGGGGCTGATGCTCAACCTGAAAATGAGAACATAGGGGCTGTTTGTTCACAGTGTTCAAATTTCAGAATAAAAGTCCTTAGAAGGTCTAATACTGATACATACATAAATAATAAAATAATAAAGTACATTCAGGCTGTTGCCAAGTATTCTGAAGAACGTATAACGTCAACATCCAGAACATTTGTCCGAGGGTTTGACAGGTTAAATGGTCATTAGAATCCAAACACGGGTTTAACAACACCATCAGCATTCCGAGGAAAACTGACTCCCTGGATTTTGTGTTTTTCTTCATCTAAAATGCAGAACAGCTCTCCTCAACATCTCATCCATCCTACAGCTCCGACTGTCCGCCTTCAGCTTTTGTAGCGTCGGATTTATGGCTCCGACTGTGTGCTGTCTATACGCTTATACGCCCAAAGCAGGGTTTTGATGCCAATGAGAAGCTTGGGAAAACTGGACGGTTGAGCTGATTCCTAATTCAGAGAACAATGCTCATAAAGGCCTTTAATAACGAAAGTGCTGTGCTTTATACAGCTGATTTAAACAGCGCTGGAGAAAAGCTGCTCTTTATGGACGGGACTTTTGACGGTCAACAGGGACGGGGCAGCCGTGGCCTAAAGGTTAAGGGAGGGAGCTTGGGAACTGGTCAGTGTTTCAATTCCCTTTCTTCAATTCCAGCAGGACATGTCCCCAATTCTCTGTTTCTCACAAACCAGTGCACTTCATCTGTCCACTCTGGGATTCAAAACATGAGTGTGTGTGTGTGTGTGTGTGTGTGTGTGTGTGTGTGTGTGTGTGTGTGTGTGTGTGTGTGTGTGAGAGAGAGGGGTGAAAGAACTCCACTGATAAGAATAAAAGAGTGCTGACCTTCCTAATACAGGTCACATACACACACAAACCCCTGTCTGTGTGTGTGTGTGTGTGTGTGTGTGTGTGTGTGTGTGTGTGTGTGTGTGTGTGTGATTTGGGGGAAGGGAGAGAATTGATTAGGCTGTCATTTCAAGCAAGAGTGTGAAGATAGAGCAGATGCCATTCTCAGCAGAGCAGATGGCCTACAGTTACAGAAATCCCGCCAACAGCAATATCTCGTGAAAAAGTTCGGACACGCCCACGTTTATTACGTCTCTAAATACCTGAAACCAGAATCAGGTGCAGAACATCAGCTGCTAATGATCAGACCATCCTTAGAGAGGACTTTGGAGGAGACAGTCTTATTTAAACCTCAGACATTAGTTTGGTTTGCTCCTGATTGTTGAAGTGAGTGGGATCATCATGGTCATAACGTATAATTATATCATCAGGTGACCAGTTGCTGGTCACCTTCACCACAGAGCTTTCTGCTGTGGGCCTCAGTCCAGAACAGGTCTACTGGCACTGGTTAATCTAGGGCCATTATCCTTCACAGCACTCAGCAAGGACTAAGCAGCCATTATCTGTAGCTTCGGGCCAGCAGTGGCTAATTTTGTCCTCTATTAGGCTGGAACCAAACCCAGTAGCCAACAGACAGACAGACAGACAGGTGGTCAGTCTATCCAGCCTATACTCAATACCCAGATTTGGACGACTTCTCGTTTTCCAGATTAGGTTCCAGATTATCGGTTTAACAAACGACGCCAACAGAAGAACAAGCAGTGCATTCAGAGGGAAATAAGACCAAATTAATTAACTTTAACTTCAGTAATGTGTCCCAAACACTGTCCCACACACTGTCCCAGCAGTATATACTTCTATCGTTCCAGACTGTAGTTCATCTGTTTCTCTGCAGACTTTATTCTCCTCCTTTCACCCTGATCTTCAATGATCAGGACCCCACAGGACCACCACAGAGCAGATATGATGTGGGTGGTGGGTCATTCTCAGCACTGCAGTCACACTGACATGGTGGTGGTGTGTTAGTGTGTGTTGCTGGTACGAGTGGATCAGACACAGCAGAGCTGCTGGAGTGTTTAAACCCCTAAGCGTCACTGCTGGACCGAGAACGCCCTTATTTTCCTTATGTATTCATCTGATTATATTTCTATAGAAGTGTATCTGGTTGCATCTCGTTCCTCCAAAAAGGGGAAGCTTAAAAAATTGCATGGAAGAGGAAGAAAACACAGATAGTGTTTGGATGAAAAAATAATGCAGGAATAATTGCAATAAATAATAATATTGTGATTTTAATCATTTAATGCTACTGATAGAAATAAAGTAATGCAGTCATACCCTTTAAAGAGCCGTTCACTTTGAATTATGAAGCATTTTCAGACATCTGAATCAAAATAACAGTTTTAATTTAAAATATCCTCAATAAACAAACATGAATCCAGTTTTTAAAGACATGAGCGAGCTCGTCCGGCCAATGAGGTCAGCAAAAACGACTCGTGTCCATTTACTGTCCGATAAGACAGAATCAGAATGACTTTATTAATCTCATCTTTATAAAAGATAAACACAGTAAAGGTGATGTTCATTATGCTTCATTATCTGGCTGTTTTAGTTTTATTATTATTATTTTTTTTTTTTTAGTTCCACACACACTCAGTACAGATAAATAAACAGCACGGTATAAACAACATAAACATTTTATCATAATAAAGACAGAAAAAACAAATATTAATAAGATTCTTAACTTATATTAGATATTTTAATTAAAACACTAAAATGCATTAATTGCAGTGTTTTATTTTACATAAAACACAGGATTACAGTATAAAGAGGGTTATATTATTGGATTATAATAATATGGTTAAAATCTAAACTCTGCCTCTGTTTAATTAACACACCTGAGACTTTTATTTAGTAATAAATAATAAAAGTCCCGTTTAATTCTTTATAATCCCTTTGAGGCCGGTTAATTGTCCTGCCCCGCAGCGGGGGACACGAGGACAGCTGTGTCTTATCGATATGATCAGTATTAAAGCCGATATTAGTTTTAATGTGAAAACTGATCATTAATCGAACCGACCGTATCCCATAAAGCTCACGCGCACTAATATCAGACCATATCCGGTCGCACGCGCTGATTAAATCATCAGATCAATCACTGATATCGATAAACTCACCTCCGATCAGCGTCTCATCGCTGCGCCCAGTAAACCCAGTATGACCCAGTAAACCTGCAGTACATCAGCACACTGAGCATAGTTCCGGGGGCGGGGCTTCACGCCCTTGCTTGAGGCCCCGCCCACCTGACTGATTAAATTTAAATAAAAATGAATATATATTAAAACAGAAGAAGAATGGAATAGAACTTTATTGATCCCTTGGGAGGGTTCCTTCAGGTTTAAAATGAAATGTAATACGAAAATAAATTAAAATAAAAAAATAAAAATAACATTTCTTCTTCTGGTCTGAAGTGAAACGTTGCCGTGAACGCGCCGCGCGCCCCCAGTACACCGTGCAGAGGTTGAGCTCTGAGTCTCTCATGCTTTTATTACTGAATGCAATAAAATCCTCACAGCAATCTCCCAGAATCTAGTAGACGATCTCTGGACAGTAGAGACAGTGACCCCATCAGAAGCAGGAGAAGCTCTTTAATGCCCCTGATTGAATGAGCAGGTGTCCCAATACTTCTGTCCCTGCTGCGCATCCTAAAGCACACTGCATGCCTGCTTTATGATAAGGAGGCAGTGAGGAATGATTCTTTGGCGCCCTCTGGTGGACCTCAGTCCCACCCTCAGCTAATAATCAGGCCCTTTTTCAAGTCCATCAGATGTTGGATCAGAAAAACATGAACTTCTACCTTAAGTTGGAGTCTTTGCTCATAATGTCCAAAGATTTTGTCTACATTGTTGGCATTCCTATAACTGCTCCAGCTCCTGGCCAGCTGTTACTGATTTTCAGATGGTTTAAGCTGATCCTGGATGTTGGTGTGATTGAAAACTGCTCATCCAGATGGGAAGGTACTCCAGGACCTCATTCTTGACCAGCATAGAGTATGCTTTCTTGCTGGTCAATAGGACTTGGTGGCTGGTCCCTCTCCTTAGGGGCAGGCATGCTGTCTCTGATTGGTAGGTGGCGCTCTCACTCCATATCACACTCAGAACTATGCTGGATGACTAACTTTTAGTCATTGTATCGGAGCTGGGCCCCTCCCTTCTCATGTTCCTCTATAACCCAATATCTGGGTCAGTGATGTCATCAGCCCCGCCCCCTCTCTCTGATCAGTCAGAGTCTGTATGCAGGTTGAGCATCAGCCCCGCCCCCTCTCTCTGATCAGTCAGAGTCTGTATGCAGGTTGAACATCAGCCCCGCCCCCTCTCTCTGATCAGTCAGGTTATATAGAGTCAGTCTGTAGGGTGTTCTGTGTATCGTGTCTGTAGGTTACTCTGATCCTGAGTTATGAAGCCTAGAATACAGTACGTAACGGCCTGTGAAGTGCAGATCTCGGGCTGTACGAGTTAAATAGTGATGTCTGTAGAGGAGAGCTGAGGAACCAGTTTGATCTTGCAGATCTGCGTAACATTGAAGCTGAATTGTTAGGACCACTAGTTTCAGCATGCAGATGAAATGCTGAGATGTTCAGCATGTTGAAACAGAACTGTTGGAGTCACTTCAGTTGCAGCCCCTTCACTTTCAGTGATTGGCTGTTCAGTAGATCTTCTCTGATGTTCTGTATAACAGTCACTCCACATATGAGTTTTAACTGGAATGTTTTAAAACAAACTACTGAAGAACATCAGAAAGCATATCCATATCACCAAGCTGGCCACCCAACATAACCAGCATGACCAGCATGACCAAGCTGGCCAACCGGCATGACCAACATCACCAAGATGGTCAACCAGCCTGACTATCAAAACCAGGCTCTTCAACCAGCATCACCAATCTGGTTGACCAAGCTTGACTAAGCATTACCAGCATCATCAAGCGTGTTGCCTAGAAGCCTGGTTGACCAGAGTGACCAGCATTACCAAGTTGATAGACCAGCATGACCAGCATGGCCATGCATGACTAAACCAGTCAAAGACTCCATGAGCACTCCATGATCACACTGGTTGACCAGTATGATCACAATCCAATGCAGCAGGTTAACCAGTTAGTCTACAAGTGGAATAAAGTGTTTACCAGCTTAAACTTTCAGACAGCTCCCAGTATAAACTGGTCTAGATCTGGCTTTCTCAGCCTGATTACCAGTTCACATAAACCCTCCTTCTAACAACACTCATGAGATACAGATGTTCCCAGTGTGTGTCCCAATCAGCTGCTGTTCAACTGGAATGTGGAACTTTCCCAGATGTGCAGAGCAGACAGCAGCGCCCCGCAGAGGAGAGACGGGGTACTGCAGATCACTGAGGGCTTTAAAGGAGTTGTGTGGTGAAGCACATGCAGAAGAGAGAGCAGAGCAGCTCAGCAACAGGCATCTGCTGGAGCTCAGAGCAGCTCTCAGAGAGGAACCGAGAGAGGAACCCAGCTTCTGCACTGCGCTGGACAAACTTTAACGGTAAAACCTGTGTGTGTGTGTGTGTGTGTGTGTGTGTGTGTGTGTGTGTGTGTAAAGACGAGCTGCTTGCATGCCATTCCTTTACGCGTGATGCACAGCTGGGTTTAGGTGCACCAGCGTTTAAGGAGCTCCTTGCGCGCAGCACTTGTGCTTCTGCCAACTCCTGATTAGAACTGCGCAAAAAGAGAGAGAGAGAGAGAGAGAGAGAGAGAGAGAGAGAGAGAGAGAGTCAGCCTGCACCAGTGCATGCATTGCAAAGCTCCACGCGCAGCCAGACGGTGCAGACACAGTCCACAGACAGATCAGAACCATCTGTTGCACCAAACCTGCATCGGATCATCTTCACCCTTTAGCTCCTCAGTCCTCATACAGCCCTACAGCACCGTCCACTGACCATCTGGATTGTTGTTGATTAATAGGATCATCATCTCAAAAAGTTGCCACTTTGAAATTACAACATTACATCCGTCTGTATCTCTACATACTTTATTCTCCTCCTTTCACCCTGATCTTCAATGACCAAGACCCCACAGGACCACCACAGAGCAGCTATGATGTGGGTGGTGGGTCATTCTCAGCACTGCAGTCACACTGACATGGTGGTGGTGTGTTAGTGTGTGTTGCTGGTACGAATGGATCAGACGTAGCAGTGCTGCTGGAGTGTTTAAACACTGTGTCCACTCACTGTCCACTCTATCAGACACTCCTACCGAGTGTCTCCACCTTGTAGATGTAAAGTCAGAGACAGAAGCTGATCTGTTTCTGCACAGTTTGCGTTGGTCATCCTCTAGTCCTTCACCAGTGCTCACAGGACGCTGCCCACAGGATGCTGTCATCTGGACATTTCTGATGGTGGACTGGGTTAATTACCATAGTTTAAGAAACATTTGAGGTGGGCATTTCAGGTCCAGTAGGTCAAAATCTGCCCCAGAATATTCTTCCGAGCAGCTCGGCCGTGGGAACACAATCCTAGGGTGGATTTTGACGTGCTGGAGCTGAGATGCAAACCTCCAGCACCAGCCGGCAAGATCTCCACAGAGACAGGCTCAGTGGTCAGGAGAAGCTCATTGAGTTATGTATTGATTTGCCTCCCATCTCATTATGGCTCATGTGGGGTCACCCAGCTCGAGGAGTGCTGAGGAGGTGGGCTCATTGTGATGCCACAGACAGGGCTCAGTGTGTGGGTGGGATCAGTTCTGAATGGAAGGGTGTCTGACTGTAGTGTCACACACACCTATAGGTGGTGATTTAAAGCGTGGATTAAGTCTAGTCTCCAGCTGTAGTGACCTGTGGCCACGATAACTATATTGGTTTGGACGATACATTGTCCCAGAAATAATGGTGATAAATATCATTGTGATTTTAAAACACTGATATAATGATAATGTAAAAGCATAATAATTACACCCTTTAAAACAGCAACACAGTCTTCAGTTTTTATATATATTCTAAATAAATACAATAAAACCAGGGTTTTTTAGACAACATATATCAAGATCATGTCCATGTACTCTTAAAGTTCCCTCCCCCAAAGGAACAAAATAATTTGAGAACTGAGGAGGGTCCCCTTCATCTCTTTTGTAGACAACGTTGGTTGTCTACACAGAGACAAGAATGGGACTTGCCACCAGAGTCTGCATTTTATCTGGTACAGGCCGTGCATAACACTTCCAAGCACCCAATAAAACTAATGTTTAGATGGTCCCTCTAGTCCCTTCCTGCGTCCTCTCCCCCAAAGGAACCATATAAATTGGAAATGGACGAGGGTCCCTGTCCCCTTTCAGGAAATGAAAATGAACGGAGAGGGACCTTTTTGTGCAAATGAAAGGAATGTAGGAATCGACAAAACACAATCCCCCTTTTAAAGGTAGCAAACAGGGGACACCCCCCCCCCCACACACACACACACACACACCTTTTTAAAATGGAAACGGACACATTTGCAGTTACGTTGGTCTGTTATAGTGTCTGTAATGAAGACCAAAGGTGATCTGGCATCGTACGAAGTTGCACCCACACCATCACACCAGACCTTCTGGACAGCGACGCTGTACACAGACTCACTGGTCGTCTCCACCGAGACAAAAGTGGGACTCATCACTGAAGACGACCTGATATTCTGAGTGACTCCATGACAGTCTGGTACGACAGCAGTGCAGTCAGACGGAATAACTGATTGTTGACCGATGAAGTTGATCAGGTGTTTATGTTTTTATTCATTGCCCAGCTCTAGGACTGCTGTTGGATATTGAAGTAAACCCTCCCCCTTTCCTGCTCTCTTAACTCTACGTAAGGATTTGGCAGGTCTCTGCTTTGTTCATGTCTGGGCTTCCACGTCCCAGCTTTGCAGGAGATATGAGAGATCAAGCCTAAATCTGAACCTGCTGTTATGTAGTGCTTTTTGAATCTCACAGGAACACTCTTACCCTCCCTGATCTAATATTAACGTCTGTCTTAACCCAAATCTCCCCCACGTTCTGCAGTTGAAACCCGTTAGCTCTGTATTGTTAGGCTGTAGTAAATCCTCTGAAAGCCCTGTGAAGATAAAGAGAGTCTGAGGAGAAATCCCTCTGTAATGGTGTGGACGACTTGTGACCTCTGAATAGGGCAGGTCGTAACTGATTGACAGACGGAATTTTGTGACATTTGGCTTTGGTTCCACAGCTCTGGAATGGACAACTGAAAGATACTTTGACAAGAACCAGAACCTGGAGTCAGTCCACAGCAGTCCAAGTTTCTATGTTTAATTTCACATCTCTAGGGTGGCCCTACAGTCTAACTGCTGCTCGTTAAGCAGGGAGCACTCTACCTCCACCTCCAGGTTGGGAATAAACAGTAAATAATGTGAAGGGGAGGAGCCACAGACTAAACGTATTACACAGTTTATTTGATGTTTTCAGTTTTTGAGGCTCCACTGTGGATCCGTGTGTTAATCAGCCAGAACGGAACCTGTACCTCCATGACCAACCGGATCTCACCTTATATCCAGACTAGAGGTGTATATTCTTTCTCCAAGCTCGTTCCTCTGATTCCGTTGGGAATTTCTTTGCCAGGGGTTTGTTTTATTGCACCAGTCGTTCAGGCTTGTTCTCAATGGTGATCATAATGGTAAACTGGTCATGATATTATGTAAACCAATCGATTGATCGAACGGCCTTCAGATTGCTGGCATTTTCCAGCACACACACACACACACACACACACACACACACACACACACACACACACACACACACACACACACACACTATCATATTCCATGCCTCTTACAATAGGTAAACTGAGCTTTCACCTTTTCACGGTACCAGCGCTGTATGTGAATGCTTTATTGTAGTCTCTTATTTAATTGGAGCTTTTTTAATAATGTCATTCATGCTGAACAAACAGATCTGGTTCAGGAGGGAGCAGTGCGGCTGGGCCAGCGCAGAAAGGAAAAATCAATCCCACCAGCACGAGAGCGAGAGCGAGAGCGAGGCAGACAGAGAGAAAAAAGTGATGTCTACTAACAAAGGCGAGTAATTACTGCGAGCTTCGCTGCACAGACAGGGCCCTTGATTGGTAGAGAACATGTGATTTAGTGGGTCCCCATAATGCTGGAAGAGTAGTGAGGTGTGTAAGCGCAGTCATTCAGCTGCTTTCTAATTGTCGTTCACTTGCAGCACGGATCGACTTCAGCTGTGACAGAGAGGGGTGGACGCAGTGCTCTGAAATGAGGGCTCATATAGGAGTTGATACTAACCTTACACACATGGTACCTTTGTACTTAGTTGTGTTCCCACATTCCACGTACTGGAGCTTTGCATGTACTACTGTGGACCGACGCTACGTGAAAACGCGAGGGCTCAGCGTGAGCACTATGATCCGAGGATCGGAGGTTCGACTCTGATTGGCAGAGGTCTGAGAGGGCAGTTGGGTACCCAGTGTGATGCTGACCAGCAGAGGTGTCTGTTTGCCCAGGTTAACAGGCATCTGGTTGATGTTGTATTGGAGGTATGGCATCAAGTTCGCAGTTGGCTTCGCTTGCCTTCAGTCCCAGTGTTGCGGTCGTGGTCCTAACAGAGTCCTAAACGAGTTGGGTAATTTGCACCCCAAATTGGGGAGGAAAGTCACAATTAAAAAACTCATTTTATTCTATGGCTTATTCTTCAGTACCTTCAGGGACTTGAGTGTAAACTGGTGGAGCTGTTCTTAGGTTATTGAAATGTCTAATGACACTTTCGGCCTGAGACTATTGCACAGACAGTCGTCAGTTCTGCCGTCACTGCTTCAAGTCTGTATTTAAACGTTCGCTCAATTCTAGAAGGGACGGTTCCCTATTCATTAGTCCAGTGTTTCCCAACCCTGTTCCTGGAGGCACACCTGCCCTACACGTTTTAGCTTTAACACACCGCTCGCAGCTCCCCTTGAAGGGCTTGTAAATGAGCTGATTAGCTGAATCGGGTGTGGGGTGGACGATGAGCTCTAAAACATGCAGAGAATGTATGCCTCCAGGAACAGGGTTTGGAAACACTGCACTAGTCTATACAATGTATAAATGACAGCAGTTCACTGTTCATGCATGCTTTAATAACCATGGACATCCTCCATGCTGAAGTTGTGGCTGTGGCTGAAGTGGATCCCTGTTCCCTTTAGTGTTCGAAGCTGTGACTAGCTGATCTGTGCCAAGCATGCGCAAAATTGGCCAAGCGACGCGGGTCAGGTGAAGCGACACTGTGCGAGCAGGAGGTTGTACGGTGGGCCTGCTTATACTGAAATACAGACTGAAATTAGATCATCACTTTACACGTCTTCTGCAGAAAATGATGACCACTCCCAGACCTTGAAAATGCCCTTTAGTGTAAGAACACTGATACACGTCCACCTCTCCACCTGATTATACTCCAGGCAGGAAAGCACTAGAATATTTTGCGGAGGTCAGAGCTGGCCAGAGCCACGGGCGAAATCATTCACGACTTTGCTGCTAATGAGTTGCAAGGTAAGGCAGAAGAGTGATTCGCCTCTCACATCAAAAAAGATGATCTTCTGGGAGGGAAATTAAAGTGCAGACACGGTAAGAGCATGTAAGGTCACAGTTACAAAGATGGTGCTAATTGACATCCATTATGCAGCATCTTTTGAAGGTGGGTGTTGACTAGGTATTTTCATGTCGTTGCCTTGCAAGAAGAGTTTTGATTGGTTAAGGGACATGTTTATAGGTGAGAGAGCCTGTTGGTGCATGGAAAAGCTCCAGCGTGAATCAACTGTGGCCAAAGTGTGGATGATTATAGCAGCAGAGGTGCAGCCCCAGCAGAGGTTTTCAGGATTTTACTCTCTTGGTAATGCAGCTCCATCACTTTGATGTCAGGCTTTGGTTGTTTGTAGTCCTAACCCTAACCCTAACCCTGTAGTCCTAACCCTCACCCTAACCCTTGAGTTCATTTTGGTAATAGAGGCTGAGCTGCAGCAGTGTCACCAAGGCAGTCGGAAACAAATTCTTTAGGCGGATTCTGACTTGCTGGACCTGAAATGCCCACCTCTGACCTGTACACAGCAGGCTTATGTTAATATGAGCCGAAGATGAAAAATGTGGCATTCCATTTGATCAAATTATGCAAGCGTTCTCTGGTGCCAAAGCTCAGAGTATCCCCATATCTCCCTTTCCATACTGGGATGAGTCACTGAGAGAGAGGCCGAGAACGAGCCAGCATGCAAATGTTGCCGAGGCTATGTTTAGGATTTTCTCCTTCCTGATCCTCTGTATGGAGGCATGGTCTTATCTCTGGCACCATCACAGTCAAAACACAGGAAGCTGTGCTTGACCTCTGGCCTTCTTACGGCCTGGTTTGAAAAATGGATGAACAGGAAGCTGTAGGTTCCACCGCTGAGCCTGTTTTAGAGACACAGTGTTCGTGTGGTTACCCTGAGGGATCTGGACTGGATATGAACGAAGTCCAGTTAGTGCTTTCACTTTATGTAAATAAGTATGGTTTTGGTTTTGCATCCAAGCCTGGGGTTAAACCGGGTCAGAAACAGGTCGGTTTTCGTTCTGAACAACCAGCAGCAACACGTGATTCCAGTCTCTTAATCAATCAGTCGTCAAACACCACATCCTATTGGGCATCTTGGCGTTGACCACGGTGCCTCCACACACGGATTCATTGGTCATCTCCACCAGGACAAAAGGAGGATTCATCACAGAAGATGACCATCTGGAACGACACGGCGGTCAAAGCATATCCCTAATAAGATGGACATACCTTTCAGACTTGCAGATTTATCAAAAAAATGATCAAAGAGGATTTGAAACATTGAGCATTGTTGCTTCTGTATTGCATCTAAACCACAAAGAACTCTCACTGATTGTGCTGGAAGGTTCTCCAGCCCTTCAGGAGATAGAAAGTACCTTCATTTGCATTTCTGGTTTAACGATTGGCTGGTTACAGTGAGCTTTTTCACAGGAAGTGAATGTTTTATGAGTATAACCAGACAAAGAAGCATTTGAAAGAGGAGGGAGAGAATGATGTCCCTGTCAGTCAGTCTGCTGCAGTCTATTCTCTCTCTCTCTTTTTCTGCCTGACGTATCATATCATTGTTTCATTGTGAGAAGTGCTGCCGTTCCTCTAGCTCTGGCTCTTCGTGTCTCACTCACGATCTCTCTCATTCTCAAAAAAAGCAGCTGCTGAAGTTCTGCAGGACTGTGCTGCACATCTCGAGAAGTCCTGTCTGAGAAGCAGAGGTAGAGAAGGGTTCTGAAGCATCATTGAACTGCCCACCAGAGGTCCGCACGTTGTGGTCCTGTCGGTATTCTAGGTTTCTTATCTCATGATCAGTATATATTTAATTATAATGTGATAATCGTGATAATCATGGTCAGTAACCACTTTGTTGAAGCTCCTTTTGGCAGCAATTACAGCCTGAAGTCTTTTTGAGTTTCACCACCAGTTTTTGGGAAGGTTCTCCCATTCTTCTTTGCAGAACCTCTCCATCAGATTGGGTGGGGAGCGTCAGTGCAAAGACATTTTTAGATATCTCCAGAGGTTTTCAGGTTCGTGTCTGAGCTCTGGATGGGTTACTCAAGGACGTTCACAGAGCTGTCCTGAAGCCACTCCTTTGTTGTCTTGGCTGTGCGCTCAGGGTTGTTGTCCTGTTGGAAGATAAAGCTTCATCCCAGTCTGACTGTCCCAATGATTTGAATCCTACACTGCGATTACTTCCCGGATGCTCTGTAATCATCTAAATTATTGCGTTATCAGGGCAGAAACACACAAAACATGGTGAAATTCATACAAATATTTGAATTCTGTTAATATTTCAAATGAAGTCAAATTAGAGTCGACTAGGATCTCCTGCAAATAACAATATCTGGTATATGTGACTCTCATTTTTTGGTGAATTAAAGTCAAACTAGAGAACTAAAGAACTCTAGTTTTAAAGTTATGGTCTTTTGTTGCACAATCGTCCTACCCTTATCTTCTCCATTACTGTTTCTTATGCTTCTTACTTTCTTTTCACTTGTATGTGCATACACACACACACACACACACACACACACACACACACACACACACACACACATCCGGTATTTGTTGTGCCCCATTTTTTTTTCATATCTGCAAAAGAACAGGCAGAACAGGAAGCATCTGCCCAGTGGAGACCATATAGAAAATGAAAACAGCGTAACCAATCTCTCTTAAAGTCTGATGTCAGACATAGCTAACAATTGGTCAGTTCTTTTGGACTGTCCTGCTTCAATACCAAAGGCACTGTTGTGCAGCAATAACTGCAATAAATGATTCCAGTAAGTGTTGATCAGTCCTGCACTAATTTGAGTCCATTCCTCTGAACAAACCAGCTTCAGCTCTGTGATGTTGGTGGGTTTCCTCCATCACCTGCTGCTTCAGCTCCTTCACAACATCTCTACTGGATAAAGGTATGGACTCTGACTGGACCATTCCAGAACATTACCTTCATTCGTGTTTAAACATTGTTTGGTAGAACCACTTATGATTAGGGTTGTTGTCTTGTTGCATAACCCACATTATATTGAGATTCAGCTCACAGACAGATGTCCTGATTTCTTCCTTTAGAATCTGCTGGTATAATTTAGAATTCCATCTGCTCCATCAGTGATGGCAAGCTGTTCTTGCCAAAAGTCCACAAAACATTGTTCCAGTATCTTCTGGTTCGTCCATGTGATTTTTATCAAAGTGCAGACGGGCAGTAATGTTCTTTATGGAGATCAGCAGCTTCTCTGTGCAGCCCTGCCCTGCTCACCACTGTTCAGTGTTCTCCTGATGGTGGACTCATGAACATTAACATTAGTCAATGTGAGAAAGGCTTTCAGTTGACTAGAAGTTCTCTTGGGTTCCTTTGTGAGCTGGTGGACTATTCCACACCTTGCTCTTGATCTTTGTTAGTGGAGCACGGTAATGATGGTCCTGAATCTCCTCCATTTGTACACAATCTGTCTGACTGTGGATCAGTGGAGTCCAAACTCTTTAGAGATAGTTTTCCAGCCTGATGGGCATAATCAACTCAGAAATCTCTTTTGTTGGTGTCATGATGCAGTTCCACACACACACACACACACACACACACACACACACACACACACACACACGTCTGCATGTGCATGCATGCTCATGCATCTCCCTCCTCCAGGGCATGAGTCTGAACTAAGTAAGTTGGTTCTTCTGTGTCCATAAGATACTGCAGAAAGAGACAAGCATAGGAAGCTTCTAAACACACACACACACACACACACACACACACACAGCTACAGGACCAAAATAGCTACTATCAAAAGCAAGCAATTGTAGACGTCCAAATCAGCCTTAAACAGGAGGCAGAAGCATGCATGCGCTCGCTCGTGTACACACACACACACACACACACACACACACACACACACACACACACACACACACACACACACACACACACACAATTCCAAATGCATCCTTCCTATTTTATTTATTGTGTTCCTTAAACTACTTCCTATCACAGCTTTTAAAATGCACTCGTTACTTTAGTTTTTGTGCTAAAGTAAGAATATTTCGGTGAACGTTCTGCAGGGTGTGAGCTACACTCAGCGAATGTGGACACTTCTCTACAATGTTTTTATGTGCAGTTTCCACAAATCCTCATCCTGACCAGTGTCTGATAATTAGGTTGGATCTGATCTGACCTGAATCGTAAAGAGTGAATGATGACCCCTCAGAGAGATACTTGTCTCTGACATATGAGATTGGCTGACCTTGTTCATCCAGAGTCACATGTAATTACAGGTATAATTAACCGTATGCAGGAGGAGGGCGGTAGCCAGGGTGTTTATGTCGGGCTTCTGGACGAGGGTTGTAGTTTGAAGGGTCTCCATGGTCTCCAGGGTTCCACCTGAACCCCAAAGATGCACAAAGAAAGGATGTAGTGTTGAAAGGCCACAGGTGTCCTTTAACAAATCAGACTTGGGTGTTTGGTTGACTGTCCACCTGTCAGGCTTCAGACCAGGTGCTCACGTTCCTGGTACTGCAACCTACCTTGGATTGGTTACCAATCAATGCAGTGTTGTTTACCATGCCCTTAACCTTGACAACCCTTTGGAAGAGCAAGTCACCACTCACACAATGGGAGGAAGGCAACAACAATGGGAACACATTTGACCTCAATCAGCCTAAGTGAACTAATTATCTAGTGCTACAAAATTTGAGAAGTTTAAACTAATTATTTTGGTTTTCAAGCAAGGGGACACTGTGGACACACAGGCCTGTGTAGCGGTTAGGATGTTGTGGCTAGGAGGCTTTAAGTAGGTCTAGGTTGTAGGGCTGTGACGGTGTATATGGGTGAGAGTGGGAGGGCGGTAGAAACCTCTGAAACCATGAAAGTGTTCCAGAAGGTCAGAAGGCAATTTCATACGACGCCAGACCACCCTCCATTTACTGACTCTGTGCAGCCCCTCTGTTGAGGACGTGTCCTCGGTTCCACTGAAACTGCTGTAAATGTGGGCTGGTTGGCTTTGAAACACTAAGGTTCTTCTAAGCCCTACCTGTGATACTCCACATGACCTGGAGTAACAGGATGAGAGGGAGAGACCAGTAGTTCCACACAAGACTGGGCTGCTGCAGGCGCCGCAGTCATTAATGCTTTGCCAAAATCACGAGTGATTGATTGGACGTGGGCACATGTGTATTGGAGTGGGATGGTGCCAGTTGTTATCTGAATGGGTGATGTCCTCCCAGCGTCAGTATTGATTCTGTGTTTCTAATTAGTGCTTGTCTTTGCTGCGTCCCCTACGAGGCTAATACGGCCTATTTTAGAGTCTCAATCACCACACATGCACTGATGACTGCGTCTTCATGGACCTTTTTTCATGTGTCTATGTTTTCATACGTTCTCAGAACAGAAACTGAGCCTACCTTTGTAGGAAAACCTTTGGAAGTGTGAAAATTCCTAGACTTGTTTAGTAGGGATGTGCTGAAGTTTCATTTTTGGGCCGAAAACAAAACCAAACAAAGTGAAAATTTAAGTGTATCAAAGAAAAAAAACCCAATTAGAAAATTACATAAATAAAAATATTTATTGATGAACATTTTTAAAGGCCCTGCAGATGCACCAACAAACCACTAAATGACCAACTGCACAATATTGTCCTCCCAAGCAGCAAGCTGATTGTCTCTTTTTATTGAAGATCGGGACTTTATTAGGAAACGGTGTGATGCAATGTTCCAGGGTCTCGAAACCTAAACATTTTGCTGTTTAAAGTAAATCTTCTGAATTAGGTCTCAGTAGTGTTTCTGTTAATGGTCCAGTTCAGAAGGGGCTTTGTCCTTCTTCTGAAGGTGGGGTGAGGGCGGTTGGTATGGGTTGTCTGGCTGTTCTTCAGCTGACGGTTCACTTTCGGATCACGGTCCAGGGGTTGGGGTGGTCAGCTCATTATATCCTTAGGGGCTATAGGCCATGAAGCCCAGGCCAGGTGATGCCCCTGGCCGATGGTCTGCCAGTAGGTGACCTTTTCTTTAGTAGGTGTGTAGATGGCAGTGCAGAAGTGAAGAATGTGTGGCCGATGGTTTATTCGGATCATGTTTTTTAGGAGAACGTGACAGGATGACAGAGCACTGTGGGGTGGTATCAGTGTATCAGTAATAAGAATAAAGATACAGCATTCCAGCATTCACAGTGACTGGCAGTGTGGTACCGTATGTTCCCGTACAGCAGGAAAACAAGCCTGTGTGTGTGTTATTTCTGTAACACTGTGTGTGGGAGTGCTATCTCCTATCTTGAGTGTACTATCTTCAGCCGAACATGTACTCATCCGAGAGCAGGGGCTGTCAGGCTGTCAGCGGTTGGTGTAGTGCAGTGGGTAACACCACCACCCTGCCCGTGGCAGACTATTCAGATTCGATTTCCTGGCTGGGCACTAATGAGTGCTTGGGTAAAGAGCCCTTAGTGCCCGGTGCTGCATTCGCCTACCTGTGTAACATGTTTCAAACGCAGCGCGCTGTGGATATTGTACCATCGTATCTCTGACTCTGTTACTGCAGCTCAAACGGAGACCTGTTCTGGTGTTCCTTACCTTAGGTTCCACCTGTCACATAAGCTGAGGACTCTCACAAACTGATCTTCTGACGCTGCTGTGGGTTTGAGTGTCACTTCAGCGTGTTCTGATGGAAAAGGAAACTGTCCTCATCAAAGTCTCCGGTCTGGTTGCTACAGTATCCAAAGTGGTTGCAATAGTGTTGTGAATTGGTTGCTAAGGTGTTACTATGGTATAGTTGTTGGTTTTTAAGGCATTGCCTGCTGGTTGCTAGGCAGTTGCTATAGTACCCCAGAAGAGTTGTTGATGCTCATCAGACTGGAAAAGAAAGCTGCTGCTCTCCAAAAAGAACATTGCTGCCCATCTGCTGTTTGATAAAGATCACACGGACGAGCCAGAAGACTACCGGAACAATGTTCTGTGGACAGATGAGGGGCAGGAGGGCTTGGTGGGACACTGAAATTCGAAATTCTGAAGGAAAATGTCAGGACAGTCTGAGAGCTGAATCTCAGAGAACGTATGTCATGCACAAAGACAGTGACCCTAAGCGGAAGGAGCTGAAGCAGCAGTTCATGGGAGGAAACCCACCAACATAACAGCGCTGAAGCTGGTTTATACGGAGGAATGGACTCAAATTAGTGCACAGACTGTAATACTTAATCATTGTCCTCAACAAATAAATGAGACGGTGTAACATTTTTGCCTCATTTGTTTTGTTTGGTTCTCTACTTTTATTAATAGTGTGAAAGTGTTGAAGTTTGTGCAGAAATATAGAAAATGATAACAGTGTCACAGGTAGTCAAGCGCCTCTGTAAGTGCTAAAGCAGGCAGTCCCTCAACCTGCAGATCCTGTGTCTCATCTCTAATAATTTATTCTGGCAGCTGGGTGGAATAATCAATAGCCCTGTAGTCAATCAGCACATATATGGATGCACGTGAACACACACACACACACACACACACACACACACACACACACACACACACACACACACACACACACACACACACACACACACACACACACACACACACACACACACACCCTGGAGGGCTCAGCAATGTGTACTAGGTCTGCGAGGTCTATGTCACCAGGCAACAGCAGCTCTCACGCCATACAACTTATCAATCCTATATACACTGTGTAAGTGGGAGAGATTGACTGACAGAAGATAAACACTTGTTTACCAGGGTGGGACGAGTGAGACCAGGGGACCTAGATTGAGAGAGAAGCCTATAAATAACACAAGTATTTAAGTATTGAGTGTTTTGATGTATAAATGAATGTTTCTGAAAGTTTTACTGGAGTTGCTCTTCAATATCAAACCATCTTCTAATATTCAGATCATCACCAGCTTAATCGCTGTGTAATCACTGTATTGAACACGGCTCTAGCTGCTGGGGATTTTAATAGTCCAGACTGAGAGTCGTCTCTGATTGGGCAGCTTCTACCAGCACCTCAAACACTGCTGGTATGGTCAGTATTTCTAATGTAATGGCTTGTGTTGGTTGAACAAGTTGCTGAACATGGAGGACATCTAATGTTAGCTGTAGATGTTCCTCAGAGTGACATCGAGTGAGGGTATGAGTAGTACACCATCAATCCATCTCTCTCTCTCTCTCTCTCTCTCTCTTTTATCCCTCTCTCTCTCATTCTGAGGGCTGTAATTGAGTGTGTCCGCCCACCTCTCTGCAGCACAGAGACAGTAAGGGAAGGGGACACACACACACACACACACACACACACACACACACACACACACACACACACACACACACACATACTACACGTTACTGCAGTGCCTTGTCTCCATCACCACACAATGAAGAGCCATAAAAAGACTGGTGCAGTGTGAGGGGGGGAAGAGGGGGTGTCTGTGGAACAAGTGTGTAAATGCACGTGTGTGTGTGCTTTCACACTCGCTCTGTTTCTCTTTTTATCTATATAGTAATTATATATCAATTTAATTAGTATATACTATACATAGCTCACACTCATCGTTAAAAATGTGTTTTCTGTACACACACTGCGGTGAGCTATAACACTGCTGCCGTCTCAAGATCTCATCTTGAAGACACAGATACTACGCCGTGGTCGGTCTCATCTCCAGACCTGTCCCTGATTGAAAATGTGTGGGACGCTATTGGACGCTCTATCAACACTCCACCCCTACCACACCATCTGCAGAACTGAGTGAGAACATTCAAGCTGCATGGGATGGATCATCACAGGACACCATTAGGAACCTCTACACCTCCATGCAGAGACGTCTGGCGTGTTGCGTTAAACCCGACGCCGTCCTGAGAGACACCACTTCTGTATGAGTAGATCAATAAATATTGATCAGATCAGACTACAGTTATCATCAGTTATTGATCCTGATCAGCTTTGTATCATTGCAGTCCCACACTTTCTTCTGGGGGAAAATATTTTTTGAGTGTGTGTGTGTCTGTATACATGACCCACTTTGACATGGGCCACACTGTGATGTCTAGTCGACTGGGTCAGATGAAGTGGTCAGCACCTAAGTGCTCCAGCGAAAGGCAGCAAGCTGGGTATTAGGGTTGCTCGATAATGTTTCGTGGAATTGTGTTCATGCATTTGTGTGTGTGTGTGTGTGTGTGTGTGTGTGTGTGTGAGGACCATATAACCACATTTAGTTGCTAGAAACTCTCATGCCTCTGACGAATGAGCTGTCTGAATCTAACAGGGTTCAGTCAGTCACACATTGGCTCAGACACAGTTATCAGGAAATGTGTGGTGAGTCTGTATGTTCTGTATGTTGCACTCACTGTGTGTTTTCGATGGGCTGAAGGTCATACAGTCATATGAAAACATTAGAACCATGAACCTTTGACTTTAACCTATATAATCATCTGGACGTCTGATCTTCACTGTAACTCCACTGAGAGATGGAGGTGATAAAACTAAACAACTGAAGAAACGTCTTTAAACATCATTAATAGAAATGTCATTTATTATGAGGATAAAGTTCAGACCCTCTGTCCTAATATCTGTTTCTCCTCCTTTGTCTGAAATAATGTCAGTGAGATGTTTCTAGAACCGTCTACCGTCTCGGACATCGACTGGAAGAACGACGTTCCCACTCCTCCATGCGGAATTCTTTCAGCTCTGTGATGTTTCAGTGTCAGTCTTTGTGCAGACGCTCTTACGTTCTCCTCAAACCACCTCTGATACCATAAAGATCTCATAGTGGTTTCTATGATGGAGAGATCCGAATCATTCAGCTTTGGATTCATCTGTCCATCTGTAAGGGTTTCCTCCTTAAACTCCTCCCAAGAAGATCAAACTGGTTTGGTCTCTTTCTGATGGTAGAAGCTGCACTTTGACATAAGCTGTGGCAGGACCTACCTGTAGGTCTGTGATGAACATTTTAGGAATGTTGGATCTTCTTTATTCGTCTTCTGGTTCTGCTCTTGGGTTGGTCACGTGGGCTATTATTCTGAATGTTCTCCACTTGTAAATGATGTTCTGGACAGTGGAACGGATGATTTCTAATTGTTCTGAGATCTTATTAAATCCCTTCTCAGACTCATCTGCATCTACAACCTTCTTTCTGAAGATCTCTTTGGATCTGATCATGGTGATCCCACTCCCTCCAACAATCAAGAGCAAACCAAACTAATGTCTGAACAAGGTTTGAACAAGACAGGCTCCTCCTGTTTAGTTATATCACCTCCATCTCTCAGTGTAGATACAATGAGGATCAAATATTTATGTTTTTATATGTCAAAGGTGTCCTGCAACTTCATAACTGTGTGTGTGTGTGTGTGTGTGTGTGTGTGTGTGCGTGTGTGTGTGTGTGTGTGTGTGTGTGTTGCCCTGTTTCTCCAGTGCAGACACACAGAGCAGGAGCCTGCGCAGAGCCTGAATCATGACTTTGTGTCTGCAGCAGGAAATGGTAGATTGTGGTTTCTTCTCTACACAGGGTTGATGGCGTGACAAGGTGTCAGTTGTTCTGTCTATGCAGGCGAATGTTCTTTCTGATATACGCACGCTGTGGCTATCTGAGGCCTGCTGATCGTCCCACAGTCATCTGTCCTCGGTGTTTGTCTCACATGTCTCACATGTTTATAGATGTTGTGTGCAAATGAATGAATATTGAACATCGGCAGTGACACTAAAGTCGTGCTCTTGGCTCTGTTCTCCAACATGGACTACAAGAAGACTCACTAAGAAAGGATAGACTAGGTATCCAGTTCTTGCATTCGTCCTTATCCACGAGAGAGAGCTCTCGAAAGGTTAAGAGCTTGTATGTTGTCGAACACAAGAACTGATTGGTGAACATGGAAGACCATTTAAGAGCACAATAGAAGAGAAACTGTTCCAGATTGAGAACACTCTCCAAAATGATCATAAAGACTCAAAGGGATCTTTGAGCGACACCATAGAAGAATGACTTTTAAACCGTGAAAAGGTTCCTAGGGGTTCATGTGCACCAAGTTGGATTATGGTGTGGAAAAATAACAAGCCTCTTGGGGAACCAAGGTGGAGAGTTTGAACATCACTATCCTGATCCTCACTCAGCCCAGTGCAGTGAGGACGAGAACACAGCAGAACTAACCAGCACCACTAACAGAAACCCACTGCTCTGTCTTTATATTCCCCTTCTGAGCCTTGGTTCCTCCCAAGGTTTCTTCTTCCCAGTCTGAGTTTTTCCTGCCACTGTCACCTGCTGCCTGCTCATAAGAGTTTCGGACCTGGATTTTTGACGCCTTCTTTGTAAAAACCGCTACATAAATAAACTTTGATTGATAGATTGAGATGACATGAAGGTGAACCTGGACCAGAGTAATGAAAACAGGGGGCACCGTGGAGGAACTAGGAGCTGCTCTCAGTCCAAAGCAAGCCACCTCATGTTTGCATATTTGCCTGCCAGTGGAGCTGAATCACTCCTTGCCGATCATGTTGCAGCAGTACGATGGATTCCGCAGAGAAGCATTTATCTTCATTAGGTCCAGATAGCACCACAGCTCTCGACAGTGACCGGGGAACCAAAATAACTCTGGAGTATTTCTGGGCCAAAAATTATGAAAACTGATTGGCCCAGTCGGTGTTTCGTAATCCTGGTCCTGGAGGCACCCCTACCTTGCTGGACATAATAGTAACAGTAGCAGATAGTTAGTGTCTCACAATGTCAAACCTACCCACTAGGTTTTGTTCCTGTCGGCTGATCTTCAGGGTTGTGTTGTGAGTATTGCACATGCACAGCATTTTGATGATGAAATGATATATTTCGTAACTCTGATTCTCATCAGGAAGTCCCACTGACATCGGCTGGACTCTCAGACTGTCGGTGTAGGTGGTTTGCGGTTCATGTCTTTAAGATGATCTCATCTTTCTCGCTGGAAGCCACAGTGTTGCTCTCACAGATTGTGTATTAACCTCCCTGTAGTGCTATTCTTGTGGTGAACACACTCCAGTAAAGGTGACTACACACTTTCAACTGCACTAATGCTGAGTCCAACGTCTTGGTGTAGCGTTTGAGGAGATGAGAAAGGAACGCTACCAGTTCCACAGACACCCAGTTAATTTAAGAGCATCTCCTCTTCATTTTGCACTCGTTCTGAGAACATCAGAACCCCGGTATGGAGGATGTGGGTGGTTCGAAGCCTCCTCAGCTTCAGTGCCTTGACCTCAATTTTTGTATGTCTGCATGTTGCACTGATTTCATTCGCTGTATAAATACAATGTACAGACGTTAAGTCAAAGCATTTATTCTACAGGAATAATAAAGGAGACCACCTTCAGAAGGGCTGCTTTGTCACTCTCTGTACCACATTCATACTCTTAGTGATTTAGGAGCACAAGGTTAGGTGTTCGTGGCTAAACATACGACATTCATTCAATGTAACTACTTCATTCCTTTTTTCAGGAATTCTAAAGTGGAAGAGGTGGAGTGGAGGAAGAGAAGGAACTGAGGAAGAGGGTGGAAAGAGAGTAAAAAGGGAAAGATGGATTCGCTACAGATGGAGTCGGCCACGGTAGATGAACTGGTGAACGCCTGCATCCAAGCTTTTGGTCAGTCTGTTTAAACAGCAGTCTTATTTATTTCCTGTGACATCATCAAAAATAGCTGCACCCAGAAGGAATCAACTGCCTAACTGTCATGGAGTCAGAAAGATACTACGCCAGTCGGTCTCATCTCCAGACCTGTCCCTGATTGAAAATATTGATCAGATCAGACTACAGTTATCATCAGTTATTGATCCTGATCACCTTCATCTTCCTTCACTATAGAACTGCAGACCCACACGTCCTTCTGGGTGCAGATATTTGTGATTATAAGCATATATTTTTTCATGTTTTGTTGAATTTACTAATTTTGTTCATTTCAGGCTCAAATTCGGCTTTATTTCAAGCATCTGTTGAACATTTCTCTGTTGTTCTGCGTTCTGTGCTTTTCATTAGATGATACTGGAAAACTGAAGGACAAATCTTTAGTCCGGATGTTCCTGATGATGCACCCCTGGTACCTGCCCTCCACTGACCTGGCCAAGAAACTACTGCTCAAGTATCCTTCTCTAATACACACAGATATGTTTAAAATGTGGTATTCAATTCTCAGTCCTGGTTCTGGAGAACCACTGCCCTGTTTATTCTAGAAATATCCCTAATTCCAGCACCACCTGATCCAACTGGTGAGCCAAACTGGGAATGTTCCAGCTGGAAAACTCTAAAACAAGCAGGGCAATGGTACTCTGGGACCAGGATTGAGAAGCTGCTCCAGCTGGTTAAACTGCTCAAGGTGGTTTAGATATTCCAGCTGGTCATTCTGGTTGTGTTGGTAAAGCATAGTGTTTTTGTTTTGGTCTGTTGGTTTCATTGGTCTACAAGCATGATAGCCCTGACTTAGCTAGACACCCAGTATGACCAGTGAGAAGGTTTTGCTGTAGTGATCAGTTTATTTATTGTACTATATTAAGTGTAGGAACTTATATTCACAGCAAAAGAAATATTGAACAGAATGGACGTTAAAGGTTCTTAATGTGATGGCAGATCTCAGGAGGAGGACTGCACTGCAGAGCTCAGGAGCAGAATCTGCCATCTAGTCAAGTAAGAGCACTTTTAACGCTTTGGCCATTTGACAGTATTAACGGAGGAGTGATGGGAAATAAAACCTCCACACTTTACAGAGAGATTATTTAGACCCAGTAGATCTTCAGTGATCAGGACCCCACAGGACCACCACAGAGCAGATATGATGTGGGTGGTGGGTCATTCTCAGCACTGCAGTCACACTGACATGGTGGTGGTGTGTTAGTGTGTGTTGTGCTGGTACGAGTGGATGAAGGACTAGAGGATGATCTATCTATCTATCTATCTATCTATCTATCTATCTATCTATCTATCTATCTATCTATCTATCTATCTATCTATCTTCAACAAAAGGTTACATACTGCTGGGTTTGAAGAGATCTTTTATCAGTTTTCTCATAAATGCTCTCTCTCTCTCTTTCACTCTTTGTCTCTCTCTCTCTCTCTCTCTCTCTCTCTCTCTCTGTCTGTAGGTACTGGATCTCAGAGTTTCCTGTAGAGTTTAATCTTAATCCTGCTTTAGCTGAACAGATTAGAGATTTGAGGGAACAACTCAACACGGAGGGCAATGAGCAGGACAGTCAGCTCATTGACATAGAAAGTGTGTAAGTACACACACACACACACACACACACACACACACGTCTATTTGACGTCTTCTGTGAATTATGTCCATAATGGCATTTCTTAAACGTATTTTATTTTTATTTCATTAAACTGTCATCCATTTTCCCTCTATTTTATGCATTTTATCTGTGCGAAAGGTGCAACAGATAAATATGATTATTATAAGTCTTCAAAACTCAAAACAGTATTCATATTAAAACGTAATCTAACAGGAAGGGTTAGAATTAAGCGGCACAGAAGCAGAGTGTTGTCTTAAATAACTTAATGGCTGTGAGTTAATGACTCATAATCATATATATATAAACGTGGGTTATCAGGGACATTAGAAGGGTAGAATACTTTCATCCAATCAGATCGTGTGGCTGTAAGTAACCGTGGCCTCTACTGAAGTGTGTCATGTGGCTGAAACCTCTGCAGATGATCTATGAGCAGCTGTTTCTCACAGTCCTCTGATTTTTGCTGTCCCTCATAGACCCTCATATAAGTGGAAGCGCCAGGTCACCCAGCGTGTTCCGTCTATGTCAAAGAAGAGGAAAATGTCTCTCCTCTTTGATCATCTGGACTCCTCCGAACTGGCTGAACATCTTACCTACCTGGAGTACAAGTCCTTCTGCAAGATACTGGTGAGTTTTCGTATCGTAGACCTTTATCATTTGTATTATCTGGTACACAGGTGACACATGGTATGCATCATGCATCTGTACCCACTATCCTGCCTTGCTTCTCCTTGCCACGAACATGCTGACCAGTGTTCCTAATACAGACCCAGATGAAAGAGCAGGCTATTGTTTATTTGCACGTCTGGTCTTAATTCTCAACTTTTGTTCTGCTGCAGTTCCAGGATTACCACAGCTTTGTCAGACATGGCTGCACAGTGGATAACCCCATCCTGGAGCGCTTCATCACCTTGTTCAACAGCGTCTCCCAGTGGATCCAGCTGATGGTGCTTAGCAAACCTACAGCCCAGCAACGAGCCGCTGTCGTAACTCACTTCATTTGTGTTGCACAGGTTAGTTTTATTTGTATTACTGTGGTTTATAAGTCACCCATTAGTATTAACCCCAAGTTTAATGTGTCGGTGTGTGTAAGGAGATGGAGAAGGAGCTGCAGGCTGTGCGGTGAGTGGGTGGAGTTTAATGTGTCGGTGTGTGTAAGGAGATGGAGAAGGAGCTGCAGGCTGTGCAGTGAGTGGGTGGAGTTTAATGTGTTGGTGTGTGTAAGGAGCTGGAGAAGGAGCTGCAGGCTGTGCAGTGAGTGGGTGGAGTTTAATGTGTCGGTGTGTGTGAGGAGCTGGAGAAGGAGCTGCAGGCTGTGCAGTGAGTGGGTGGAGTTTAATGTGTCGGTGTGTGTAAGGAGCTGGAGAAGGAGCTGCAGGCTGTGCAGTGAGTGGGTGGAGTTTAATGTGTCGGTGTGTGTGAGGAGATGGAGAAGGAGCTGCAGGCTGTGCAGTGAGTGAGTGGAGTTTAATGTGATGGTGTGTGTAAGGAGATGGAGAAGGAGCTGCAGGCTGTCAGCTGACTGAGACAGTCAATATATTCACACTAAGCAATGCATTGAGGCAAAGGTTATACCAGTGCAGAAAAAACAGCCACCACTGGTTCCGCAGAGTTTACAGGGTAGGGTTTAACGTTGTCTATTCGAGCATGTTTACGTTTTGACCTTGTTTAGCTCCTTAGAGTCAGCAGTGTGATCACTATTTTCACATTGAATGAGCCCTAAAACACAGCCGTTAAAGTCATCATTTATTTATCCGTTCCTCATGCTGAGTCCTCCCTCCCCCTTTCCTCCCAGTGGACTCACGAGTAGCAACCCAGTCCGACGCCTGGGGAGCAGTTCACGTCTCTCAGCTGGGGAACCGGTGTAGCACCTGCGTCCAGCTGAGACAGGTGTGGCCCAGAGCTGCTTCCCAAGGGTTGTTGGGTTCTGTCCGTTAGTAACTGTAAGAGTTAAAATTGTGTACGTCTTTCCAGCTGGGTTTGGAGAAGTTTAAATATTGATGTTCTCGATGTGTTTTGAAGACCCGTGGGGTGTCTTGTAGTAGTCGCTCTGCAGGCCACTGTCGCCCCCTACCCGGCTTCTTCCTGATCCCTCGTTCTTCCCTTTTCCTTCCTAAGAGAGCTCATCCCCTCTCCAAAAACCACCTAGCGTGTGTTTCTCTCTCTCTCTCTCGCAGGTTCTCCGGCTGCTTTTATGAGACACTAATAACAAAGTAACGTTAATAGGCTCTGTCACCAAAGCCCTCTCGTATTATTAGCCACTTTACTCTCAGTTGTATTGAGTGCTTTTTACAAGCTCTGCGTTCGTCGAGGATGATATTTGGCCGTGATAAAGCATGTCTGGTGTGTGTGGTGCAGCAGCTGGGGCTGGATTGATTTTTGCCGTGTCTACGTGGGTTGAAGGGCAGAGGATGTCTCCCATAGAGCCTCATTCACAAAGACTTACTGTGCCTTTCATACTGCCTACCACATTCCATACAGCGTCTGAAACAATGAAACCATTGATCTTCCTTTGACGCTGAATGTGAATGTGATGATGAGTGATTCCAATATTGGAGTAAAGGATGAGTTTATTGGGGAAAAGTGCAGAACTGAAAAGAGGCTCTAGTTCCCTGTTGGGCCTCTAGTCTGGATACGGGATGAGATACGGTTCCGGAATAGAGAATCCTCGTAGATCCAGAGGTTGATGGTGTTGCAGTCTAGTGGAGACATTCCTGGGAAAGCCTTGCCGTGAGTGGGAGCATTATCCTGCTGAAAAATGCCAGCTGGAAGTCCCGCCATGGGAGGTGACACACGTGTCCGCAGGATGTCCTGCACATATCGCTGAGCTGTTAGTGTCTCTCGTATCACGACGAGGGGTGGCTTCTGAGAGCCTTTTTATGTGAGAGAGGACTTTGGAGGAGTCTGTCCTATTTAAACCTCAGACATTAGTTTGGTTTGCTCTTGATTGTTGAAGTGAGTGGGATCATCATGACCAGATCCAAGGCCTTCAGAAAGAAGGTTGTAGATGCAGGTGAGTCTGGGAAGGGATTGAATAAAGATCTGAAAACTCCAGAAGTGCAGGTAATGAATCTCAATAGGCTCGTTTTTAGTCATATTGTGCACTATTTCAGTTCAGGAGCTGCTATTTTAATACCAGAACAATGCACTTCCTAGGGAGTAGCAGGCCGTTTGAGATTTGGCCCCAGTGTGTGCAAATCACGTAGAGGCTCTAATGGAAATGATCATCATCGCAGTGGAAAGTTGGCAGGCAAATAGTGTTTACAAAGGCAAGTGTTTAAACGATGCTGCTTTTATGTTTTATTATTATTTGATAAAATGAATTCAGTTACTGCAGTATAATACAGACTTATTTTCCTCCTGCAGTCAATAGTTGCTTGGCAACAGTATAGTACCAGTAGTTCCAGTGTATCTCAAAATATTTGAATATCCCCAAAAAGTTCATCATTTTATTTTAAAAGCTAAAATTCACGACATGTAAGTTAAAATCATTCAGGCTGTTTTACTGTTGATCGGTTTGTCTTACAGTGGAAGAAAATCACAGATTATTTGAATATTTCTAAGAGTGCTTGAAATACGTTTTAATGTAATTCATATAAAATAGATTTAACAGTTTAAATCAACGTTTTATGATCTTTTTTCCTGATATTCAGATTTCGTAGATGCTGTAATATGCTGTGTTTATCACCTTTTATTGTTTGTTGATTACCATTAATGTTTTAATAACGTTTCCCCCATAATTATTATATATGTCTATATATGTATATCAGCCATATCATTAAGGCCATAACATGTTGGTGGTGGTGTGTTAGAGTGTGTAATAGAGTGGACAGTGAGTGGACACAGTGTTTAAACTCTGCTCTGTGGTGGTCCTGTGGGGTCCTGACCATTGAAGATCAGGGTAAATATATGATGTATTCTATGGCATCCCAAAGGTGTTCTGCTGGATTCAGATGGAGTGTCTGGGAAGGTCAAAGAAGACCACAGAAGACCACTGAACTTATTGTCATGGTGCATCATCATTCTGGAAGTAGCCATTCCCCAGATGATGGGGAAATTGTGGTCATGAAGGGATGAATATTATGGTTTTTCTCTGCCTGAGCTTTTCTTATTACTTTACTTTTATCCGTTTTTGCCAGATTTTTCTTCCTCTGCATCATCCCACCCTCCCACCGCTCGACTAATACCTCTACACCCACATTTCGGCTTTAAGTCTCTGTCTCAGTCGCTTGCTCTCTCGCTCGCTCTCTGTCAATTTCTCTACTCAGTCTAAATCTCTTCCTAATCTATTTGATCCAGTTTCATCTTTTTCATCCTGCTTGAGTCATTTCTTCCTGTGAACTCCTCTTTTCATGTGAACTACCTCTCTTTTCCTCCCTCCGGCCATACACTCATCATCTTTAGCCTGATTTATCCATCCCACCAGCTCAACAGTAATGATCTTCATCTTAGTGCAATGCAGCATGTTTGATATAAAGCACAGTGTTTAAGCAGAAGAATCTCATTCCAGCTGTGAAGCATGGTGGTGGTGGTGGTTATAGTTTGAGGCTGCTGCAGGGCGTGGAGAGCCCTCTTCATCATAGAATCCACTATGAAGTCTTTATTGTATCAGAGGATGCTTGAAAATATGAGACCATCCGAAAATAGAGTTGAATATACATTATTTTTATTGTTTATGTAAATATCAGTATTATCCCTTCTCAGGACTTTTATTTTGAAATTCATGTGAGCAAAAAAAGAAAGCAAACAGCCCCTCCTGATCAGTCAGAGTCTGTATGCAGGTTGATCATCAGCCCCGCCCCCTCTCTCTGATCAGTCAGAGTCTGTATGCAGGTTGAGCATCAGCCCCGCCCCCTCTCTCTGATCAGTCAGAGTCTGTATGCAGGTTGAGTATCAGCCCCGCCCCCTCTCTCTGATCAGTCAGAGTCTGTATGCAGGTTGAGCATCAGCCCCGCCCCCTCTCTCTGATCAGTCAGAGTCTGTATGCAGGTTGAGCATCAGCCCCGCCCCCTCTCTCTGATCAGTCAGAGTCTGTATGCAGGTTGAGCATCAGCCCCGCCCCCTCTCTCTGATCAGTCAGAGTCTGTATGCAGGTTGAGCATCAGCCCCGCCCCCTGTCCCCGATCAGTAAACTGTCATCTCTCTGAATGTGTCCTGCTTTCTGTCTTTCTGTCTATAGAAACTTCTACAGCTGCAGAACTTTAACACCTTAATGGCGGTGGTTGGAGGCCTCAGCAACAGTTCCATCTCCAGGCTAAAAGATACACAGGCCCACATCAGCAATGACACCAACAAGGTACCCACCAGAGACGTCCTCATTACTGGAGCATGATCAGAATCAGCCAGAATTGTAATCAGATTGTAATTTCTCTTTAATTAAATGACTGGATTCATTTTATTTTGGCTGATCTGTGTAAAGTGTGTTGGGGTCAACAGTGGTACACAGCCTGTATCTCCAGTTGAGGCACTATTTCCATTGCAGTTGTTTTTTGGAATTGTAATTGAAATGCACATTAAAGTACACAAGTTATCCCTTCAAGTCACTGGACATTTACTAGCGCAGCTCAAAAAATCTGAATATCACCATGAAAAAGTTCATTTTTGTCATGTTTTATGATCAGTATGGCTCATCTGTAGCATCATTATGAGACTCTTTAACCAAAATCATCACGACTGCTGACCTCTGTCCAGAAGATGATTGTTGACCCTTTCCAAAAAGACAGTCAGCCACAGAAGGTCATAGCTGGCTGTTCTCAGAGCTGCATTAAAGCATATTAATGGAACGTTGGCTGGAAACACGGTGGGAAAAGGTGCACGACCAACAGGGATGACCACAGCCTTCAGAGGACTGTCCAGGAAAGTGGATTCCTGAATTTGGGAGAGCACTGAGAGCTACTTGATTTGTGTTTGTCATGAGCCATACTGATCATAATGCCATGCACTGTGTGTCTAATACTCTAAAATCCCACCCTTTAGATCTTCAACAGTCTAATAGAACTGGTCACTTCATGTGGAAACTACAGCCAGTATCGGCGCCGGTTTGCAGACTGTTCTGGGTTCCGGTTCCCCATCTTGGGCGTCCACCTGAAGGACCTGATTGCCGTGCACGTGGCCTTGCCAGATTGGACTGACCCAGAGAAGACGCAGGTCAACCTTGCCAAGACCCAGCAGCTGTACGCCATCCTGCAGGAGCTTGCCCTCGTACAGACCACACCTCCCAACATAGAAGCCAACACTGATCTGCTCAATCTTCTCACGGTGAGCTGTTATGAGTGTGGACAGCATGAGTTGGTGGAGATGGTGCTTGTTTGTTTTCCAAGGTGTGTGTGTGTGTGTGTGTGTGTGTGTGTGTGTGTGTGTGTGTGTGTGTGTGTGTGTGTGCGCATGTATTGCAGGAACGCTTGAGAAAATATTGAAAACAATATTAGGCCAGTTGTCACTTGAGCTTCCTCAGGGCTTAGAACCAACCTGCAAGCACTAGAGTGGACAAACACTGTGTGCAGCCTGTTGCTTGTGGTTTAGAGACACCCCACCTCAGCAGCCAGACGTTGGTGAGGGGACGGTATTTGCTCTGCTCAGCCGTCCTCTTGAGCAGAATTGCATCCGACAGGCAGCAGTTTCATATAGAGGATATATAGGCAGTGTGTTTAGACTCCAAGCCACGTGTCTCGCTCAGATAAAGACTGAGACATGTGGGCAGTGACATGTCCAAACCTGTAGACAGCATGTTACCACACCATGGCTCTGTGTCTCAGATGCACTGTAAATGTATGGAATGTGACAAGTCCTGCTGTTGTCTCAGTGGAGATGTCCAACAGTTCAGAAGGTCTGGTGTGATGGTGTGGGTGCAGTTTCGTATGATGCCATTACATTAATGAGGTTCTGCAACCAGTGGTTCTACCTTTTCTGAACACACACTCCGGTGCTCTATTCCAACAGGATGACTCTCGTCCACACACTGCTGCCGTCTCAAGATCTTGTCACAGATACTACGCCGTGGTTGGTCTCGTCTCTGCTCTGCAGACCTGATGCAAGCTGCAGTGAAAACATACAAACAGAGCAGATGTCTGTCACATGACCGAAGCATGTGGACTAAAGTGTTAGGGAGCAATTAGGCTCAGTGAGGGGACACAGCGTTTAAACACTCCAGCAGCACTGCTGTGTCTGATCCACGCGTACCAGCAACACACACTAACACACCACCACCATGTCAGTGTGACTGCAGTGCTGAGAATGACCCTCCACCCACATCATCTCTGTGGTGGTCCTGTGGGGTTCTGATCATTGAAGATCAGGGTGAAAGGAGGAGAATAAAGTCTGCAGAGAAACAGATGAACTACAGTCTGGAATTATAGAACCTCAAAGAGCTCCTGTGTGATCAGAGGAGCTGATAGAGTGGACAGAGAGGAGAAACAAGGACATTTCTTTACAACAACGAAGAGTAAAGTTTCACTTCTAAATAAATAAACAATCCAGGTGTTTTGTTGACCTTGTGGTCTTCTCTTTAGCATTTCTCACTGAAGAAACAATTTTCACAGCAGGTTCTTTCCTGGAGATTGATCATTCCTTTCCTACTCCAGGTGTTTATGAGAGATACCAGTGCTGCTTAATTTTCTGGGAAAGTCAGAGATAACTCTTTTCATGGTGCGGAGTTGAAGGGCGTAAGGAAGTCTTGCAGAACACCGATCAATATTCAATTTTCTCACGTTGGGGAGGGAGGAACAAAATCTGTTTATGTCAGGGAAAGGATTGATGTTTGTATTTGGGCAGAAGGGCATTGGGCAGGGAAATGCGATTTGAAATATCAGGAGTGTTTCTCCGAACTGGCCTTCAGAAGGTGTTCAGAAGTTAATCAAGGGCAGAGTTTACCCTTCTCGTCACTTTGACATTAATCAGCTTTGAGCGGCACTGTATTAACATTACAGTGCAAACATCTACATCATAGCTGCTCTGTGGTGGTCCTGTGGGGTCCTGACCATTGAAGATCAGGGTGGAAGGAGGAGAAACAGATGAACTACAGTCTGGAATTATAGAACCACAAAGAGCTTCTGTATGATCAGAGGAGCTGATGAGTGGACAGTGAAAATATAACTCAGTATACGGTTGTGTTTATCATACAGGTCTGGTTCAGAGGTGCAGGGCTGGGAACAGAAGGTGTATTAATTTGAAGGGAAAATGCAGAGTATGGAAAAGTGCAGTCACGTGACTCGGCTGAAATGACACCTTTTGAACCCTGCAGATTTCCTGTCCCTGTTTTTCGGTGTCTCCCCGAGCACGTTTGCCCTGAGTGAGCAGTCAGTGGCGCTCACTCCCAGTCCTCGCGGGAGTGATCTACTGCATTTGCAGCAGCAGGATTTGGGGAATTATATCCAGTGCATATCAGAAGAAAAAACAACATTCCTGTCCTCCCTGTTTCTGAGAGTCTCCACCTGTTAAAACACACTGGGAGTAAATGGGAGGGTTCAGCAGTAAGTGTTACACCACATATCAGCCGGGTGAAGAATTTGGCTATGTATACAGGAAGTAGACGGTACACACTCAGTTCTGCTGTGTTTGTGCACCATTCCTGTCCCGACGGACAAAATAAATAGTAAAATATGGAATCAGATGTAACTTCTATCCTCCGCTTCACGAAAGAGCGCGGGAGTATAACCCTGTCTACGTTTGACACTTACCGACCTATTATCTTACATCGGGCTGCTGGTCATCATTAATGCATCCCAGACCCAGTTTCTCACATTCCCAATCACCCAGCATCATCTGAGCGTTGGCTTGGTCTTTCCAGAACTCCATTTCTTTGCTTTGAGCCATTCTTACTGAAACGTTTTGGGTCATTGTCATGCCGCATGGTCCATCTCCACAAACTTCAAATTGTTTCCTCAAACAACTCTGATACAGTGTAGAATTCATAACGGATTCTGTGATGGAAAACTTGCCCGTTGCAGCAAAGCAGCACCAATCCATGACACTTCCACCACCATGCTTCCCAGTTGGCGGTTCTTGTGCTCAAATGCTGTTATTGGTTTTTGCCAAACATTCTGTTACTGTGTCCAAATAATTTAACTTTGGATTCATCTGTGCAAAGAACGTTGTTCCTGAGTTCCTGCAATTTGGCTAGATGATCTCTGGAGAACTTTGAAAAAGATAAATGTGTATATAGATCTACAGCTGCAGACGGGAAATCTGTCCTCAAAGTGATCAAAGTGACTAAATCTGATCGTAAAATGAAATATTAATGTGTTATTATTGCGTCTGTGTTTGGGTAGGTTTCTCTGGACCAGTATCATACAGAAGATGAGATATATCAGCTTTCTTTACAAAGGGAACCACGAAGCACTAAACCAGCGGTGAGTTATGAGCAAGAAGCAATTCATAATGTTCTTCTGTTCTTCTGCTCCTATGCATTGACCCTTTAAGACTCACCACTAGCCTTAGACTTACCATTACAGGAACCGAGCTTCATGTTCTAACATGGTTATTTGTTTGTTATTGCGATTGGTGCAGAACTCAAGCCCCAACCCCAACCCAGCTCCAAAGCGGCCGTCCATGATTGATGAGTGGGCAGCATCTGTGAAGCCTAAAGCAGATCCTGCCATTATCACCAAACACATCGAGAAGATGGTGGATGTACGGGGAACCTTTCTTTTATATACAGATACGATACAAAAATGACGCTGCTTAGATCCATAGTCTGACACGTTTCCATGATTGCAGTCTGTCTTCAAGAACTTTGACACGGATGGAGATGGTCATATTTCTCGTGAGGAATTTGAGTGTATCAAGAATAACTTCCCGTACCTCAGCAAGTTCGGAGAGCTGGACACCAACCAGTAAGTGTGGAAATAGCAACTGTTTACCCTGCAGAAAAATCCAGATGGTTTCAACTGGTCATCCAAATGAAGACATAGCCTATACTGGTAATCTAGCTGATAACCATCTCTTGACCAGTATAGTGTGCTGCATTTGATTTTGATCATCCTGGACATGCTGGTCAACCAGATTGTTGGAGGTCTTGCTGATCAGTCAGCTTAGTCCTGCTAGTTCAGCAGTTTTGTCAACAGGTTGACCATTTGGGCCTTGCTGGTCAGCCAGTTTGGTCCTGCTGGTTAAGCAGCTTGGTCATACTGGTTGTTTACCTTGCGCAGGTTGATTATGCTTGTATACCAGTTAAACCATCAAACTCAAATGATACCATATGTTTGCTGTGTATCCAACAATGTTTAGTTGCTCACATTGCTTGTCTGACCGTACTGACCGCACTGACTACAGCGCTGGTCACTCTACAGACATTAATGACCGCTCTCCTCTCAGCAGACACGGCTTTAGGCTTCTTTGTCATCGTTTCTTTTGTTTCTTTTCCTGCCATCTGTTTCCTTTTCCACTCCAATCGTCCTGTTTCTCTCTTCCACGCTACCGAACGCAATTCTTTCTCTCTCATCTCTCAGGGATGGAAAGATCAGCAGGGAGGAGATGATAGATTACTTCATGAAGGCCAGTTCTCTGCTCAACTGTAAGATGGGCTTCATACATACATTTACCGAGACCACCTACGTGAAGCCCACTTTCTGTGAACACTGCGCCGGCTTTGTGAGTAGAAGTCGCTTAATAACTCGTTCTCATGCTTTCGTAAATCATTCCCGTGTCTTACTAGTTCATTCTCACATCTTACCAAGTCATTCTCATGTCTGAGTCAGTCCCACTGGTGTGTTACTGGGAAATAACCAGTCACTACAAAGGAGATGAATACAAACTCAGTTTCCACAGATACACTTACTGTCACAGTCGTCATACAGACTCTCTTTTTAACATTAAACCCCTGTGATTGTTCCAGAACATTCTGACATGAGGGAGGAGAACATCGATATCATGATGTATGATGTTCCACCATAGTGCAACTTTTACCTCTCTCTCTCTCTCTCTCGCTCTCTCTCTCTTGGGTTCGTTCTCTCTCTGTCTCTCTCTCTCTCTCTGTCTCTCTCTCTCTCTCTCTCTCTGTCTCTCTCTCTCTCTCTCTCTCTCTTGGGTTCTCTCTCTCTCTCTCTCTCTCTCTCTCTCTCTCTCTGGCTCTCACCCCAAAGAATATAGTTTTGATTTTTGAACACTGTGTATTTGATAGAGCTCCAAACACGGAACCCAAAAACTCCTCCACACATTCTGCCACTCTGCTGCTCATTCTACACTCTTGTGTGTGTGTGTGTGTGTGTGTGTGTGTGTGTGTGTGTGTGTGTGTGTGTGTCTCAGGCTGAATACTTTAAGACGATGGTGTTACATTCAGTACACTTTACCATAAATCCATTTCCTGTTTCTAGATAAGTTGGTCATAAAGTTCAAAAATCTGCTAAACGTAATGTTAACATCCAAAATCTAAAATTCTAACATTTTTAGACGTTTAACTCTAATTCATCTCACGTTAAAGCTTGATGTTGACTCAGTGTTTTTGACTGATACGTGACTTTGATTTCCAGTCAAAAATAAACACCTGTTTAGCCTCAGAGTTCGGTGTCAATTTTTTTGACGGGTGTGTGAGTTTGCTGTCCAACCAATACAGCTTGACGTTGTATTAACGTTTGTTTTGACGTATTTGACTTTGAATTCAACCTGATTTTCATTTTCAGCTAATATTCAACATATTTCTGGTGTCAGATTGATGTCCAGTGTCTGCTGGAAGGAGACATGGTGGGGTCTAGATGGGGGTCTAGATACCAGTGGCTGCTATAGAAGGTTCTTTGGGCAGCAGAGTGTGTTTGTGTTGCTCTGTTCCGTGCCCAGTTACTGTGGGCAGGGTGTGCTCGGGTTTGGATGAGTGAGTGCCACTGTCACCCATACATACACATGTTTTTGTGCGTGGAGCTTCAGATCTTCAGTGTGTGTGTGTGTGTGTGTGTGTGTGATGTTCTCTTCAGGCCTTTCATGTATTGTTCTCCTGCTCTGATCACCTCTCTCTTGATCCTAAAACCACCCTTTCCACTCTTCCTTTATCTGTTTGTCCACGTTTCTGCCTTTCCCCTCTCCCCCTCTTTTTCCATCCCTCACCTTCCTCTCTCCGAATCAGAAGAGCATCAGTCTGTGTGACCGTTCTTTCTGCCTGACCGGTCATTTTCTCTTTCTCTCCCTAGATATGGGGCTTTTATAAGCAAGGATACAAGTGCAAAGGTAAGAGAGATAAAGAGCGACTTCTGCTAAAGGTTAGTCATGAAATTTCTCAGCTGTTCCTTCCGCAGATTTTTTTAAGCCCCCTGCCTCTCGCTGACGCTCGCCCGCTCTTTGTGTCTATAATAAGCGGTGTGTGCTGACACCGGCTCACTATGCTTCCCCATTAGCAATACAGAGAGCGAGACAGACCACCTCATTTAAAAAGTGTTCAGGACAGAATGTATGAGTGCCTCTGCCGGCTGTGGGAGTGTGTATGGGAGTGTGTGTGTGTGTGTGTGTTGGTATTTTATTGGCTATATGAGGTGGAAAAATGAATGTCCTTTGTACGAGAACATAGGGTTCTTGTATATCCATACCCTGGAAGCCCGTCTCAAAGATGCTTTACCAGACCAGGCAACGGCTAAATGCACAGCTACACCCAGAGGCATTTACAGCCACGATTACAGACATTCAGTGAGCAGTGATGTCCTCCATGAGTCTCCGTGTTAGTGCACCACCATTGGGAGACGACTGCACCACGAATCTGTGTGTGGAGGCACCGTGGTCAGTACCAAGATCAATGGAGTGATGTCACATGTCCAGAAGGGCTGGTGTTATTGTGACCTTTGATCTTCGTTACAGACACTTTAACAGACCATTGTTACATTAATGAGGTTCTGCAACCAGTGGTTCTACCTTTTCTGAACACACACTCCGGTGCTCTATTCCAACTGGACAACACTTGTCCAGACAGTCTCGTCTTGAAGACACAGATACTACGCCGTAGTCGGTCTCCTCTCCAGACCTGTCCCTGATTGAAAATGTGTGGGACGCTATTGGACGCTCTATCAACACTCCACCCCTACCACACCATCTGCAGAACTGAGTGAGAACATTCAAGCTGCATGGGATGGATCATCACAGGACACCATTAGGAACCTCTACACCTCCATGCAGAGACGTCTGGTGTGTTGCGTTAAACCCGACGCCGTCCTGAGAGACACCACTTCTGTATGAGTAGATCAATAAATATTGATCAGATCAGACTACAGTTATCATCAGTTATTGATCCTGATCATCTATATCTTCCTTCCTGCGGTCCCACACGTCCTTCTAGGTGCATCTATTTATTTGATGAAGTGTGTAAAAATACAAATAATAATGCTGCTGTTCTGCGTTAACAATTCACATTTTCATCTCACTTTCATCAGCCTGTTCACTCTACTCATCTCACACATTCTTCAACTCTCCATTTTCTGTCCTTTCTCCACTTTTCTCAGGCTCTCCCTCCGTCTCCAAGCTCATGATGGTGTCCCTCACATTAGGCGTGTGTGTCTGCCAGTGTGCGTGTATGTGCCGTGCATGTGAAAGCACATTCCTTTCTCCAGCCCTCCTAGACTTTTGCCCCACCTTTCTTCACGCACTGGTCCGTCAATCACACCTTCATTCTTCCGCTCATCCTCTTCTCCCACCCCTCCATCTCATTCCCACCATCTCACTTCCATCCCTGCATTAAATCCTACCCTTTCCCTTGCTTTCCCTACTCACCTCTCCATCCAGTCACCCACGTTAAACCTTCTCTCCTCTCTACCCCTTCCCTTTCTCTCCTCCTTTTTCTGTTTCTCCAACCCTTCCTCCCTCCTGCCTCCCACCCTCCTTTGTTATCCCCACTTTTCTCCAGTGTGTGGTGTGAACTGTCACAAGGCATGTCGCTCTCGACTGGCGGTGGAGTGTCGAAAGAGGACGAAAAGCATCAGTCACGAAACTCCGCCCGCTCTACAAGCTCGCTCCTACAGCTTCCCACTTCCATCAAATGCACCTGCCAATCTCCAGAACACAGGTATGAGGCCACGTTTGCTCATGCGTACACTAACTTTCAGTTACAGGGTCTGAGTCAGATATGTAAACGAGTACAGGTGTGATCCGATTAGACACTGGGTTTTGCCACAAGAGGGCGTAAGTGTTTGCCCTACTGCCCTATTAAAAGGCCTTCAGATGCTACTTTTAAGGTACACTACCCAAAAGTAGCCTCTGAAGGCCTTTTAATAGGGCAGTAGGGCAAACACTTGGGGTTGTTGACTGCTAGACGCACCTCTATGACACGCTTGAACACATTTTGTCCAGCTGACAGACTTTGAAAGAGGACACATCCTGCTGAGAGAAGCAGGACGGTCGTTTCCACAAATGTCCACCATCTAGACAGTTTTGACCAAGCCACCCGCGCCTTTGTTTGTAGTGGTGTTATGAACCAGATTCCTGGACTGCATCATCTTCAGTGATGAATCCAGGTTCTGTTTGGTATCCGATGAAGGTCAGGTTTGAGTATGGAGGTCTTGTGGTGACATCTTCAATCCTGTCTTTGCTGTGGAGCGACACACTGACCCAACTGCTGGTGAGATGATCTGGGGAGCATCGCATACGACAGTCGCTCAGCCCCAGTACTGATACGAGGGACACTAACAGCTCAGAGATGTGTGCAGCGGACACATGTCTCCTCTCATGGCAGAACTCAGCACAATAATGCTCCACACACAGTCAGGGTTTCCCAGGAATGTCTCCACCAGACGTCTTGCCAACTGGGCATTTTTGGGAGCAGCTGGACGCCAGCTTTGGTACTCGACGCATACCAGCGCAACACACACTAACACACTGCAGGGCTGAGAATGAGCCACCACCCACATCATATCTGCTCTGTGGTGGTCCTGTGGGGTCCTGATCACTGAAGATCAGGGTGAAAGGAGGAGAATAAAGTCTGCAGTGAAACAGATGACCTACAGCTTGGAATTATAGAACCACAAAGGAGCTGATAGGATGGACAGTGAGAGTATAATGGGGTGTCCTAATATTTTAACATCACACACTCTCCCAAAAATACAGGCTTATATACACACATACCTAGAGGAGCTGTCAGACTCAGGTGAGTCAGTACATTTAATTGGTTCTTTGTCCTCACATGAGGCTTTTGTGTGTGTGTGTGTGTGTGTGTGTGTGTGTGTGTGTGTGTGTGTGTGTGTGTGTGTGTGTTTGTCTGTCTGTAAATTGGCTCTGGAAAGTTCCGTATCACCCAGCAACAGTTGCATCTGTCACCCACAGGATCCTCTTTCTATTTCCAACTTCTCATCAGTGTAGCCTTATGTCAAATTAGTGGTTTAGCTGTACGCTCCTGGGACAACGGATAACAACCCCAGTGTGACAAAGCAGTACAAATAAGATGGTTCATTACGTAGCTGTGGCTCCGAAAGCTGGAGAGGAATATTTAGGAAATGTTCCCGTCAGTGTGAGTCTGAAAAGAACGTTTACAGCCCGCTGTGAAGATCCTACGAGTCCTAAAAGTAGGTAAGGAACCAAATCAAACAAACAAAAACAAGACTAAAATATTACACCGATCATTTATGAAAACGATGAATTCTGAACCAGCGTATTCGAAAGGAATCAGAACATCTATGAGCTGAATCTCAAGAGAATGTGGATCATGCGCAAAGACAACAACCCTAAGCACACAAGTGGTTCTACCAAAGAATGATTAGAGAAGGATTATTGCTGCACAGGGGGGTCTCATAGAATGCATGGGTTGAGTTCCCTTCACTCCTCTCTTTCCCTCTCTCCAGTGATTGCTGAAGAAGATACAGAGGCAGTGGGTGAGGGGGTGTTTGATGTTCACCTATAGTCCAGGTAAATGATATTTTCAGAAATATCTGATTGTACACGTACATGCTACAGTACAGTCCACAGATCTGAGCGTGAAAAAAGTGCTAAAATCTTGGTTGAACCTCAGGCTTCACGTTCTTACCGGACTCTCATGTCATTGGTTGCAGAGATCTGAGGGCATATGGAGGAAGGCGCCGTTTAAACTAGCAAGAACGAAACAAGGAACATCCTCTAACCCCAGAGCACCAACAAAATGCTCAGCATGCTGGATGAGGAGGTGCTTGGTGGAAGCAGGACTTGTGGGCTCCAGGTTGGTCACAGGTTTACACCGAAATAAGGCCAGCCTCTCCAACCACAGACCTGATCCTCCTGCATTTCAGTCACACTGAAGAGAATCTGAATGTCCACCAGCTCCTTCAACTGAAAGAACCTTTATCCATAAGACATCAGCATGCTGCCATCTCCTGGACAAAAACTTCAAGTGCACTACAGAGCAGTCTTTCTCTTGAATGTGAGCCCTTGATATTTTTGTAAGCACGATATCTAGGTCTTGGCATTGCTGTGCAAAGTGACGTCTCCATTTCAGCCGTTTTATAGTTACAGTGTAAAAAGCTACGTGTTTTAAGAGACAGAAGGCCACGCCCACTTACAAACGATGCATACGGCTGTCTCGAATTTGTGTTTTTGTTGAAAGATGTCAGTAAATGTGTGCGTACCAGGAATGGGGTGGGTTTGTCCTATAATTGTATGTCATTCCACAAATTTCCAAGGTGCTGAAATATCCAGAGCTTGATGTTTAAACTGCTCGGCTTGTGTTTAGTCACGCACTGTTGATGCATTTGTGATTTCTTTTTTTAATCTTAAAAAAGCTTGTTTTAAACAGAATAATTTGATCTGAATAAATGTTTTATAGTAGATGTCAGAAGACTGTCCGAACTCCGAACTCTTCCAGTAACTCAACTATGAATGTAGACGGTCCAGTAGATGTTGTCCTGAGAGATGTGTTGCTGCAAATATGAAGTATATCGTATTTCTCCCCACGCCTGTGTTGTATCTGTCGTACTGAGTGCACTGATGTTGCCAAATATGCGAAAAATATCCAATGTCTTGTTATTTTGCATGCATAGCGTTTTTATACCATGTACATATTTATAGTGAACCTAATTTTCTGTCTTTGAATGTGATATGAGTGTTGTAATGATGTATTCGTGCTGTGTGCTGACATGGTAATGACAGAATTATGATTCTATTATTGTATTATTTTCAATAAGTGAGACTTCCTACTTAGAAATGAAGTATCAACTCAGTCACGTCACGCGCTCTCCTCGATCTCTTTTTCACACTTGCTTGTATCACACACACACACACACACACACACACACACACACACACACACACACACACACACACACACACACACACACACACACACACTTCACCAGTACTGTATATATTATGCAGTGACATTATGATCATCTCCTTGGTTCATTTTCATCAGCATATTTATATAGAGTGCTGAGAATGACCCACCACCCACATCATAGCTGCTCTGTGGTGGTCCTGTGGGGTCCTGATCATTGAAGATCAGGGTGAAAGGAGGAGAATAAAGTCTGCAGAGAAACAGATGAACTACAGTCTGGAATTATAGAACCACAAAAGAGCTCCTGTGTGGTCAGAGGAGCCGATAGAGTGGACAGAGAGAATATAAACGAGGAGGTGGTCATAATGTTATGGCTGATTGTATTACATTTAAAGTGTCATGTTTCAAGCTGCGTACAGAGCAGCTGTGGGTTACAAAAAAATTAAACAGGGATGGACAGCGACTATAGATGACCCCTCAATGACCACTCAAACTAGAGTGCTTTATATATACAATAAATACTATTTATGAAGAGCTGCAGCTTTGAAAATGAGTTTCCATAACTACAGTGTAATTTCTCACGCTCTGCTTTAATACCTGACTCTCTGCAGATGTGTGTGTAGTGCTGACTGAATATTTATCAGGTATATTAGAAGGTGTATACCCCACTTTCCTGAACCATTGATTTGTGCCTGGGCTTGTTTCGCTGAAATATGTGAAAAGCAAAGAAAGTTCAAAGCCCTGCAGGAATATAAAATAGCCAATGAATTACTCTTTAATTTATCGTAGTGTATTTACAAAGCCAAGCCACTGTTTATTCTAATGTGAGTATGATTGATGAGGGCTGCTCTCGCTCTCGGACTTAAATGGAGGGTTTGTCTGTTTTAGAAGTCAAATCATTAAAGCTTCGTAAGCAGAACGCACAACTTGGCAACGCATTAATGGAAACTGCATGAATTCCAAAGCTCTAAATGGGTCTGAATACATTATACAGGGTCAGCTCGTGTATCCCGTTCGTTCCTTTATTTCCATCCGATTATTCAGTGTCTGTATAAACAGCTTGGACTGTATGTTTGGAGAATGGGAATCAGACTGCCGAATGCAGGAAACGGAGAATAAAGAGACGTTCGTCAGTTGAGGCCCTTGACGCCTCTCGTCCAGATCGATTTGTTCTAAAGGCATGTTTATCTTTCGGACAGTTCTGTTGCGGCTCCTCGTGGTGAGGCTTCATTACGGCGCTCAGGTTTTGAATTCCTCGGCCTCTTCTTGTCGGCATTTAGCTGCTGCATTGAAAGGTGCTCTATTGATTTGAATAGGCTGGAACGAGGGAGATGGAAACGGGATTCAGTTAATTATGTGGCGAATACAAGAGGAAGTGAGGGATGGAATGGAGTGACCTTGATGGGAGTCTGCTCACTAACAGGAGTGAATAGAGCTCCTTGAAACGCTCGCCTTGGACACGCAGAAGGATAACCTCAGGAGGTCAGTGACGGGAAGGAAATTAAAGTGGTGTTTATTATTCATTTATTAGTCTTCAAAGAGTAGCTTCGACGAATACGACAACTGAAGGTAGAATTGAAGGGAGAAGCCAATAAGAGGGATGTGATTGGACAGCTGGTGACCCTCCTTAAACCCTTGCGTTGGCTCAACTCTTAGAACCCGAGATCTGCACTTTGAGGGCAGTCGCATGCCGTTTTCTAGGCTTCATGACTCCCAGTAATCCCAGTTTAAATACCAGTTTAAATACCAAAGCAGCTTCCAGTGCATGTTTACTGCTCTGTTAAGTATTTTTATGTTTTATTATAAACATCATCATCAATCTAATTACAAATCATTCATCAAAATGATTACATGGTCGTCTCAAACACATGTTGGATGATCAATTTCCAACAGGATTTCTGAGATGATGTGTCTTAAACAAATGGTCTGGTCTGTGTTACTGTCTCCTATAAATATTGTTATGTTTTACTGAGTAAAAGTACATCAAACCACGAAAAACATCCCACAAAATAGGCCTGGAGTTCTAAAGGTTAATGGACAGCTGGATCTGGACTTTCCAAAGCTGGAAATGAGCCCAGTCTCATAGTTATCAGTCAGCAGCATAATGTCTTTTATGATACTAATCAACATTTTGTCTGAATTACTCCTTAAAAGTAATCATGGATATAATTCTACTCATCACTGACACTGGGAGAGGCTTTGAGCCCTGAATCTGATTTTCACATTCCAGTCATTGGCTGTGGGAGGAGGATACTTACTGGAGTTGGGCCTTATTTCTGTTCCCGTCTATTCCTTCCAGAATATATTGACACCCACTGCCCAATTGTCTCATGATCACAGTGGTGCCTCCTCCATATGCCATCAGTCTCCTCTGAATTGGAGCCAGCCCATTATTATTAGTGCCCTTTAGATGGCGCTGTTGAGCTTCCAGAAATGTGGTGGCACCAAATCAATGATGTCAGTTCTTTTGTAACCTTGCAATTATCTGAGGTCCCTTCGCAAATAGCAGACAAATGGGAGAATGTCCTCGCTCACATACAGAGGCAGGGATTTGGAGGAATACTTAAAAGGCAGATGAAACGTATCTGTTATGACTTTCATGACTGAATCGGTTTTCTGAAAAGCTGAAAGGCCCGCAGTGACACTATGATATCGCTGAAATCAGCCTTGTTTTCATATGAACTCTAAAATATTAGTGAAGTAACATTAATCTCAGAATCAGAGCTGTTTCGCTGGAGATTGAAGGTCTGTAGTTTAGATGGACGGGGACGTGGGTAATGGAATCGGTACCGGTGCATCCCAGTGATTAGATTGCCACCCAAACCCTCGTGTCCTAACGTGAGGCCGGGACATTCTGGGACATTTACACATGGATGCACAGCAAAATGAACTGGTTCAAAGCTGAAGATAACCCAGATAGAACTGGTTTTACGCAGCACTCTCTTTACACACAAACCCGAGATGTGCACGGTGTAATTGTGCCGTGACTCATACACCCCAGTGACGAACAGTTTACTTTTGTGATCTGAGGCTTATGTTTCATATCAATGTACTACACTTCTCAGAAGACTTCCTTTCCAAACTGCATTTCACATTTCCTGAACAGGAACGTTGGCTGGAAGCAGTGATGAGTGGGAGGAACAGCGCTTACCCTCCAAAAAATGATTGTGTGGCAAGCAAAAGCATTCTGACTGTTGGCAGTAGGCCATGTCCCACATTTTTTATGATGTACAGTGGTTAGAAAAAAAAAAAAGATTTTCAGGAGTCTAAAAAGTAGACGTTTATATTCATGAGTCCACCGTGAACATCTGGTCAAGGACTGGTCACCGGGAAAACCAGGAGGAATCCCCAAGGGCTGCTATGGATCCACAAATCATTACCGATCAAAGGGCGACGGGCGAAGGGGACCCCCTCCCATCCCACCCCAGTGGACAAAACGAAGGAGGGCCTGCTGGTATACAAGTCCAGGGCTGAATTAAGTCAAGCCTTCCAAATGTCAATGTTCATGAGTCCACCATCAGGAGAACACTGAACAGTGGTGAGCAGGACAGGGCTGCAAGGAGAAGCTGTTGCTGTCCATAAAGGACATTACTGCCCGTCTGCAGTTTGATCAAGATCACAGAGGCAAGTCAGAAGTGGATGGATGAGAAGAAAATCAAAGCGTTGTGTTTGGAGAAAAGAAAAGACTGCAATGCAGCATGAAACTCTCATCATCTGTGAAACATGACGAGGACAGCTGGCCATCAATGAATTCTGAATTTTATATATATTTAATAACATTCAGAATTTTAGCTTTATGTTTCACGCACACACGCGCGCACACACACACACACACACACACACACACACACACAGAACATATCACCTAATTTTAGTATATTGGGGCTTGAAAGAAGTGATTTTTTGATCTGTTTCTGCATAAATTTAAACAAACAGATTTTCAGTTGATTCTGATATGAATGTGGATCATGCTAAAAGACAACGACCCTAAGCACACAAGTCGTTCTACCAAAACTAAAGTTAAAGGTAAAGTTCTGGAATGACCCAAAGTCCTGATCTGAATCCAGTAGAGATGTTGTGAAGGAGCTGAAGCAGCAGTTGATGGGAGGAAACTACCAACATAACAGAGCTGAAGTTGGTTTGTTCGGAGGAATGAACTCAAATTATTATTATTTTTTTTGTTTTCAATATAATTAAACTTACATAACTTACATTTGTCCCTATAGTTGTCAGATATACATGTGTAAATTAGTCCAATTACAGTCTATATGACCAACACATTTACAGTGACTCCTGCTCAGAATCATGTTTTTTGATTCAGAAGTAATAAATTCAGGGTTTTTTTTTTCAGAAATTGAGCCACTTTTACCCTGTAAATAACACAAATACACCGATATTGTTAAAAATTAAATAGTGAAATAGAGTAAAATCTCTTCTTTCAAGGTTAAAAACACACTGCTGAATCAATAACACAATTCTATTCAGTAACATTCAATTTAGTCGTTACATTTATTATTAAGTATCAAATATGGATTTGCCCATTATTTATATACGGCATTTTTAATTTTATTAAACATTATATAGCTACATTTTCACCAAATGTATAACATTCATGAAATTTAGGTAATAATCATTGTCTTTGTTCCAAATATGTTTTTAAATGCCTGGTATATTACTGTATATGTAGTGTGTTACGTGTATCAGGTCTGTAAGTTACTCTGATCATGAGTTACAAAGCCTAGACCATGTAACTACAGTGTGGATCTCAGGCTGTAAGAGTTAAGTGTCGTGGCATTTGATCAACAATAAGCCTGACTCCCAAAGACAATACAGACAGATGTGTGGCTCCTCCAGTACCGTCCACTGGTCAGAAACGAGCCCCCTGGAGAGCAGTCTTCACTCTCTATTGTCATGACAACACTGTCCTCCATGTTCCACGACATTACAGCTTGTAGTGTCGCTTTGATTTGTGCTGGTCACATCTCTGGCCTGCAATCAGCTCTCACGCAGCTCTAATCGTGCCCAATGGTAATCGTTGAACTTACAGAAGCAGAGCGGACTGATAAAATATTAACACACCGCAGGTCCGTTTCAGCGAATCTGTTATCAATGCCTGACTCTTATTGGGCATCTTATTGGGCATCTCAGCCTCGTGCAGGGGAGTGCCTGGATCCCGCTATGCCACAGCAGGAACACAGGTAGGCACCAGCCTGCCGATTATGTAGTAAATTAAACTGACAAAATAGTTTATTTGGAGTCGAGCCACTGAAGAAACACATCTGGTTGCACAAAAAAACATTCAGTGGAGCGGTTTTAATAGATTTGTATGGAACCCAATCTTCCATGCCATCACTCCAAAGAAACATTTCTGGCATCTGCTTAAAAGCGTAGGACTTTCATGATTTCAAGCACTTTCAAAACAGTTGGCTTTTCACTTTTAATGTTCTGGTTTGATTTTCTACATCCCACACCTCAGACCAGGGGTGGAGAACTCTGCTCCCCTGCTCAAACCCACCTGATTCAATCCCTGCCAGGTCATTATTGGTGAAGCAGCAAGCTGTGAAAGACCTCGGCCTACATTTACATTACTGGGCTGAAGTGACTCAAATCCAATTTGTTACCTTAAATGTGACCCGTATCTGATTTTTCAAGGCTGAGACACTTTCACATGTGGTCCTACACCATTGACTAACATATATAAACATCTGGATCTTCAGCGGAACTGTTTTGGAAGGTGAATTTTCACACTGTTGATGTTTCAGCATCAGTGTGTGTTCAGAGAGCCTGAACTTGTAGGATGGTCTGATCTGGGCAGCTGTCCTAAATGTTCTCCACTTGTAAATGATGTGTCTGGAAAGTGGTACGGCTGATTACTAATTGTTCTGAGATCTTTTTAAATCCCTTCGTAGAATCATCTGCATCTACAACCTTCTGAAGGCTTCAGAGAGCTCTTTGGAACCTCCTCCAAATACTTTTTACAATGGTCTTATGATTTGCAGCTGATATGTGGTGTCCTAACTTTTTCAGCTTCTTCTGGCTGCTATACTTGACCTAGATATTGAGGTTTCCCCACATGCACATCATCCCACGTTGCAGAGTAACCAACAAGATGGACTTTATCTGTTAACAAAAATGAATTTTGAGACAAATGTCCTTCTGGGTGCAGCAATGTTTTGATGGGGAATGTAGTTTCAAGCAACCCTTTAGTATAACAGACCGGGGTTCTAGTTTAGAACAATAGAACATTCTATGTACTGCTGTCGTTGAGTATTCACAAACAACTATTTATGTCCAAGCACTCATATTTTCTAGCCCATATAATCACAGTGTTTAACCAACCTTAGCCTGCAAGCAGAGGTCTCCATATCCAACCTCTGACCAAATGAGAGACTCTGAGAGAGAGAGAGAGAAAGAGAGAGAGAGAGAGAGAGAGTGAGAGAGAGAGAGAGAGTAGTTGCTGCAGAAGGCAGAAAGTGATACTTTGCTGGTGGCTGAGAGGACTGACACTTAATCAATGCAGTATGCCAGACAGGAACACTGCACATATTTAATATTCCTGTGGGGGGAGGTTTGGGGGGGGGGGGGGTGTGGAAGGAAGGAAGGATAGAAGGAGAGAGATTGTGCAACAGCTCAGCATTTGAGTGGCAGGTGTGTAGATTGCATCTCCTGAGAGAGAGAAGGATCTTTGATAGTGCAGCTTCAGTTATCTATTTACAGCCCATCTCTCTCTCTCTCTCTCTCTCTCTCTCTCTCTCTCTCTCTCCCTCTCTCCATTTACAGGATGCTCTTTTAAAGAAATGTCCACTGAAAGGTTCTTGAGGGCACCAAAAGTGATTCTTGAAAGTTTTTTGGAGCAAAGATAAGCCTACGTTATACATGTCCAAGTGTTTGTAGACACCCCTTCTAATGAATACATTCAGCTACTTTAAGCTACACCCATTGCTGACACAGATGTGCAAATGCACACACAGCTTGTCTAGTACCTGTAGAACCGTACTGCCAATACAATAGACCTCTCTTCAGATGCCAGCCAAAGAATATAGAGCCACTGTGCAGCACACAGTGGAATATATCAGTGATACACAGACACATACACACACACACACACACACACACACACCCACTAGAAAATACACACTAGGTGCATTGAGCACATGAGTATGTATTTGACGTGATACCAGGCATGGCCTAGAGCTGGCATTGAGCTGTGGAGCAGTGGAACTGTATTCCCTGGAATGATGGAGCTCCATACAGCACTTTTGGGACTGAGCTGGCGATCATCCAACATCCTGACCTCTCTAAAGTTTTTGTTGCTGAATGCAATCAAATCCTCGCAGCAATGCTCCAGAACCTAGTAGAAAGACTTCTCTGGACAGTAGGGACAGTTACTCCAACCTTTCAGAAGAAACAGTGAATGAACCGGATTCCCAAACCTTCTGCAGTTGCCATCATGAAAAAAACCTTATTTCTCCCAAACTGCTTTACAGGAGAAGGAAAAGATATCTGATAGCATCCATGGTTTGACTGAGACTACCAGTACCTGACTGCTGGACCTGAACTGTCTTCGGCTCTGACTCTGTATGGAACAGCTAAAGCGACTTGCGAGTTGTTTTGACAGAAAGCAAAGAAGTGAAGCCAGTTCCGACAGAGGCCGTGGTCCTCTCAGATTTGTGATGGTGTCATCCGAGGTTGAGTGCGTTTCTCAAATGTGACGATGTGGTAACTTCGCCACTGAGAGACGGTGACTGGGGAACCTCTCCCTCAGGTGTCGGAGCCTTTCACCGGCTGAGACAACACTTTTGATGAGCTGCTAGGACAGGCCACACGTTCATCTTTGTGCCGTTTCTCCTTTCCTGAACAATTGCTGGCCGAGAAAAAGGATCCTGGCACTGACCTCCTCCAACATCACTATGGAGACACAAGATATTCTGGATGAGGGCGACAGTGGAAGTGGTGACGCCACAGTGCTGATGTTAGAGGAGGTTGGTAGCCGGCTGCTGGCAGCATTAAGGGCAGTCATCATGTCTACCCACCAAGTCTCCTTCATGCCAGATGATTCCTTCTGCAGTTCAGTTTCAGTTCTAGGGACAGGTGAAAGTTTGTCACCTTGTCACAGCAGTTCTTAAAAGCAGTGTTTAAAAGGCACGTATGCATTATCTTAGTCATCCTTCCAGACATTAGGAGCACAGACGAGCCTCACTTTGGCAGGTAGAGAGGCCACTTTAGCGCTTCATAAACACAGAACTAGATGAATGGCCATTAGCATCTGTTTTACATGCTCGCAGACACCTCTGATGTAAGGTTTTATTTCACTAAGCTTTATTGGGCTCTTAGGCATTATAATGGACATTAGAGGCATTAAGCGCTCAACAGAACATGTGGACACAATGCATCTTTAAGGCCTCACACCAATAACCCATTACTCTTCACAGCAGAACACAGCTCTCCTTAGGAGAGACCAGCTGCTGTTAATTCGCCCAATTCACCCACAGCACTTCCTAAGCATGTCTACAGGCTGTTAGAATATATATATATATATTTATATTTATATATATTAATAGAATTATAGAAATGCAGCATACGCCCTTAACAGAGCACATTTTATAGGTTCTTTAATGAACGTACATCAGGAACCCATTACAGATAAGATGGAGTGACCACATGTCCTCTCTTTGGGATGGGAAAAGTGCTGGAATTTCTAATCTGAGAAAAATGTGATGAGTTTAAGTCCCGCCTTCTCATATCTGCTATTGGTATACATGTATCTGCATCTACATCAATCGTTGGTCAAACTGCTTCCCACCACAGCTAACTGACCACACCGTGTTTTGCTATATGGACTATTTTATTTATCAGAGTTGATGAATTATTTTTTATGCATTAATGCTCATAACTATAGTTACAAACACACTTAAACGGTCCTACAACTTTAGAAGGACAAATGAAGGACACCAGTTTTGTTCCTGCCAGTGCTTTCTCATGTCTGTCCATCATGGTAGGGGGTTGGCGAAAGATTATACCGGCACTTGTTGCCGAAGCACCACTAGCCTGCCCTCCAAATCTTCTGTCCTTACAACATGTTGCTTTGATGCCATTAATTATTGTATTCATGAAGCAGATCTGCAGAGCTCCAGGGGTAGTACAATGTTTTATTTTACGTATGTCACCGATCCTCCCAGCTCAGCAATTAATGAAGGAGGACCCTGGAAGGACCCCAAGTGGGACCTGTTTGGGACATCATGAAATTCATTTTCCGACTACCTGAAATCCATCCGGCCATCTGATTGCTCATTTGTTTGGACAATTGGCTATCAATCGCTTCTTGAAGTCCCCTACAGCATAGCCTGTGTCCCCAGTCTCCTCTTTTGCAAACCAAGATAAGAACCCTAGATGAGAGACATAGAAGCATAGAAATACAGTCATTGACATTGATTTGCTCTTAACATCGGTGGGGACGGGGGACGGGGGGGTCGGATTCGGTCCTACCGACATCTACACCCTTGAATGCAATACTTGTGAGTGATTGGACAAAGCCTTTACCTTTAGTTAAGAATCTAGTTCATGGTCTAAACGCAGTGATATCTTCAAATTAACTAGGATCATGTTTGATATTAGGTCCTTAGGTTTGAGCTTAGACTAAAGCCTAGGGCCTCAGGGCTATAGCAGTTCTTCAGCTCTCACTTAGCAAGACCAAAACCACAGCTTCCACAGATGGGCCCGGGTGAGCCTGCAGGGGCCCTTACTATGGGCTCATAGCCCCAGTGGGTAGATTCCTGACCCAGATGAGATTAAACCCTAGCCCAAGGTCTTTGTGGCCGGCCCAGGCTCAGTAGCTTGTAGGAGCTTGCTGGGCTTGCCTAACGTGACCCAGCTAGTTTCATAGCCCAGCTTTAATTGCTTTGAGGCTCAGGGCCAGCCACAGGGAGGCCAACTGCACGATGTACAGCGCTTCTGAGAGTCAGCCATTAATAAGTAATAGCGCTGCGCTCTTAACCTCTCACTGAGCCAAGCGGGCTAGACAGACCACACCACCGCTATTCCACAAGTCTCTCCTGGGAAAGGAAGGAGGTGAGAAGGAACTGGCAGGAGGGAATCACAGTCGCTAAGCAGTGGACCTGAAAACTGATTGGAGTACCATATGCCCAGCAGGGCATGCTGGAAAGCAGAGATTTGTTTCAGATTGTTTTTTTGAATACACTGCTGTATTTCCCACTTCTACAATTGCCTCGTCTGTGCTGCTCTAGGTTTTGTTTCTGCTGTGGCACAGTTGGATCAACTTTCCAGAAAAGTCCAATTCCACCACCACACTCTGTAACACAGAGCTTAAATTAAAAGGATTCATTTTGTCTGCAGGTCAACAGGGGTGTGCTTAGATGTTGAGACCCAGGGCTTTGCCTAAGGGCTCTCTTATGGTTGGTTTGTTTCATGCATTCAAAATATGGGGTCATTTCATCCGTTCAAACGGCGGGTTGCCCCCCTGCTCGTATCGCGTGTATCCTTTGAACTGCAATACTACCGGGCCGCCGGTTGAGATACACAGTGTTCTGGTAGGATATGACCGGTACACACAAGGGTGCCACTTAAGTAGGGCCGGTAGACGCTAGAGTGCAACGTTGAGCACTGACCTCGACATGAGATTAAACAATGCTGCTGTAAAGCTGTAGAACGAGGTAGAAGGTGATGCCTGGTCATGACTCAATGGAGCGACTTCCGAAGGGCTTTATTCCACTTAACCAGACCAAGTGTTTATTTTCTACTGAGAGCATCCTGAACCACCGTCAGGTCTTTGGGAGATGCTCTTGTTCTGCTTTTGCACTCAAAACCCCTACAAACATCACTTCAGGAATCAAAACAGAGGCGAATTATTGCTCTAATTAAAACTGACCCTGCACGCTCAGAAAGCACACAGCTTCAGCGTTCCCTTTCATTTTCCCTCCACGCTGTGTTCTCCCCATAATGAACAGCTTCATAGAGACAGATAATACTGGACAGCCACTTTCATGTCCCCTGATGTCCATTTATGTTCTTAAGTGTAAAAGAAGAGTCTAGAGGGCTTTACGCTGCCAAAATCTGCTCCTGTGATGTGAGGAGTCCTGTTTTCCAGTTTGTGACGTTCAACATAAAGCCCACAGAAATGCTCCACAATTACTCGGAATAAAATCACCGTGTTGACTTTCTTCTTTCTGGAGATGCAATTTGTGCGAGAGCAATGGTAGATTTTGGCAGGTCATGGAAAGGTCAGAGGAGGCCATTTTTGCAGATCACGATTTTACGTTTGCCCAGTTGTGAGTGTCCTGTTGCTGGGTTTCATTTCCCACTGTCTAGGAGAGATGCCAATACTGTACTAATGCTCATTAGAAAGGCTGTGTTCAGCCATTGTCCTGCTGTCACCTACACTTTCCACTCACATCTTTATAAAAGCTTGTTTTCCCATTTCTGTACAAGCTTCACCTTCAGATTTGGCTGCCTGAGACTGTGACATTGGTTAATGAACTGCAGCACTGCTTAGCACTGGAGGTTAATAAGCATGCAGCTCACTCTCATTCGCATGCTCCGAAAACCAAAAAAGACCCAACATCTGAATTTCGTTTCAATGAATTACTACCTGCAATTAAACTCGTGGGTGGGATTTACCTGCAACTTCACGTTTCCTTTTTTAAGGACATTTATATGCAGTAAACCTTACGTCAATACATACACTATAATAAATCCTTGAGAAGTTACAGTGACATTAACAAAAGTTCATAGTCTACGAGGCTGAACGAAGAACAGAAGTGGGGTGAATAAGAAGCATCAGCTTCATACTAGGCTTGACTGCCTTGTCGCTATACCTGACTGACTATATGAGGTCGTCCCGTTGTGATTTGGGCTGTTGTTTGGAGCCGTTGGAAGGCTCGGGGATGGTCTTGTCAACGTATTGCGCTGCATACAGGTTGCACTATTATCATCATCAACATGCTGTTGGCAGCAGTGGATAGAAGAAGGCAGTGACCATACAGACACCTTGCTCAGTGGTATGGGAAGTCCAAAGGACCCCTTTATTTATATAGCTCAGTATACGCAAGGGGATCATTTCGTAATGGCCAGTATACGCAAGGGTACCACTTTGGTATGGCCAGTATATGCAAACGTGCCACTTCAGTAGGGTCGCTGAACACAAGGGTGCCACTTTGAGCACTGCTGCTGTAAAGCTGTAGAACGAGGTAGAAGGTGATGCCTGGTCATGACTCAATAGAGCGACTTCAGAAGGGCTTTATTCCACTTAACCAGACCAAGTGTTTATTTTCTACTGAGAGCATCCTGAACCACCGTCAGGTCTTTGGGAGATGCTCTTGTTCTGCTTTTGCACTCAAAACCCCTACAAACATCACTTCAGGAATCAAAACAGAGGCGAATTATTGCTCTAATTAAAACTGACCCTGCACGCTCAGAAAGCACACAGCTTCAGCGTTCCCTTTCATTTTCCCTCCACGCTGTGTTCTCCCCATAATGAACAGCTTCATAGAGACAGATAATACATCTCAGTGCTGGACACAACAGGGCCCCTGCGCCACTTTCATGTCCCCTGACGTCCATTTATGTCCTTAAGTGCTGCACAAAGACGATAAAACAAATGAGACAGCCAGGATTACGAGCTGTAGAAGGTCTGCGTGATGCCCAACCTCATGGCTTTCTTATGTTTTAAGGGTGTCTAATCTCAGTCCTCAAGGACACATTAACCAGAGACAGTAACCCACTAATTACCCTCATTCAAATAAAGGGGACAGCATGGATGTACATGGAGTACAATGGACGTTGCAAAGTGGCGGTACTTGAGTGGGTGACGACAGGTTTTATAGTTTTCCTAAACTTTACCATCAAGAAAAGCCCTGAACTCTTCCTGAACTGGGAAAATCTACAACAGCAGAGCTGAAATCCAACACAGGAGTCTCAAACTCGGCTCACTGCTGTCAAACTTCACAATACTCACCTTCAAACAGACCTTTCTTTGTTCTATTTTAGTGAATTTTACTTTATTTTACATTTCTAAATATTAACTTCAATGTAAAAGATTTATTTATTTTCTATATATCGGTTTAATTTTATACGCACATATATTTTATAGGCTGTGGCCTGGTGGTTATGGAACCAGCCTTGTGACTGGAACGTTGTGGGTTTGAGTCCCTGAACTGGCAGGACATGACTTAAGCATGGCACTCGACTCTCGGATAGGACTGCCCACCACTCCGGGCACGTGTGCTCACCGCCACCTTGTGTGTGAATTCACTAGCATGTATATCTTGTGTCCAGGGCAGAGGAACCCAGCAGCGTACTAGATCCTCCTTTCAGTGATACAGTTTTCAGTTCTAATCCACATCAGCGCCCATGATTTCATTTGCACTTTCTCTGCACATTAAAAGTATTTGAAGACGTTTAATCCATTTCACTTAATGCCAACAACACCTGGCAACCATGGTGCAATTGCTCTGAAGGCTTATTGCTTTATTTAAATAAAGATAAAACACCTTACTACCTGGTTATGGGGAAATTAGCACATTAATACGCAAAATCCTATGAGAAATGCGCGGGTTATATCTTTGTTCCATAGGCCGTCTCATACAGCAGCATCGTCTGCTGGCGTTTAGGGGCTTGTAATTTGGAGAGTGGAGACAGATTGAGCTGTAAGTGTAGCAGAAATGGATCTGGCCCCCAGATTGTGTGCTGATGAGTTTTGGTAATGGGGACAAATGTGAGAGAGACAGTGAGAGAAATGAGAGTGGAAACCAATGTGTCTGATTAACGAGAGAGCACAAGCGAGTGCACGCGAGAGAGAGAGAGGGAGAGAGACAATGCGTGTGGAGAAAGGAGGCCAGAAAGACAAAGTGGGAATGAAATAATGAAAGTGGGAACGTAACAGATGAATTGATAGAGGATTTAAGCTGATGAATTCTGGCCTTTGGTGCTCTATAATTCATAGAACCAGGCTGTATGTTATACAGTATGTCGAAACATGTGCATCACAGAGGTTATACACACACACACACACACACACACACACACACACACACACACACACACACACACACACACACCTTGGTTTGTACTTTGCTCTGTCTACTATATAAACAGGTGTGTGTCTTTCCATATCATTTCTAGGCTCCTAAGGTGTTGCCATCAAGGGTATTGGGGGTCATTATGTCAGGTGGTTGCTAGGGGGTTATCACATTCAAGGTGGTTGCTGGGGCAATTCAAAAGGGTTGATCTGGTTTCTAAGATGTTTTCTTTGGGTGTTTCAGGCTGATGGCCATGTACTTCATAGGGGTTGTTCTGTGATTGCAGTCATATTCAAGGTGGTGACTAGGGTTTTGCTAGCCAGTTGCTATGGTTACCCAAAAGCTTTATTGGAAGTTCATTTATAATTTCAGATTTCAGGTGCATGCAGACTCTGACTGACCCGAGAGAGGGGGCGGGGCTAATGACTTCACTGACCCAGAGATTTGGTTGCGGAGGGAAAATGATAAGGGAGGGGCTGTTTGCAGACTTCAGAATAAAAGTCCTGAGAAGGGATAATACTGATGCATAGATAAAGTTATTTTTTTAAGTATTTTGAAGAACCTATTATAAACAACCACGTGACTATAATCATTACATCTCATATACAAATAACGAGGAACACATGCCACAACATTAGTCTAGAGTTCTAAAGCTTCATGCTGACGGGATTAACAGTTAGCTAATAACTAACCGTGAACTGTTATGCAGCGCAGTACGAGTGGAAGCTGGAAAACACCATTAGTAAACGAACAGATTATTATCCTTGACCAAAAGTCAAGCCCTAATTGAAAAACACACACTCAGTCGTAATTGAGAAAACTCTTGCGCAGTTCCACAGTCACCTGCAACGTTCAGCATTTTGGAAATGCCAGCACGTACTCATCTTCAGCTTCAGCCATCAGCAAAGGAAGCAAGTCTGCTAGCCAGATAATTATCCCGAGCCTCGTCTCACCCTCAATACACGGGCTCTAATTTAATTCTGTACCGCGCTGGATGGCAGGGGAACGGTACAATCATTATCCTGACTTTTTATAAGTTGTTGAAGTGCTTTCTCACATTACGCACTTTCTTTCACTAGTTTTTGATCCAAGTTTTCAGACCCGATTCTCGGAAAGACTGATTAACTTGATTTGGGTGTACAAAGCGCTGGTCAGACAGCTTGGAAATTGCTGGTTGGTTGACTAATTTGAGATCAAACCCAGTGCTGGTCAACAGCCACGTCGTTAGGATTTCATGTCTCTTCCTCTTGGTTCTGTTGGTGACAGAAGCCCCGATAGAAAAGTGGCTGATATGAATTTGGAGACGCCGAAATCTTGGACACTGGACAGGTCTGATTACCGTTTCATCACTGACGACTCTGATAAAGACCTCATGAATATTTTACAGTATTTGGCTCAATAGCACAGTCCTACGATCAGTGTGTTCTGGCCACTTGCATGATCTCCTTATCAGATGGGGTTTCTCCACCTGCCTCCACTCATGAGCGTAAGCAGCAAGATGATTGGCTGGTTTTGTTGAAGGACAGAGACGTCATTTCACAAATGAATTCAAATATAAGTGCATTTCAACCAGTATCTGGTTTCCTCACATGATGTCTCTGCAGAGGGGACATGCAGATACAGGCCACGGACAGGTTTATGAGCATGAACCTTCAAGATCTGATGAAAATCCGATTTACCCGTCGGCACGTTTAGTTGTGAGGACATTTAATTTTGGGGACATTTTTTGTGAGGACATTCACTTACTCCCCATCAATAAAATGTTATTTTAAAAGTAGCTTCTGGTTTATGAATATTCCAACACAGTTACATGGAAGACGATTATGCATAAATACGGGTGCATGCCACCTCCTGTGCAAAATGTGTCCTCTTTCCATGTCCTCGTTCCTGCCACAGCCTGCACAAAAGCTGCGTATGCTTGTCACTCCATCTTCAGATGTCCCCAATTTCAGACAGAATTATTACTGTGGGCAAGCGACAACAACTAGCCAATCAAAATCAACTGTCCATTCACCTCTAATGTCCCTCCACCGAACACACTCGTTCTCTCTGGCTGTCTGGCTTTGTGTGGCTTTTATAGGCGCAAACAGGTCCTGACACCATTTAGCGTCCCCAGCCTCTCCTTGCTGCCCCATTCACACTTTTCTTATGCAAATGCGTTTGTGTGGCAGATTTGCATAATAAATTGGATGGAATGTTAATCCATCCCTGTGTAATTTGGTGCAAGTGAGCCGGATGAAGACAAAGCCCCTATATTAATTTGTAACGATCTCTTTTTCGTCAGGAAGCACAAACACCAACAACAAACAGCGGGGTAAAGAGCGATTGCCATCTTCGGTTTGTGAGGCGCGTTGAGTCGCATTAATCCACACAGTCAGGCAAATTAGAAACCTCAGCCATTAAATACATGCAAATAGACCTTTTGATTCCACTCCAAGGGAACATTTTGCCCATATCAAAAAGATTAGCAGCTGCTGCGGTGACAAAGGAGGGATTACGAATTTTACTTTACACACACACACGTACACACTGTCCCTCTTGTGTGCTTTCGGAAGATGATATCTCTTTGACGTTCCTTCTCTCTGTAGATGCGACACACAGTTTCTGACTTTGTCATTAAAAGAAATAGAGGTCAAATGCACCAGACGAAGGTTCACTAGGTTCTTACCAAGGCACACGAGGCCTTCTCCCAGCACTCCCAATCTCCGATTAAGACAGAAACATGCAGAATAAGAGCTCAGTCCAACTTTGTCCCCCAAAATGAATAAAATATAAGATGTTTGGCGTTCTTGCTCTTGGCCTACTTGGAGCTAAACAGACAGATTGCTTCTGAAAACGTCTCTCGCTGGTGATTCCGTGTGGGGTGACCTCTGTCAGAGGCAACTCTTATATGGAGCTTTTCCAATGCATGGTACCTCCACCGCTCCACTCTGCTCTTCTGCTTCAGGGTTCTGGTACCTGGAACTGGTACCATTTTAGTACCTGCTTTCTTGTGGTTTTAAGCGAGCCAAGAAGGGACTAAAGGGTGATTTGTCAACCTTGAAGAGCATTGATTGGCCAGACATCCAGCGCTGTGGTGAGATCATGCATTACACTACTGTACCTGTTGCTGTAGAGCTTATATGCTGCTCTTCTACACATTATTATTAATTGTACTGCATAAGAGACTGTGCTGCCTCTTCTCACGCTGGTCAAGATGTATTGTTTCTTTTCTATACAGTTTATGTTTCTACTATATAAATGCAAATATGTTTCTCTATACTTTATATTTTCTTTGTTATTAAGGAGAGAAAGGAATCCTGCCGTCTACAGTGCTTTTCTATGGTCACCTGTGGATGATCCCAAGATGAATTGGCTGCAAAAAGTTGAGGTTTTTGTCAGAACCCAACTTGACAGTATCTGGCTTTTCATGACTTTATAAAATAATGTACATTTTCTATCCAGAACCCAAGTGAACCGGAATGTGAGCTCGAGCAGTTTAATGCCCTGTATATGCAGAAATATTTGGTCTCTAAAAAGATTTGATGCTACCCCTCTCCGACCCATCCGCCCCCAAACACAATATATTCCATTTGACTCATATTGAGTCACTGCCTTTTTGTTCACGGCCAACAAAACATCTGTTGTCTGTTCTGATGTTTCTCAGGGGCTTACATTCAAACTAAATATGCATTTTTGCTCAAAACAGAACAGATTTTTGTCCAGTTTCTTGTAAATTCAGCGCGAATTCAAGTGGATAAAGGTTTTAAGTAATACCTGCATATCTGACAGAACTATTCAAATCTGTGCTCGTTCAGTGCTGCTAATTGTCTTGGAGGACTTTTAGACCAAAACAGCCTGACATGACTTGGGGTCGTTGTCTTGTTGCAGGACCCACATTCTCTTGAGGTTCAGCTCACAGACAGATGTCCTGACATTTTCCTTTATAATTTAAGGAATCATTCACAATTCAAGATTCCATCAGTGATAGAAAGCCGTCCTGGCCCACATGCAGCCAAACAGACTCAAATCATGAGGCTTTTATGTGTTAAAATGTCCTTTTAGTTTTGGTCTCTTCAACCCACAAAGCCACATAGCCTTCCGGGTCGTCCAGGAACATTTTCTGAAATTCTCTGCAAGCAGACGTCATCAAAAGACACTGCTGCTGACCTTTTTTCCAGTAATATGAGATAATATGATCAAGCCCCAACGTGATCGAGTTGATTTTATTTCAAATTATTGTAACTTGATCACTAAAGTGAAATGTGAGCGAGAAATACTGTATATGACATTTTACTGCTCATCATTCTCTCGTTTGTCTCCAGCCCCTCTCTGTCTCCATGTCTGATAAACTTGCTCTTTCACCATCAGTCTCTCTCTCCCTCTCTGAGACCATACAGCCCGGAGCTCAACTAATTACATCTTTCTAAGTGAGCCGGCTGGCTGAGCTTGCCTGGGTCTACAGCGGGAAAAGGTCAGTGGTAGCTGAAGCCCCTTCCCCCAACAGACACACACACACACACACACACACACACACTTTCCCCACTCCACTTGTTTCTACGGCTTGAAATTTAGCAGATTGTTAATTATCAGATTACAAGTTGGTTCTTTAAAGGGCACTGCATCGCCCCGAGTTTGAAGGCTGCAGAGTTTGTGTGTGTGTGTGTGTGTGTGTGTGTGTGTGTGTGTGTTGGCAGAGTTGCGGGGCTTGATTCGGAGAGTGAGTCAGATTTCTGATTGGTCCCTGAGGAAATGGAGATGAAGTGACTGAATCTCCAGCACATTCTTCCCCACAGTGCTTCATATCTCTAGTGAGAGAGAAATAGGGGGGAGATTTTTTCCAAACCAAATATGAATCATAGTTGGAAAAACAGCAGTTTGAATGAAACACTTTGCCAACTGTGGAGCACAGGGCTCTGTGTATTGTTTTGAGGTTGTGTTGCAGCCAGTGGTATAGGCAGCACTGCATGGACTTAAAGTCTCTCTCTCTCACTCACACCCCTGTAAGAAGACTGAAATTGACACCTAAAAATCTATTGCAAACTACCTGAAGACCAACTTCACAGCTTTTGGAATGGCCTTAACAGACAAACTGCAATCTAAGTGCAGAGTTTAGCAGCATAGATTTTATTATATATAATAATATATGGCCCAGATCAAGGCATAAATATGTTTAGAGTATAAATATTTTGGGGGGAAAGAAAGGACAAAGGAGATGCCAATAATGGTGAGACTCAAAGAGATTTTGAGTAAACAAAAGCAAAATGCCTTCCTTCCTCCTGAATGAGGACCAGCAAACCAAAAGGCCAAAGGAACAAAATACTGATAAGACAGACAGACAGACAGACAGACAGACAGACAGACAGACATCTATCACACTCATCACCCCTCTACAAAGGTGAGACAAAGGGGTGTGTTTGGCTGGGTATATATATATCCTGCCACACAGGTGAGCCTGATCATCACTAATCACTGCTGGGTTTCTGGGATTTGGAGTTTGTTCGCTGCTGCCCTCTGCTGGCTGTTGCTGGCATGGCCCTCACAGTGCACTGCTTAAAGGCACTTGTTATGTCCTGTCAGTTTAGGGATTTGAACCAACAACCTTCCAATCACAAGGTTGGTTTCCCTAAACACCAGGCCACAGCTGCCCCAGTGCTTAACCAGAGCAGTATCAGAACTAAGAATGTTTGACAGTGTAATCGTCACAAATAACAGATGATCAAAATCTGCATTTTCTACTAAAACCACACAGGATGATCCATTTCCAGTTTTTGGAGATAATTCTTAATTATTTTTAAAAGCAAAACCTCTGTATGTGTGGACCAATAAATATTGACCATATCAGCCTACATTTATAATCATTTATTGATCCTGATCACCATCATCTTCCATCCTAACAGCACCTTAAACATCAGACATTAGTGTGGTTTGCTCTTGATGGTTGAAGTGAGTGGGATCACCATGCTCAGATCCAAAGAGCTCTCTGAGGTCTTCAGAAAGAAGGTTGTAGATGCAGATGAGTCTGAGAAGAGATTTAAAAAGATCTCAGCAATTCAGCTGTTTGACTCAAACCAAATACAGCATTTGTGCAGAAGAAGCTCATAGCAGCTGTGAACATGGTGGTGGAAGTGTGATGGTTTGGAGCTGCTCTGCTGCAGCAGGGTGTGGAGATCTCTCCATCATAGAAACCACTATGAGATCTTTATTGTATCAGAGGGGGCTTGAGGAGAACGGAAGAGCGTCTGCACAAAGACTTTGCCAGTTAAGCCAATCAAGGTTCATTTTAATGAATGAACTGGTTGAATAAACTGCTCACTATAACTTAATGTACAATATAGAAGTTAAATGAACTAAACGAAATATTTTAAACAGCATCACACTTTTCAGTTCCTCGTTCTCTTGCCTCATTATCCTCCTTTCCTCCTCTCTACAGTTCTCCTAGTAGATGCTGGTGTGGGCTGTACATGGGATGAACACCAGTGCTGACATTTAGAACATTCTCTCCCATGAATTTACGCCTATTGATTCAGCCTGTGTGTGTGTGTGTGTGTGTGTGTGTGCTTTCTACCTTATCCTCCATAACAATCAGGAAACGGATCATAACGCGAGCCGCCTGACAGGCTGTACCGCCTCATTAAGAGCATTTGAGCACGGAATGGGATTCTCGGGAGTGTGTGGCCTTTCTGTGGGATTGGAGCCTTTCCCGGCATTCAGACACACACGGCCTGTCCTCACCTAACAATTCCATCCATCTCCTGACAGCACCTTCAGCTGTATACGTGAACATGCCACCGGATATCAGTTTGTAAATAGATCATGAAGTGGCATCACCTCAGGGAATGTCTGGGAACTCCCACCCCTGTATGAGTTGGTGAAGGCACTGATTTGGGTTTCTTCAGCATGTGGGTAAACCTTAGCAGTTCCCTTCTCTGGGTTCTGAACTCGGTTCAGGAGTGTGGTTCTCCTGCCACTAAAACAGCTTTGTTCCTAAATTAGTCTAAACTCTTACTGACCTTCAGGGAAATTCCTCACGGCTTCCGACTGGACATGTCCATCAATGGCATCTTGTGGACAGCAGGTGGCGCTCTGAACACCATGACTCAAAACTGGATCAAGATTGAACTAGTCGATACCTGATCCACTGATAATATGCCTTCTCAAAATCACCAGATGGTAGAAGTTCATGATGAATGGACCTGTAGGAATGTCTGCTACAGCTTTCAACTGGAAAACTCACACTGTTCATTCTGGAGACACGAGGTCCCCATAAAGAGCTGAAAACATAGTCTGAACAACAAATAACCATAGCTGCTAACCTGCCCAGTCTGATGGATCTGGCAGTTGATCTAGATGTTCTTGTTAACTACTAGGGCTCTAAGAAATCTGTACTGACTCATTTCTGATAACTCATGTGAAGATAGAACAAACACACGCAATCTGAATGCGGCAAAAAAGGAATCTGAGAAAAGAAAGATATTCTTTTGGAATTTTGGGGAATAAATGGGCCCTAAACTACATTCCCGCTCTTCCTGAATATAACAGAAATGTGGGACAGTGACCCCTGCCCTGAGGTTCCTGATGTTCTGAGCTCCCGAGAAGCATTAAACGGACAAAAGTGACCCAGATAAATAACAGGTGAGAGACAATGCTAATTAAATCCTGCCACTGGCCTACATTCAGTTTAGGCTGATAATTAATGGTATTGATTAACTGGAAAAGCCAGCTTTCTTCTAGTTCATCTGGGTCTGTTCATCTGTACGGTCCTATACGGTACTGTAATCCTGAAAAATCCTGAAACTCTACAAGAATTATGTTAAAGAAATCAGAATATATTGAAACTAAAATGAAATAGAAGTGACTTGTGAGATTTATACACTCATGGGAAAAGTATTCTGTATATAAAATTCCATGAAGGATCTATTGAGAAGGAGCGAGGAGGAAGCAGATCCGATTGTGTAGCTGTGAGGCTTGTCCGTGTGCGGGAGTGGACGCAGTGGTGCGAGAGAGAGTCATCAGGCTATTCTGGAGAAGGAATTGGTCAGACAAGGGCGTCCTGAGCCTTCAGTCAAATCAGCTTGCTGATGTGACTTCTTTACTGAGTCACTCTTCTTATTGCCCTCCACACACACACACACACACACACACACACACACACACACACACACACACACACACACACACACACACTCTTCTCTCTGGGTGCAGCTGAACAGCAGATCTGTAAGGGATCAATTTTGGAGCTGGGAGAGTGCAGGAAAGGATGGAGGAGTGTGTTGGACATGTGTAACCTTTCACTCTCCGTTTTTTTTTCTTCTGCTCCTTGTCCTCTGTCGTGAAGGGGAACGCATGAGTGAGCCCCAGAGTGTTTGCCTAGAGAGAGAGAGAGAGAGAGAGAGAGAGAGAGAGAGAGAGAGAGAGAGACAGAGAGAGGCAGAGGCAGAGGGCCAATTACTGCCATCCCATCACTTAGTGCAGATGTGTCTTACTGAAAGAGGGAGAGAGAGAGAGAGAGAGAGAGAGAGAGAGAGAATGAGAGAGAATGAGAGAGAGAATGAGAGGGAGAGAGAGAGTGAGAGAGAGAGAGTAGCAACATTTACATGCAACCAATACAGTTCCATTAATGGTACCTGGAATTCGATCGGTAACCTACAGTGTGTTTTCGGTACTTTACTCTCCCTGCAATAACACTCCGGTGCTCTATTCCAACAGGATGACGCTCGTCCACACACTGCTGGCGTCTCAAGATCTCGTCTTGAAGACACAGATACTACGCTGTGGTCGGTCTCGTCTCCAGACCTGTCCCCGATTGAAAATGTGTGGGACGCTATTGGACGCTCTATCAACACTCCACCCCTACCACACCATCTGCAGAACTGAGTGAGAACATTCAAGCTGCATGAGATGGATCATCACAGGACACCATTAGGAACCTCTACACCTCCATGCAGAGACGTCTGGCGTGTTGCGTTAAACCCGACGCCGTACTGAGAGACACCACTTCTGCTGAATTAAATAAACAAGGAGAAAGAATGACGGGTGACATAAAAGAAAGTCTGAGAGCAATGTTTCTTTGCTTCTGAGTAAAATGAGCTGAAATGACAGGAAGGAACAGACCTCATTTTGCTAATTGGCCCAAAAACTCTGAAAGCCTGCAATGAGGGACCGTCCATATCATCAGATAATGATGCACTAATGGTTACTAACACTTTCAACTGTACACACACACACACACACACACACACACACACACACACGTCACTGCAGATCAACAGTCTGCTTCATTTTTGTTCTTATGAAAATAGTTTTTTTTTCACCCGACACTGAAGTCCAGAGTCTGGAAGAGTACAAACTGCTTAGGACGGTTCTCCTTAATCCCAGAACACCCCGACCCCCCTAACACCCCCCACCCAACTCACTCACAGAGTCCCTCATTATTTTCATTACTTCTCTTACTGCTAATGATGAGCCGATCTCTTCAGCGACGTGGCGGCAATAACGAGCTAATTGGAGGGCTTGTTAAGGCTTTGTAGGTGACATTGCTGAGTGTGGGATCGCTGCAGTGTGCACTCTCCGTAGGGAGTGTGTGTGTGTGTGTGTGTGTGTGTGTTACAGTACACCGGGTTTGATTGTGTTATTGGTGGAGTAGTGTATTAGTGTGTGTGTACCACCAGTGTGTGTGTGCTTCATTAAAGGACATCAGGTTTGGTTTTGTCAGCTGCTGTCTGAAGAGAGTGTGTGTTTCTGTATGTGTGTGTGTCTGTATCTCTTTCTCTCTCTCTGCTGGGTGTGTGTGTGTGTGTGAGTGTGTGTGTTCTGGTTTAATACAGCAGGTTTGGTATCTCTCTGCTGTCAGTATTAATTAGGTGGAGTTGCCCTTGACCACCAGCTCAGCGAGAGATGGAGTGTCTCGCCCACACTCAGAGAAATAAGTGGGCAGGGAGTGAGGCGTAGGGGGGTGTAGGATGAAGGTCCTGTGGTTTATTGGGACTTTGGCTTTAGCAGCGTCTTTTCCTTTTTTTGGTTTGTAAATGTAATTATAAGCTTGTTTCAGAGAGAGAGAGAGAGAGAGAGAGAGAGAGAGAGAGAGAGAGAGAGAGCCAGAGAGAGAGTGAGAGAGAGAGAGAGAGTGAGAGAGAGCGAGAGAGAGAGAGAGAGAGTTGTTGCTCTGTGGTCATGGCCTTTGGCTGATCATATGGCTGTATTTACGTTGTGGGCTCTGTTGAAGTGCTGGTTATGACAGCCCTCTGTGTTTTTCCTGCCACTGCCCCATGGAGAGGTCATCCTGAGCTGAACCGATCGACTTCTCACCTCAATGTATACAAACATCCCGCTGTTCTTTAATCAGTGGCAGGATGTGAAAGAATGAAACCTGGATTATTACCGAAAAAGTTCAAGGAAAATGTGTCTGTGAGCTGGATCGCAAGAGATTGTGGGTCATGCAACAAGACAACGACCCTAAGCACAAAGTGGATCGACCAAAGAATGGAATGGCGTAAAGTCCTGACCTTAATCCAGTAGAAATTGTGGAAGGACCTGAAGCAGCAGTTCATGGAATGGGCTGAAATGCTCCAAGTCCATGTGCAGGACGAACCGACAAATTAGTTGATAGATGATATTGATTGATTGATTGATAGAGCCACAAATATTTGGCTGGACATTTCTGGTGGGTGGACTGTTCTCAGTCCAGCAGTGACACTGAGGGTTTAAACACTCCAGCAGCACCGCTGTGTCTGATCCACCACCATGTCAGTGTGACTGCATTGCTGAGAATGATCCACCACCCACATCATAGCTGCTCTGTGCTGGTCCTGGTCCTGAGGAGCACATGCAGAACATGCAGGGTGTTGTGAGGTAAAATAGTCACTGGTAGCAACAGTCCAATTTCGTCTACTCGAAGTGAGTTTCAGGTCAGCAGGTTTCCCGTTCTTCACTGATCGCAGGGAAACGAATTGAAATAACTGCCAATAGTAATCAAAGATGCAATTCCGATGCGGAAGGTGGAGACTACACTGAACAATGCTGGAGTTTTCCATCAATCCTTCTTATACAAACCACATTTCAGACATGTACACCTACTCCTGTAGACCATCTGTACTGTCACAGCTAACCTTTCCCTCCACTCTTTCCTTACACTCCTGTAATATGTTGGAATGGATGTGTCACACACTTTCCTGGGCTGATAATGTAAATGAGGTGCCATCTCCCCATATCTCCGGATCAGGAAGGGAAGCTGGATTTCGTTCAGTTTAATTGGAATACATTTGTTCCAGTCACAACATTTTGATGAAGTGAAGAAGCGCTTGCACTGGACAAGGTCTACATGAGCAAATGGAAGAGCTAGTTTAAATAGAGATGTGCTCTATGTGTGGCTGAGGGAGGAAAAACTGACATGACTTCCATTGTTAAGAGAATGCCAGGGGTGGTCTCGGGCCATGTCTCACTTTCTCCTGTATTTGCTAAGGTTAGAATTTCTCAGGATGACTGGGAATTACAGTCCGTGCATTCAGCATTTTTCCTCTGCCTGTGCTTTAGTAGAACGAGCTCCATGTTTCTAAGCTCCAGGAATATTTGCCCGGCTATGGATTTAAACACCTCTCACAGTGAACACAGTTGTTATCCACTACGCTACACAACCTTTACACCTAAATGTGTCCAGGTGTCCAGTTTTGAGCACCATTTGGTCATTTGCCCTTTAGCAATTATGTTCCATGAACCACAATTGAGCGTACTGGGGCGTACATATACTTTGCCCAAGCTATTCTGTTTGCCCCCCCATGCTTCTTCATCCATTCAAGTTCACGAGGGGGTGCAGGTGGATCAAGCAGAAAGTCAACAATATACCCCTTACTGGTCAAGAGTTTGACCAGCTTGTGCAAAAATCAGATGCAGCGTAGAAGGGAAGTCTTGGCTGATTTGTTACATTTGGAGTGTGGGGTGGTGGTGTGGTGGGATGGGGTGATGTGGGGTGGGGGATGTTGTGTAAATTAGGGCTATTCCTTTAATTCTCTGTCCGGATGGGATGCGACTGTTGCTGCATGTCCCTTGTTGCTGCCATTGCGAATTAATTTGTGAATGTTTGACCTCTGAACTTAAAATCGAACAAGTGACTCGAGGGATGGAAAGAGCAACGGGTGGGTGAACAAAGGATGGGATAGGTGGACGGATGAAGAGATGAGAGTGTGCACACTCCTCCATCTAATTGACATTCCAGATGTCAACTTTCCAGTCTCTGCTGATTAGCTCTTGAACATATCACCTGGAGAGAAAATTAAATATTGATCTATTTTTCTCTCCACATTTTTCCTCTCTCTCTCTCTCTCTCTCTCTCTCTCTCTCTCTCTCTCTCTTTCTCTCTCTCTCTCTCTCTGTGTATTACAGCAAAGAAAAGGAGAGAGAGAGAGAGAGAGAGAGAGAGAGAGAGAGAGAGAATGGGGCAGAGCGAGGAGAGGCTGAAACACGCGCCACCTATCTTCACGGGAAGGGATAATTGAGGAGGACCAAACGTGAGCATCTTCTGGGAACCGTGAGAACTTTTCCTTCCCCTTTTCCTCCCTTTCCTCCTGTCGTTCCGCCCTGTCCCCTTCGCAGGGAGGCGAACGGAGCGAAAGCCCGACTTTAGGTGTGTAAACCTGAGTGAAGAGCTGAGCTCTTCGTGTTTAAAAGAGAGCGGACTTCAGAGCGGGTCTGCGGAAGGGCTCTGAGTGTGTTTTAATTCTGCTCACTCTGGCTGTGTTTACGGTCGCCTCCGCTCACACTTTCCTCCNATACACACACACACACACACACACTCACACACACACACACACACACACACACACACACACACACACACACACACACACACACAAACACTCTTAACAAGCCTCGACTACAGTTTTAAACAACTAGCTGTAGATCAGCCCACCCTGAATGTGGCAATCATCACCACCGCTGTGAAATCAAAGCGTGGAGTGCCCCCGGGTCAGCTGCTGAGGGCCGGAGAGATTTTTCAGTGTTATTAACTGAAGGGGCATCGTCGAGAAATAGTCTGAGTTGGAATCATTTATTGACCAGGTAGGGGGGTTTGGGTTGGTTAGAATAGGGTGGGGGCGTTGCAGGAGGTGTGATGGGGACTGATGTAGCTGAGCTGGAATGACTGAGGGGTGGGAATGTGTCCCTTGCAAACCTGCAGTAGCTGTTCAGGTGGTCAGCCTGGGTTTTGTGAGCCTTGGCAGGGCCACGGTCTTCTGTAGTTAGGCACTGCCACACCGATTACGTGCACTCAATAATCCAATCTTAATTAGAACTCTTCAGTTGTCTGATTACTGACGTGGTCAAATACAACAGCATACTCGATTTCATAGGTCCAGACATCTGATTAGGAAATAGGAAATCTGATTTTGTCAATGTGTCCCTGATCAAGGTATGAGCATTCAGCATGAACCAGCAGGATCTCCTTCCACCCTGCCTTCCTCCTGCCTCATGCACACCAACCTTCATTAATGGATAAGCAAATACCACCCCTTTTTGTGATCCTCTTGTGATGAAAGCCCAGGACATTTGGCTGCTGAGTTGGCGTTGCTGAAGCAGGTCTTATTAAAGCAAAGGGCAGCAATATATGCAAAGTTCTTGTTTGGTCCCTTGAGACGAAGCAGCTCGTTCTGTTTTCTTGGGCAGGGAGCGAAGAAGCACGATGGAAATCTCGATGTTGGAGCTTCACATCTGCACCAGCATGCTCCCCCCACCATGGTCCCCCACCTGAACGTCCCATAGAGAGCCACTCTTCCTGCAGCAAGGATCTCTAAAAACATGTACGATTCAAAAAAACATCTGCAGTTAAGTGCCTCAACTACCTGCGGTGGTTCAGTATAATCTGGAACACCATCTCACCAGGACTGAACTGCAGGCAGGTTTTACTGAGAATCCAGCAAATGTTTAACTACCTTAACCTGGTGTTCATTTCCAAATGTACCCCTCAATACAAACCCACCTGCCTGAGGGGGTTTCATTCAAACCCTCAGTATTTCCTCCAGGCTACAGTCTGGTTGGATGAAAATCTAAAGTTTGAGAAGCTTTAAAATCTGAGATTCTTCTTAGTCCTCAAACAAGACCAAGTCAGTTTTTTTCATGGTATGGTATAGAGCAGAGGTGATTAAAATTCATGTCCGGTTGATGAAGCTTTCATTAAGATCTTCATAATATCTAACTGCATTATGATTCAGTGGCAGACCCTGTATTCCAAAGTAGTGTAGTAGTTCTATCAGCATTTTGTAGACCTCCATACTCAAACCCGACTGTCATCGGATCGTAAGACTTAGCAGTCCAGGTTTCTTGTTCACAACACCACTGTAAACACCAAACGTCCATCCTGCTTCTCTCAGTCCAGTGATGCTCCTTCTTAAAGTCTGTCAGCTGGACAAAATGTGTCGTAGAGACGTGTCTAACAGTCAACGACCTCTCACTAAGAGGTACACAACCCAAAAGCAGCCTCTGAGAGCCTTTTTTATAGGGCAGTGGGGGAAGCAGTTTGCGCCCTCTTGTGGCAAATCCCAGTGTCTAATCAGACCCCAGCTGTACTCATTTACAGTGTAAATCTCAATAGTTTATCTGATATAGATCAGCAGGAGCTTCCTCCATCCACAGGTGAACTTTGAGAGCAACCTGTAGGTCCATGGTGAACATTGTAGGAGTGTTGGATCTTCTTTACGCATCTCGGGGTTCTGCTCTTGGGCTGAACTCTGTAGGATGGCTATTGACTCCCACCGTTACAGGATTTGCATGTTACATATAGTAATACCTAATTAATTTTATGCAGATTCTCTGAAAATCATGCAGCGAATGGGATTTACGTAATGTGTAAAACCGCGCTGTTAATGACCTCTCGCACTTCAGAGTGGGCGGGTGTCGTGAGGTTTTGTGTTTGGAATACCTGCTGTGGCTTGGAGTGGCTAATTTATTCCGCAGTGACTTTGCAGTTTCTCGAGTTTACTAAAGCGCTGCTTTCTGATTCAGCTCGTGTGGATAGCGAGGAAAGTGCTGCTCAGTTCAGTGTGCCGTTAATTACAGACAGATACGAATTCTTTGCTAAGATATTCGTCCGGATTGGATGAGCTCGTCGGGGGATGAAGGCTGTAATAAAATTATTACACATCTCTTCGGTGATTTAACCCAGACGTTTAGGCCATATATGGATATAAAGGATATGGAGTAATGCTTCACACCTGCAGCCGTCATTATAATCAACTCTTTAATTATCCGGACCTTTGATTAACATCCTGCTGCCAGCGCTCCCAGTACACTCTCGAAAATAAAGGCACTTCAAGTTCTATCACCCAGACCAAATAAAAAGATCAAACACGCTTCCGAAGCAACCATTGCGTTGTGATATGCATATTCAACCTTTAAATATGCGAATTGTAAGAGTCAAAAGATCAAACCCAGCAGGGCAGCAGTGAGATCATATCTTTACAATAGACACATTCATATTGTGACATCATCGATGCTTCTATGTGACATCTTGAAAGCCTTTCACGTTGTAGGAGATGCTTGTTTCGTTTTGACATACTCATACATACTTTTGTGTTGTGTCATCAAAGACCCTTTCCACCACGTGACATCAAAGCCTTGCTGTGACATAGACACTTATGCGGTGATATAGATGCTTTGATGTTGTGACATCACTGACACTTTCCTTTTGCGACATCAGTCAGTTACGTTGTGACACACACTTCTATATTTGACATCATGGATGCGTTTCTGCCGTGACATCAATTATAGGCAGGTTTCATATTATGACATCAGAGACGTTTTATGCTGAGACCTTTCACACACAGCGGCCTCTATGTCGACATCAAAGACGTGCTTCGTGTGGTGAGATTAGAGGAGGTTCTATGACTCTAATATCAGAGGCACGTTTCATGCTGTGACATCATAGATGCTTATATGCATCATACATTTTTTATGCTGCGACATCACAGACCCTTCGATCCTGTGACGTCATAGACGCGTTTTTACCTTTACTTTCCGAACGATGGTTTTGTTTGAGAGGAAATCTGTGAAATGACTTAAATAATATATAGTTTGGTTCATGTTGTACTCACACACACACACACACACACACACACACACACACACACACACACACACACACACCCACACACACAGAGTTCATTTAAGGAGTGGAGGTGAGGTGTGTAGTTTTTTCGCTACATTGGTCTCCAGAACTTAACGTTTTCTGCTTTAATGATCTGCACGGAGCCAGTTTTACAAACTGCAAAGCCTCTTACCTTTACTGAAGCACAGCCTCTTTCACAGGTGCCACCTCAGCATGAAATGAGCTTACTTTCCGTCAGCGAATATCCAGTCTGTAGGTAAGTTTAACTCGACAGTAATGCCATAAGGTAATGATCACTTTGCCAGGGCATTGTCATGAACTTCGCCGGCTCTGACTGTCAGTCAGGTGCTAACCAGGTGTTTGGGAATGCATCTCTGTTCCTAATTCAGAGTGGCATCTTCAAATCAATAAAACAACAAAGCCCTCGAGCTGGAACCTGCTACAAGGACGCTGACATACAAACCTCCGCTTCCAGGTCCTGCCTCATGCTGTCACTTCCAGTCTCTTTTGGCATCAGACGGAGAGAGATATCAGAGTGGCATCTGAAGCCGGTCCTCTCCAGGCCTTTTGATTTTTCGGCTGAGTGGCTCGCTAAGTTATCCTGACAACTCAAAAGAAGGCAGAGAGACTCATTGTCATCATCATCTCTCAATCTCTCCCTCTCGCACTTTCTCTCTTTCTCTCCTGCCTTTATCTGCCTCCACCCCATCTCTCTGGAAGTAAACGACGTGACCTGGCTGATCTCTTGTGAGCTTGTGTATAAATAACCCTTACAGGCCCCGAATCAAGGTGTTCCACACAGAGGCCATTTCCTGCATCCCGTAGCAGAGTGACAGTTTCAGCAGTGGGGGTGGGAGGGGGTCTGCTGGGTGGGGGAGATATTGTGACAGCTTCAATTTTGCCTGTTGTGTATTGTCAAAGTAAATCATGGCAAAGATGCCCACCACAGCCACTTTATATGCTTGCAAAGTGAAAACATACACCTGAAGAAACGTCTTTTAAACATTATTTATAAACATCATTAACAGAAATGTCATTTATTATGAGGATAAAGTTCAGACCCTCTCTGTCCTAATATCTGTTTCTCCTCCTTTGTCTGAAATAACGTCAGTGGGATGTTTCTAGAACCGTCTACCATCTCTGACGTCGACTGGAAGAATGACGTTCCCACTCCTCCATGTGGAATTCTTTCAGCTCTGTGATGTTTCAGCGTCAGTCTTTGTACAGACGCTCTTACGTTCTCCTCAAACCCCCTCTGATACAATAAAGATCTCATAGTGGTTTCTATGATGGAGAGATCTCCACACCCTGCTGCAGTAAAGCAGCTCCAAACATCACACTTGGACTGAACTTGCTAGGACGGTCTGATCATGTGGTCAGTTGTTCTAAATGTTCTCCACTTGTAAATGATGTTCCGGACAGTGGAATGATTGATTTCTAATTGTTCTGAGATCTTTTCAAATCCCCTCTCAGAATCATCTGCATCTAAAACCGTCTTTCTGAAGGCCTCAGAAAGCTCTCTGGATCTGGCCATGGTGATCCCTCTCACTTCAACAATCAAGAGCAAACCAAACTAATGTCCTCTCTAACTTTTGGCTTTTTAAGAATGTATTATACATACATGAACATGCACTCCATAATCACACACTATAGGTACAAAAGTATTGGGACACATGCTGATTTTTCTGACACTGAAAATGTTCCCTTGCTTTTGTTGGAGTAAATGTTTGCTGAGGTCTACCCAAGACCTCAGTGGATTCCCAAGGTCCTAGACAAATGTTCTTGTCATTGTAGACAATGATCTGCACTGAATGATGGAGACCGCAGAGTGAATGAGCGAAGGTAAAGGTTCTGCTCCAATGGAAGCTCAAGTACTGGTGACCTCTGACCGCAGAAGAAAAGGAAGGAGGAATGTTACTGATGTAAATTCAATGCATGTTTCTCATGCCCATATTTTTCATTTTTTATTTTCTCCTTAGCTGAACCTGAGGGCAGACAACATGCACAGCTACATGCAGCTCTTTCATTTCCTTGCCTAAACAGAAAGATCACCGAGTGTGTCCCCAAATTCCAGGCCATAAGCTGCAACAGACTCTGACTCAGAACCTCCATAAAGCAACGTATTGCATTTGGCAAACCAATCTCTTCTTGCCCCCCAACAGCCCATTAGCTCCACTTTAGTGAGCAATCGCTGGGACAAAATGACTGACCTTTGAGTTTATAGACCATTAGGCCGAGTGGCAAAAAATGTCATCATAAGATTCCTCTTACCGATGTGGATAAACGCTCTGCCCTAGAACACTCACACTATGTGGAGGAAACAATTTGAGAGTGGGAGTAAGTGTACATCTAAAGATAGATAGATAGATAGATAGATAGATAGATAGATAGATAGATAGATAGATAGATAGATTGCGAGACATTGGTAGATGGCTGCACGATGCAGGACTACATGCACGCAGACACAGACGCATCAACCTCACCAAAGGCTGCAATGGACTCAGAATGGTAGACCATCTTCAGTGATGAGTCCCACTTTTGTCTTGGTGGTGCCGTCTCAAGATCTCGTCTTGAAGACACAGATACTACGCCATGGTCGGTCTCGTCTCCAGACCTGTCCCTTATTGAAAATGTGTGGACGCTATTGGATGCTCTATCGACACTCCACCCCTACCACACCATCTGCAGAACTGAGTGAGAACATTCAAGCTGCATGGGATGGATCATCACAGGACACCATTAGGAACCTCTACACCTCCATGCCCAGACCCAGATGTTATTATAGTAATACCATTTAATATTTAGGTTTGACCTTATGTCCTAACAGTGGGTGAATGTGTGTGTGTGTGTGTGTGTGTGTGTGTGTGTGTGTACAGACAGTGTGATCACTGAATGTGAACTTTTCATGCTTCATAAAGAACTATGGCTCAAAAAGGGGCAGTTTATGATGGACAAGTAGACAAAGAAAAACAAAGCAATATCCGCTAGATGTGCTCGGCTGAGCAAGCTGAGTGCAAGGCCAGTTTATAAAATGCTAGAGCCTCCCTGGGGGCCAACTCCTTCTCCTTATCACCAGTGTCAAATCCATCATCTCCTCTCTTATCTTTCATCACTGTGAAAATGACTGAGTTTTGGCTCGGCTCTGTGCAATAAGGAAAAACGGATACAGCCATCAGTTGAGTGGGAAGGTGCATTAGTACGGAATGCTGCTCCACTGCCACTAATAGGGACTCCATTAATGAGCTCGTCCAATCAGAGACCACCTGTTTCTTCTGGTAATTAGTCATTTGAGCACCCAGTTAGACCCCTAGACTGGCGACTCGTAGTCTTGCTCTCTCTCCTCACTCTGTACAGAGATAATTACTTCTCCCAACAGAGTTTGTAGCTGAGCGAGTTTTCAGCTTATTAATGATTTGCCCGCGAATCCCTGGTTTAAAAGTAACTAATTAGGACATGAACGTCCCTTTCACTTACACCAGCTCTCCTGTTTATCGGCTACCGTACCTTCCATCTACACTCACTGGCCGTTTTATCAGAAACGCTGACCTCACAGGTGCACTTTGTAGGTTTACAGATAAAGACTGTGGCCCATCTGTTGCTTATCAGCCCCTTTCTACTCTGTCCATCAGTGGAAATGGACCAGAACGGCTCTGGAAAAGGGACCACTGTAGGACCCCCACTGATCGGATGTTCTTTGGTCTCAGTACCCTGCAAAAAAGATTAAAGTTAAATTCCTTTGCTTTAACATGTGATTTAACTTTTTTACTTTGGGTTAAGAATATTATAGAACATTATTTAACGTATTAATATCTTATTTTGCCTGTTTTAAATAATATCTACTGAAAATAATGTTTTACAAGCGTTATATCTCAAAAAAAGAGAGCGTTTCATAAGACCATCAGTCAAATATGATAAACAATCACTGCATACAGACTCTGACTGATCAGAGAGAGGGGGCGGGGCTGATGATCAACCTGCATACAGACTCTGACTGATCAGAGAGAGGGGGCGGGGCTGATGATCAACCTGCACACAGACTGTGACTGATCAGAGAGAGGGGGCGGAGCTAATGCTCAACCTGCCTAAAAATACATCAACGTTGTAAACATCTAGTAATATTAGGCTAAAGTTCTGCAGATTAAAATGGTTCCACACACACATCTCTTTTATAATACTGGTTCTTCGTGGAATCAGTTAATCTTCTCATAAGTGTTTGGTGGTGTTGGATAACTTTGTCCTGCCGGCACAGCAGGTATGTTATATGTGAAATATTACCTATGCTCACGACTCTGGCTGCACTCTAGAAGCTCAGCACTGTGGCCTGCTTCAAGTGCTTTTTAGGGATAATTTTGGACGGAGCCTGCACGATTGTTTTATTCAGGCTCTATTATGCACTGAACAGTAAAAGGCAGAAATGGATTTTTAAAAAGGCTCGGTTTTGCTGTGCATGTTTCATTGCTGGAGCTGGAGTGTTCTCCTCTCGCGTAATGTTCAGATTTGTAAAGTGTTTAGGACACAGACCACCATCATATCTTAATACACTGCATTTAAATATAATCTATTTAATAACGTCTGCTTGTACATTGGTTTCTAACCGTCCCACATTGTTCATGATTCAGTTATTTATCCAAATGCAGCTTCGTTTCGGGTTTGAGTCCCACAGGGCTCAATTAAAGGGTCTTGAAAACCTTTTAATTATGCCAGTAATGCAGTGACAGAGCGAGGAGATAAAGGGTCACACCCGTATTCTGCGGTACACACCAGTCAACCATGACATTAAGACCACCCCCTTGTTTCTTCACTCACTGTCCAATCGATCTGCTCCTCTGACCACACAGGAGCACTATGTAGTTCTATAATTACAGACAAATGGCAGCACCACCACAAAGCAGGTATTATGTGGATGGTGGGTTCTCGGCACCAAGTGGATCAGTGCTGCTGGAGTGTTTAAACCCTGTGTCCACTCACTGTCCACTCTATCAGACACTCCTACCGAGTGTCTCCACCTTGTAGATGTAAAGTCAGAGACAGAAGCTCATCTGTTTCTGCACAGTTTGTGTTGGTCGTCCTCTAGTCCTTCATCAGTGCTCACAGGACGCTGCCCACAGGACGCTGCCCACAGGACGCTGTCGGCTGGACATTTCTGGTCGGTGGACTGTTCTCGGTCCAGCAGTGACACTGAGGGGTTTAAACACTCCAGCAGCACTGCTGCGTCTGATCCACACATACCAGCATTACACCGCAGCTGCCCGGCAGCCCTTTATCAGTCTATTTTCTGCATTTCTACCCATTTATCATGAAGTTCTATCACAATGTAAAATAGAGCAGAATTTGCTGATTTAAATAGTCCAAAAGTAAAAGTGGATATAGAAGGTTGTGTTCTCTGTGCAAATGTACTGTCAGGGATGGATTTTTCTACCCGACAGACACACAAAGGCTCAATTGCTTGGTTTATTAGAGGAAACAGAAAGAAAATTGGCATGGATCTGACATTAGACAGTGAGGAATATGTTCTGTCTATCATCCTGCTTTGAATTGGTCTTTCGGTCGCCCCCCATTCTCACTGGTTCATGCTGCAATTTGATGATTCAGTGACATTAGCAGTTGCTGATAATTACCTGACATTTATTGCTTTAGCTTTCACTCCAGTTTTCTCCCTTGTTCCCTCTTTCCCTCCCTCTCTCTCTTTTTCTCTTTGTCTCTTTCTCTCTTAATGGTACATAAATGGCCCGGATCCGCCACAATATATCTGCGCCGTCCCGCTACAGCCCCACGCGTCTGAGTGTTCGACTCTTTGTTAGCTGATAAGGCAATTACGCCATTTAAGTAGTGCTCTCTGTGCATCGGAGGACAGTGATAAAGCACTTTAATAATGCATGTTTGAGACAGATAGTTTCTTGCCCTTGATTCTGACTGGCTGGCACAGTTTCAAAGCCCAGGCGAAGTTGCACTCTCTGAAATGCACACTGTACATTATTAAATATCAGCACCGAGCCGGTGAATCTGCCTCATCTGTCGCCTTTTACGACATACTGATGTTGGCAGCTGGCTCCGGGATAGAGTGTGGTGTAGAGTGTGTTTGGAGATTTGCTCTCAAAGGATCAACACACAATTACCATTTCAAAGTGCATGCTCTTCAGAGAGCTGCGTGATACTCTGTGGGTAAGTGTCCTACGCAATATTGGCCTCGGCAGTACTGACGCCACAAAGGCTATATGCATATGCAAATTTGCACAGGAGTGCTGCGTTAAAAATAACAGTTGCACCCAGAAGGAAGCGTGGAATTGCAATGCTCAGCGATCAATAACTGATGATAACTGTAGTCTGATCTGATCAATATTTATTGATCTACTCATACTAAAGTGGTGTCTCTCAGTACGGCGTCGGTTTAAATGCAACATGCCAGACGTCTCTGCATGGATACCTGCGTCAGCGATGGGTTCAGCTTCAGCCTTTTCACCAATTATTATTATTATTATTATTATTATTATTATTATTATTATTATTAAAAACAGTTACTGATAATGTGTATTATAAATACAATATATTTTATAAAAATGTAGAACAAAACAAAAACAAAACATCTGTGCATATATTTACTAAAATTATTATAATGTATTATAACTCAAAATTGATGCGACCGATTCCCCACTTTTAGACTGACATGATTTGGTAAATTAAATATGATTATAAGTGATAATTTAATTATTTATATTATTTAAAAAAAAATCATAATTTTGCACATATTGTATTAAATTATAAAGTATTATAAAACTGAAATTGATGCTGCATTTTAATATTACATCCCTATTAGTTACAGTTACACCAATTATCCACCTGTAAAGGGTGATTCTGTTATCTGATTAAACAGCCGTGCTTTAGGGGCTGTGCTTTAGGGGCCGTGATTTAGGGGCCGTGCATTAGGGGCCGTGCTTTGGGGACCGTGATTTAGGGGCCGTGCATTAGGGGCCGTGCTTTGGGGACCGTGGTTTAGGGGCCGTGCTTTAGGGCCCGTGCTTTAGGGGCCGTGCTTTAGGGCCCGTGCTTTAGGGGCCGTGCTTTAGGGGCCGTGCTTTAGGGGCCCGTGCTTTAGGGGCCGTGCTTTCAGGTCTGCTGCTCTGTGAATTCTGACTTTCACATGGAAAGTCTCAGCAGCCAATGAGAGTGATCAGAATTACAGGGAATATCAGTGACATTTCAAATGTCAAACAATTCATAATGTTTCACAAGAGAGATCAAGGTGTGTTGATGGTGAGATCCAGATAACTGATAACACAAGTGCACTCTCACACTCTCACACACTCATGATACCACAGTCACGCAAACGTGGTCCAGCAATGACATTGAAGCAAAGCTCGTATAGGACTTGACCTTTTCTTTACAGCCTCCCCATCACACCACCTGTCAATCAGTCTCTCGTCTCCTTTCTCCCTCTCTTGCAGTTTTAGCCCCGATTGTCAGTCGAGTCTGTGCTGGTCGGCTCTAGTGTGCAGATGTTTTCATCAGTCAGAGTCGACAATTGCAGAGAGAGTTGAGGAGTGGGCGAGGGACCCGGGCTCCGATTTATTTTTGGACTCTTGACCAGTTAGTATATCAAATATCAGATTTTTTGACCTGACTCTGAGTGTCTGCGGGTCAGTCTGACCTGACTTTAGCATCAGCATGTCATCAACTCCAGTTTGCATTGTAGGTGTTGTGCCAAATTCTGCTTCCTTACCAGAATCTAATTGTTGTATCTTCTTTACTCATCTGGTTCTGCTCTTGGGCTGAACTTGCGAGGACAGCCTGTTCTGAGATCTTTTTAAATCCCTTCTCAGACTCATCTGCATCTACAACCTTCTTTCTGAAGGCCTCAGAGAGCTCTATGGATCTGACCATGATGATCCCCCTCACTTCAACAATCAAGAGCAAACCAAACTAATGTCTGAGGTTTAAATAAGATGGTCTCCTCCAAAGTCCTCTCTAATGATGGTCTGATCATTAGCAGCTGATGTTCCGCACCTGATTCTAAGTTCATGAATTTTATGCAGTAATAAATGTGGGTGTGTCCTAACGTTTTAATGTCCATAAGCATAAATGTGTAAATAAACAAACAAACAACAAATAAAACCTCTAAATTCCCATGCTGTGGGCCTTCGTGTGTGCCCTACATTGTGTTTGTGAAGGTATATTGCACTTTCATTTCCAATGGAGTCATGTTGTGAAGTTACGGGGAAAGAGTGGATTGTAGTGTAACCGTGTGTGTGAGAGAGAGAGAGAGAGAGAGAGAGAGAGAGGGAGAGAGGGAGTGTGTGAAACGGTAAGGGGTAGAGGCAGATTTGCTGGGTAATTGAGTGTTTAATCCCATCAAAGTCAGAGCTGTGCCGACCGCCTCTCTGCCTAATCTTAGAGTAATTACATATCCCCCCGACTCCGCCTAATACACACACATGCTCACACACTCTGAGAAAATCTCACACAAACTCTCGAACCAGAACTTACCCTTACATACATGAACACATTCCAGTACCCTGTCCGCCTTTACAACTCGAGGCCAATTTGGTGAATAAAAGAAAGTACATTCGACTTTCTTTTATTCACTGAAATTTTAAAGGACTTATTGGACAAATACCAGCTACTGTTATTCTCAGGAGATCCCAGACCTGCTCAAATTTGTTTTCATTTGTCAATATTTCACAGAGTTTGACCATGGCTATGATTATTTATTTATTTATTTATTTATTTATTTCGGAGTTGGTGGCCCCTCCACCATGTCATTTTGACCCTTAAGACAACACAAGGGTCCAGTACAGCGTCTGACAACCTCTTGATGGCAGTGCTAAATTGCTCCAGTAGGCTTTGTCCTGCTGTAAATCAGCCCATTCTGAAGAGAAAACGAGAGCGCGCTTTTAGTGCTCAGGCTAAAGGCTGAGAGCTGGGCCAGTAAATAATATGTTAATGGTGATGGCTTTATTTCTCTACACCACCATCAGTCACGCTGGAGCAGAGGCAAATAAAGCCATGGGAAATCCAGTATAAATCAATGTATATGAACCTGTTTTTGTACCAGAACAAGTTAGTGTGTTTCTGAGGATGTACCAGTGCAAAACCAGTGGACCAGTCTGCTAAACTAGTGAGCTTTAATGTTACCAAAACAATGAATGCAGTGCTAATATTACAGACTTCACTGTTGAGCCTTCTGGACATGGAGATGTCCACCTAAAGACCCCAGAGAAAAGCGGAGTATAGGTAAAGTGAAAGGGCAGGGTCAAAGGTGCCATTGTGAGATCATCTCGTCAACATCCTGGGTCATGTTTGTTTGGTGATCAGTTTTGCTTTTGGTTCGGGGAGTCTGGTACATTCAGGGCTCATTGAAAATATTTGGGACCCCAGAAGTCCAGGCCACATGACACCCATGGTGGCCCCCGTCAAGGGGTGGCTATAGAGCCCCTCCATGAAAACCATACACAGATGCAACCAGTTGAGCTATATTTTTCAGTAGCGTAGTAAACTGGGCTTACTGGGCCTTGGGGAGATTCTGTTTCTGCATAAATTTGAACGAACTCCATCAGATTTTCAGTTGAACCTCGCAAGAATGTGGGTCATGCACAAAGACAACGACCCTAAGCACACAAGTGGTTCTACCAAAGAATGTTTAAAGAAGAATCAATTCAGTGTTTCAGAATGTCCACTCAATCTCCTGACCTTAAACCAGTAAAATGTTGGGGAAGAACCTGAAGCAGCAGGTCATGGGAGGAAACCCACCAATATAACAGAGCTGAAGAAGTCTTGTGCTAAAATTCCTCCTTTCCACCTTAAATTCAGAAGCCTCTTATTAAAACTAGTTGGATGCTCTGAAATACGCAACTGTAACAAATATGCAAAAAAGAAGAAACTGGGCGACTACTTTTCCACAGAACTGTTATATACATGGGATAAAGAATGTTGCTGTCAGTGTGTGTTTTTTGTATTTGTGTCTCCGTGACCCCTGTCAGATGCTCACCTGTTTGTCGTGGTGTTGACAGGACCTTGGACACTTCTCTCTGACAGCGCTGTCCCCTTCAGCATGTCACTGTTCACTCCCTCAGCACACTGACACTACACTCACACTCAGGAGGAAAGGTCAAGCCCGAGAAGCAGAGATGCTACAGCAGGACATTGTTGAGGACAGGCAGAATGAGACAACAAGGCTTTAGGGCTGCCTTATTTCCTGGACGAGGATTGCAGTAACAGTGGTGTTTCATTATTAAAGTGTTCATCTATTTGCCCTGAGGTCTAGTAAGAATATCTGTTGGAATTGTTACTGACCTCTCATTATCCTTTGGAATTAAACAAGTGTCTATTGTCCCTTGTTTTGTTGAATCTCATACGAATGTGGGTCACGCAACAAGACAACAACCCTAAAAAAAGGGAAACCTGAATGGAAAAAAGCCCAAACATCTTAAAGAATGCACAGAACAGGGTGGAAATGTTACAGCAGAAGTAAGACACTGACACTATGTGCATGTTCAGGTGTTTTTTTTTATTAAAATTGCATCTGTGGGTGGGATTTCAATGTCTAGCCTTGAGGGTTCAAACTGATTTTGAAAATACATCATGTTTGAGAAAATGTACACTTTCCAAGTTTACCTGTGGCTCCAATTCAGACAATATCTCGCTCTAGCTCAGTCATAAGGCAGGCTGAAGCCAAAATACCAAGAACAGTCTACCTTGTTTGGGATGTCTGTAGAAACATCTTTGTCGAATTTCATAATTGCACATAACATGTTTGTTCTTCTCTGGCCTCTACTCTTTCCAGAAGGCTGCACAATAGATTCCAGTAAACATTACTGGTAGGGTTTAATTCCATTAAGCTATGAGAGCCAAAGCAAGGTCACAAGGAGTTCAGGTCACTCGTCCCAAGGTACTGTATGGAGCTCCAGCACTCCAGAGAACACAGTTCCAGTGCTCCACGGTTAAAGGGTGGGGGGCTTTATGCACCACAATTCATTGGCCATTATGACCCTAGGTTCATGTGCAGCTGCTCCAAAGCATCCCATTCGGTGATGCTTTGGAGACCAAACACAAGCAGTGCATGTACCTGAACACCTCAGCAATGACTGGAGCTTCACGTGGGTGAATTCACTAATTACAACTGACTGGATAGGTTTGTTGACATGCAGTCTGGATCCATGTGTGATATAAACAGTGATAGTATTTTCTACCAGTAGTGTTAGTGTTAGAGTGCAGGTAGAGTGCATTTGGAGTGCCTTGAGAATTGCACTAAAGCCCAGGCGAAGGCTACTTGCATTATGCATTAGGCTGTACAGTGCAACACATGATCAATAACAGAAGCACTATGCTTTATGCTTGCAAACGGCAGCTATTTGTAGTAATAGAGAAAGTGTAGACAGGTAATTCATTCAGTAACACTGCTGCTGAGGGAGACTAGAAGATCAAATTACAATCCTGTTTTCCTTAGTTCAATACTTGAACTACGACACCGTATAAATATGTATATGTGTATAGAATTTTATGAAAATGACATCTGTTGGGAGACTTTCAATGTCTAGCCTTGAGGGTTCAAACTGGAGGTGCATCACTTCAAAGGAAAGTAAACGTACACTTTTCAAAGTTTACCTGTGGCCCCGACGCAAACAATGCCTCGCTCTAGTTCTGTCCGAAGGCAGCCTAAATCCAAAAGCAATAACAGTCTGAGAGTGGTTTTCACATCAGTCTGAACGTTTGAACTTTTCAGTTTGGTCCACACCGAAGTAGAGGATGTAAAAGATGCCTGTGTGGCCACGAACGAAAGAGGCAAAATTTGAGCCAGATCATCTGCGAGTGTTCTTTTTTTGGAGCAGTTATTGGAAGGTGAGGAGGACTACCATCACAAATCGAACAATAATGAAGAGAAAGAACCAGTGTTGTGCTGAAACCCATGTGCAGGAGTATGGTATAACTGTAGATGAACCCTTATTTATAAACACAAACAAAAGGAATCTGAGGGTAATCCATCACACTCACATCTCCATGAGACACGTGCACCCCGCTCATCATGACCTCTACCACGTCTTCTTGACTAAAGTTAGTGTCTGCCCAACCTCTTGGTGAGAGACTGCTGACTGCTGGACGTGACAACTAGTTGATAGACCTTGAAAGGGGGCATCATAGGACTGATCAAGCCATCATCACCTTAATTTGCAGTGGTGTCGGGAACGAGAACCTGGACTGCTATGGACTGGAACCGTATCATCTTTAGCTAAAAATCCAGGTTTTGTTTGGGATCTGACGATGACAACATCTCTGCTGTAATGCAGGGTGCCATACGGAACCTGTACCTCCATGCCCACATGTATCTCATCTTGTATCAAGGATCCCAACAGGGAATTAGAGCCTCCTTTCAATTGTAAAGTTGTAAAGGCACTTCCACTACTTTCTTTGATGTTCAGACCTCCACCAATGGTCAAGATTACAAAGTCCATGCTGCCAGTCCTCCACCTTCCAATGTCCAATCTTCTGATACTCAATCATCCAGAGGCTAAGCCCCTAGTGCCCAAGCCTCCAATTTTCCACCTTTCAGTGTCCAAGCCTTCAGTGACCAAGCCTACAAGTCTCTAACCCCAAGCTTCCAACTGCCAACCCTCCAGGGCCCAACCTCAAAAGACCAGCATTCGATTCTTATGCACCCTGATGGACCTGCCTGCCTGTGTGTTGATGGAATCCGAGTACTCAAAAGCCCTGAATAAAACCACTGCTGCAGTCTGCTGCACCCTTAACACCAACACTGGTTAATATGCAAACTCCTGCAGTGTACAGTACATGTAAAAGAGGCTCTTCTGGATGTGAAGTATTCCATTGGGAGCAATAGTTACCTGACCTGCTGTCACGTGACACTAGATGTGTTTTGATTTATTAACATAAAATATCTAAAATAAACCAGTAAGGTTTTAAGAACCATCAGATGCTGTAATCTCAGTGGAGGTTCTTTTAAACCCAGAGTAAGTAGAATTCAATAAAGTCCAGTTAGAGAATAATAAGTGTTTTATAAATTATTTTGATGAATGTGTTGATCTACTAAGATGATTTATTTAACCTTTAGGACTCTATGCTAATTTGTGGGATGTTTGAGGAGACAGTCACACATACCAGGTATTATTTTCAGGAAATCATAAGATTTACATATATCTCAGTGAGAGTTTGTATGCAGGTTGAGCATCAGCCCCGCCCCCTCTCTCTGATCAGTCAGAGTCTGTATACAGGTTGAGCATCAGCCCCGCCCCCTCTCTCTGATCAGTCAGAGTCTGTATGCAGGTGCCCCTCTCTCTGACTGGGGAAGTCAGAGTCTGTATGCAGGCTGGGAGCATCAGCCCCGCCTCTCTCTCTGATCAGCAGAGTCTGTATGCAGGTTGAGCATCAGTCTCTGCCCTCTCTCTCTCTGACGCCAGAGTTCACATGGTGTTAATCATCAGCCTGCCTCTCTCTCTGACTGGGGTCAGAGTCTGTATGCAGGCTAATCATCAGCCTCGCCTCTCTGATCAGTCAGAGTCTGTATGCAGGTTAATCATCAGCCCCGCCCTCCCTCCCGCCTAGAAAACGGCACGTAAAAACATTGGAATTTCAGAAATACTTCATTAAATTCTATTAACTATTTCTCTGATCGATCAGTTGAGACATCGTCCACCTGCCTGACCTCTGTACATTCAACTCAACAGCAGATGAGATGAACAATCACAGAAACCCTACAAACACCGATTCAATTACAACCTTTACACTTGAACACACTCAGAATTAGTGCTTTAGTGTTTCTTAATTAACTCCAGCGAGGAGCCAGCTGCAATAACAAGCAGAAGTTGTAATCCAGGGGTGGCTGACCCCGCGAGCAGCCCACGAGCTGCCTGAGCCGATGCTGAGGCCGTCACTTTGACACTGACATTTTCACACGGAGCTGCTTTATTGGACTGATGCAACAGAGTGCTCCTGTGACGGATTACGGGCCCTCTCTCCCTCTCTCTCTGTTTGCAGCCCCTCAACATGAAGACGTCAACATTTTCCTCGGTATTAGAATTTACCTGGCACAAATTCCTGGAAATGAGAGACGGTAAGGAAATGTGGGGAAAAAGGCGAGAAAGGAGGGACGAGGGAAACAGCATCTGAAGCATAACGACAGTGGTGTATTTAATTGTACAGTGAGCACCTAAAAGCATTACGCATTAACCGTATATACGCTGATATCCTGCACGTTCTCAAAGGGTTCCTGGACTCAGACACTGTCTAACAACACCTAACCCAATACCAGTAATCCCCCCTTTATCAATGTAATTGACCACGATCCTCCCTGTGAACGCTCACTGTCAACTAAATAGCTGCACCAGAAGGACGTGTAGGATTGCAGTTCTATAATGAAGGAAGATGAAGGTGATCAGGATCAATAACTGATGATAGCTGTATCTGATCTTATCAATATTTATTGATCTACTCATACAGAAGTGGTGGCCTCAGACGGCGTCAAGTTTAATTAACATGCCAGACGCTCTCTGCATGAGGTGTAGAGGTTCCTAATGGTGTTCATGATCATCCATCCATGCAGCTTGAATGTTCTCACTCAGTTCTGCAGATGGTGTGGTAGGGGTGGAGTGTCGATAGAGCGTCCAATAGCATCCACACATTTTCAATGAGGGACAGGTCTGAGACGACTGACCACGAATGTATCTAGTCTTCAAGACGAGATCTTGAGATGGTGCAGTGTGTGATTTGCGCCGTCCCATTGGGAATAGAGCACAGAACCCCGTGATTGCAAAGGCCACCAATTGGTGATTCCAGAATTTTACTGGGCAGTGATTCCATACTTATAAAACTGTCGTTGAATTATCATCCTGAATACCGGAATGGTGATTCCAAACTTTTGAAGGATAGTCTTCTAAGCAGGTGTTTCTGATGACGTGGTCAGAGTGGCTGCTACATGATAGGTGCATCTAATAATCTTTCAAAGTAGAGTATGAGTACAAAGTGTGTACGAAGAGTACCAAGAGATCCTGAGCTGAATCTCACTTTGCTACTAGAAGAATGTTATAAATATGAATGCCATAGATGTATAAATAATTTCTTCTTCTACCAAAGTTCCTGCTTCCTGGGCCAAGCCGCACGTACTTTCTCACACAGGCATACTGTTGCACTTTCAGCTCACACTGAGCACTTTCTTGTCACCATCTGTACCAGGAAATGACACTTTGCATGTGAAAACACTTAATTTAAGAAGCACATCTGAAGAAATGTTCCACAAAGTTCTGTAAATAGACTGTTCTTTCACAGTCAGATTTCTCCTTAAGAGACATGTCTCATCAGGCTGTTCGAACAAATATAGTGGACAATGCAATGCCTGGTCAAAAATAGTAACATTGTGATTTATTGTCATCTACAAACCGATCAACCAGAACATTATGGTGCATCAGATACAGGAGTATTGCTGTATTTGATCCACTCACACCACTGCTCCACCTTGTAGATGTAAAGCCAGAGACAGAAGCTCTGTCTCTGTCTTGGTATTCTCTGATGTTTGTTTCATTATGAGTTTCCTCCCTAAGCTCCTCCCATGAAGATCAGACTGGTTTGGTCTCTTTCTGACGGTTCATCAGCTGTGGTGAGAGCTACCTGTAGGTCCGTGATGAAATTTTAGGATTGTTGATCTTCTTTACGCATTCAGATTCTGCTCGTCTGAATTCTGACAGTCTGATCCAAATATGTTGGCAGTTGTTTTAAATTTTGTAAATTTTGTAAATGATTTTGCTGACAGTGGAACGGCTGGATTTCTTACTTGTATCTACAACCTTTCTTTCTGAAGGCCTCAGAGAGCCCTTTGGATCTGACCATGTTGATCCCACTTCCTTCAACAATCAAGAGCAAACCACACTAATGTCTCAATAAGACAGGTTCCTCCAAAGTCCTCTCTAATGATGCTCTAATCATTTGTAGCTGATTCTATTTAAACCTACAGCGCCCAATAACCCACACATTAATCGAAGGATAGGCTCGGGAGACAGACCACCACGAATAGTGTTCAGTTCCCGAAGATGAGATCTTGAGACGCAAGGTGTGTGGACAAGCGTTGTCCTGTTGGCATAGAGCACTGGAGTGAAGGTAAGGTAGAACCACTGGTTGCAGAACCTCATTAACATAATGTTGGTCTGTTAAAGTGTCTGTACTGAAGACCAAAGGTGATCTGTCATCGTATGAAACTGCACCCACACCATCACACCAGACCTTCTGGACCCGTGGCAACAAACTGTTGATTATGGTGCTGACCACAGTGCCACAGAGTCATTGGTCTTCTCCACTACAACGTCATTCTGAGTCACTCATTTCATTTCTCTCACTCTTGCACTTTCTCAGCCATCTTGTTGCCACAGCTGCAGATGTCCTGCCCTCTCTGAAAGCTGGACTGTGGTGAAGAGCAGAGAAAGAGATATGGAGTAGACTAGTACTTCTACTGAATGTGTCCAGTTGAACCTTTTCAGGCTTTGGCAACACTGCAGTTGATAACAGTTATCCTGATAACAAGCTGGAACTGAACTGAGAGAGAGAGAGAGAGGGAGAGAGAGAGAGGAGGATAAGAAGAGAGAAAATAGAGATGGAAAAAGAGGGGAAGAGAGAAACAGTAGAAGAAAAATTGAGAGGGGCAGGATACGATAGCGAGAAAATGAGTGAGAGAGAATGGGGGGTTAGTTGCATCTTGGTTGGGCTCCACCTTTCTACACCGTGACTGTTCATCAAAGCCTTGCTCCCAGGCAACCCTGTCGCCTGGCAACCCTGAGATGGTTCACAGACTGAGGAGACATGAGCCAGGAAGGATAGAGAGGGGAGCGGGGTATCTATTCTATAAGTTGTTTTTTCCCTTCTACTCGGTCTAATGTCTGCCTCTGTTGTTTCCATCTCTTCATAATTGACAGGGATACTTTTGAGATTTTCTAACCTAATTCCACCTGCCCCACTTCCATCACGGGTGTCCGCTACCACAAAACTCACTGCTTAACACACAAACTAAAGTGGGAGAAATACATAAAAGGAAAGTAGTTGATGTCAACTGCATACAGACTGACTGATCAGGGAGAAAGGCTGAAGGATCAACCTGCATACAGACTCTTGACTGATTAGAGAGAGGGGCGGGCTGATGCTCAACCTGCATACAGACTCTGACTGATTAGAGAGGGGGCGGGCTGGGATGATCAACCTGCATACAGACCTTGACCGATCAGAGAGAGGGGGCGGGGCTGATGCTCAACCTGCATACAGACTCTGACTGATCAGAGAGAGGGGGCGGGGCTGACAATCAACCTGCATACAGACTCTGACTGATCAGAGAGAGGGGGCGGGGCTGATGACATCACTGACCCAGACATTGGGTTACAGAGGACAATGAGAAAGGAGGGTTTGTTTTTTTTTTCTTTGTTTGCACAGTGCTCAAATTTCAGAATAAAAGTCCTGAGAAGGGATAATACTGCTTACAAAAATAATAAAAGCTATCTGATTATTTTATTTTATTTGGGACTGAAGTATTTTAAAGAATTAATATATATCCTGTCAACTTAATTACAAATCATTTTACGGATTTCTGAGATGAGTGAGAGGACTGTTTACTATTAAATACTTTTGGTGAAAAACAGTAAAACCAAACTATGAAAAACACCCCACAAAACTGGCCTAGAGTTCTAAAGGTTAATTCAGTCATCTTTAGCTCAGGAACTGTAATTGGCCACACTTTTGTTGCCTGAAAGAATGGATTTTGTTTGGTGAAACAGCACCCCCTAGTGAAGCGGAGGACATTGTGGAATGTGCATGAATGTGTTCTTATGCACAAATTAAATAAGATCGGGATCAGAACCGTAGAAATGTTATTTTTATAGTACATGTCCATACACTAAGATATGCTCAAAACCAGGAGAATGCAGGAGAGTGCAAGTCAAGCACATGCTTAGAAAGCAAAGAGAAATAATAATTTGGTGAATAACCAGCCAGGCATTGAGTTTTAGGGATGTTTTTTCTTTGCAGCTGGGGGGCACGGGGGTCTTTGCACTAAAGTGATAAAAAAAATTGCAGCTCTCTTTTTTGAGCCAAGGTATAATGTGGAAGCCATTTGGGTACTGAGTGATGGAATCAGAAGTGTGTGTGTGTGTGTGTGTGTGTGTGTGTGTGTGTGTGTGTGTGTGTGTGTGTGTGTGTGTGACTCCATTTCAGAACAGTTATATACCCCAGCTGCAATTACCCACTGACGGCTGGTTACAGCACAGCAATCAGCCAACCATTAACACTCCATACAGAGACCTGACTGGCACCCCTCTCTCTTCTAACACTTAATCCGCCCCTCTCTCCCTCTCTCTTTCTCTCTCTCTGCGGCCCTCCACCACCAACATCCACTTTTCTGCTCGTTTGTATCTCCCCGTCTTCTCCATTCCGCTGTTTGTATTCCCAGTCTATTCTTTTAGGCTCGTTCCCGTCTTTATGTCGCGGAGTGACATTGAAATTTTCTTTTGATCAAAGACATTCGTGCGCAGATTTTCCTGTGTGATAGACTGCCTGTCTGGCTTTATCTCTCTCTCTTTTGCCTCCTTCAGTCTGTCCTTCACATTCCGTCTTCCTCCACAGCCTACGTGGTTATGAGTGCCTGACGTGGTGTATTATTCTTTCACCGATACATCTAAAGGCCTTTTTTTTTGCAAGAACCTCAGGGGATCTACACTTTAGAGGCTCCACAAAGGACAACAAAGTGCATCTACATGCTCCTGCTGATCTACAGTGATTTTCAGGCGTGTGAATGCTTCCAATTGTGACTAGTCTTCACCCAGTCTTAGTCTGAATGAATTATAACGATGGGCCTTTAGCCCCGTAAATAGGCGCAGTCACAACAGAATCAAGAAATTGATTATAATGCCCACAGCTGTATACACCAATCAACCGTAACATCATGTATCACCTCCTCTGATCACACAGGAGCTCTTTGTGGTTCTATAATTCCAGACTGTAGTTCATCTGTTTCTCTGCAGACTTTATTCTCCTCCTTTCACCCTGATCTTCAATGATCAGGACCCCACAGGACCACCACAGAGCAGCTATGATGTGGGTGGTGGGTCATTCTCAGCACTGCAGTCACAGTGACATGGTGGTGGTGTGTTAGTGTGTGTTGTGCAGCAGTGCTGACCTTCTTTCTTTGACTTTACATCTACAAGGTGGAGACACTCGGTAGGAGTGTCTAATAGAGTGGACAGTGAGTGGACACAGGGTTTAAACACAGGCTCTGCTCTGTCTATGTACCATAGCATCATTTGTGGTAAATTATCTACAAATACGTCTGATTCAGCGCCCAATTATGGAGCTGGAACAGGTGGTCTGCAGCAGGTTAGGTTCAGGGTTAAAACTCACATTTAATCAACACTTTAATTTTCTCGACTTTTCTCGAAGGAAGCGAGAGCAGATAAGAGACGACTGGACTGACTAAATGCCGGTCTCACTGCTGTCTTCCTGGCTCCTTCTCTTTTTATGTCCTTTTGACCTTCTGTCTCTGTGGCACAGTCTGAAGTGACTCAGTGTCAGAGACGTATGAAAAGAGACACGGACAGAAAGAAAGAAAGCACCCAGTGAGCGAGAGGGAGAGAGAAACTTCAGCTCTCACACACTCACAGGAATTGTCACATACTTGAGCTTTCATATAAGTGAGTAATGCAGACAGCACACCTCGGTTATTGAAGCAGCGGCACACAGTGGGCTGAGGGATATGGATGTGGATGAGTCAGCAGCGTTCACACTCTTCAGAGCAGGAGAAGTTGCTTCAGAATTGTCACAGATTTAACAATTAATCAGCTCTTGAGATATTACAGACTATTGAGAAACCTGGTGATTCTAGTGTGTGTTGCACTGGTACGAGTGGATCAGACACAGCAGTGCTGCTGGAGTGTTTAAACACTGTGTCCACTCCCTGTCACTTTTCCTGCCCAACGAGCATCAGCGGTTCTTCTTCTAAGCTCCTCAGAAATCTCCTTTGTTCTCCCTGATACACTTCCACTAACATGTTGTGAAGATTAGACATTGACGGATCCCTGCTCTTGAAATAAAACAGGACACGCCCACTCACACCTGATTGGCTCCCATTGATTGAAAACATCCGACTCTAACTTCACCTTCAGATGATCTGCTGATCCTAAAGGGTCATACTTTTACCCTCACAGATCTGGAACACTGGATCATTTTCCTCCATAAATAAATGATCAGTGTGATATTTCCGTCTCATTTGTTTGAGTTGGTTCCTTTCTACTTTAAGGACTTACAGAAATAAGTCTTCACAAACTTTCAAGCACCACTTTAAACACTTGTATCCAATTACATTCCCGTCACAAAAGCGTAGCTAAGTTCTGTTTCGTCTTGGTGCTTCTATACTTCTCCGAGTAACTCGTGGACAGTTTTTAATAATCTGACATTGCTTCAGCATGTCTGAAAATCACAGTAAATATCATGCATAATGAAAATGTCCTTTGCATGACAATATGATCAGCAAAACGAAACACATTAAATGAAGGTGACATTTTCAGTTCTAATCTGAGTCATATTTTTATGTGGTACTGAAATCTGATACGTGTCCAATACGTGTCAAAGATATTCAAGCAATAGTCTGAACAGCCAGATCACAATTTGTGTGACATTTACATCAATCCAGCTCGGATTCTGATACATATCTGATGTGTAGCAGTGTGACCTCAGTCTGAAAAGCCAGGTTGGAATTCATGCAGCATTTACATCAATCCAGATTAATCGACTGACCTCTTACACCAATGGCAACAGAATGCCTGCTATTATAGTTACACTCAAGGATGGACAGGAAAGAACCCCAGTGGCCACTAGTGGTGAGGGACGCCGAGAGAGGGAAAGGGCTGGTCGATGGAGCAAACTGATGAAGGGACGAGGTCGATGACATGAAGTAGATCAAAGGGGACGGCCCTTCGTGTTGTAGTGTTGAGCGTCCAGGTCAGTGCACGTGCATTTAAAGGTATTGATGTGATTATCTGCAGTTATCAGATTACTGAGTGCATGTAAACACATTCAATCAATAATGAGAAAATCAGATTCGGTCTTTAATCTGATCAACACGTTTACATGCACTTGGATCATCAGATTATGGGAAAACTCCAGGTTTACATGAGTCAATAAGATTTCTACTTTGCAACCAGCCAATAAGCTCACAGACGAATGTGAATAGGGTGTGGAGGGAGGCGGAGTCATGCTGGGTGCTCAGCTCCTGGTCAGGGACAGCTGCGTCTCATTATGACGAGGTGATGATCTGGAACATATGGAACTTTTTTTATATAAATAAAAAATATAATAATGAACATGTAACAGATGTAATTGGAACCTTTATTCCCCCTGATGTTAGACCTTTACCAAATCCCCGAAAATCTTTTTTTACAGCGGCTGCCCGAGCACTGCCACGGAGCGGCTCAGTGGGTTTATATTCTTGTCCATGCAGCCTAGAAAATGCCCTCAGCTGGCTGGGACACTGCTTTGTTGACATGAAAATCCTTTCCATCTTCCAATTTTGCGAGAGCTCTGGCAAAAGGCACCCAGCCTGGAAACCAAGCTTGAGCATCTGCTCCACCTAATCTGCAGATTCAACACGTGCCAGTGCACATTACACCTCCATGATGTGTCAGTGTCTCCCTACATTTAACCACCCTTTCAGCCGGACGGACTGTTTCCACACACTCTTCCCTAGTTCTGCAGAGAAGAATGCATACAAGCTTTGAAATAGATCATTTACAGTGGATTATCTAGACCAGGGTTCACCAACCCTGCTCCGAGAGACCTACCTTCCTGCATGTTTCAACTCCAACCCAAATCTAACACACGCCGGAGACAATGACGTGGTAGTGGTGCGTTAGTGTGTGTTGCGCTGGTACGAGGGGATCTGACACAGCAGTGCTGCTGGAGTGTTTAAACCCCTCAGTGTCAGAAGATCAGGGTGAAAGGAGGAGAAAGAAATCTGCAGAGAAACAGACGGACTACAGTTCTGGAATTATAGAACTACACAGTGTGCAAAAAGGGAAGTGTATTTCATTAAATAATTCATTAAAAGAAAGAAAAATGTTTGGAAAATAGCAATTTTAATGGGTTTTAACTCAAGTTTGGTGAACTACGCCCCTTTTTAATGGGCTGTGTCCCTGGGTTTTATTATGGAGTGTGAAAACATTCTACAGTTCTCCAAACACTTTCTGGAATTTCATTTTCCGCAATTACACAAAAGGGCACCCAGCAAGCATTACGCAGCCTGCATGGTTTCCATCCTTCAGATGCTTTCTTCACCTTTTCTTCTGGCTCTGTAACTGCCACTGAAGCATGCTCACAGAACCCTCCCTTACCAGCACAAATCCAGTGGTATTCCCATCAGTCCTGCAAGAAGCTGTTCCAGGAAGCCCTGATAGGTCATGGGGATCTTTTGTTTGACTGCACAGATCTCTGGGCTGAAAAATGTTTTTCTACTATTTGGTGGTTTGTTGGTGCACTGAATAATAGTCCAAGAGCCAGCCTGACATGACCACTCCCACCGTGTACCTGCTGTAGCACCCTACAGCAACAGGTCAATGTTAAATCTTTCTGCCCCTGGTGAGTCTGGTTTCCCTGGACTACGCTGGAGATGATTGTAGTGGTGGGTCACGGCAGTGAAGGAGGATATGTGTGTGGTTGTTCAGGACGATATAGTTGCTCTGGGCTATGGGCTTTGAGGGTCACCTCGTAAACATCCACACTGAAAAACAAGGAATAAAAACAAGGGTGCAGACCGAACAGGAAATTGCTGACACCACTGGATATGTGTTGTATTTTGTGCTTTTCCTGCTGTCAGGGAATTACTGTACATGAGGTGCGTTGAGACAAGAAAAGATGTTAATGTACAGGGATATGTGTCCCCAGGACACAATTTCAAGTACAGAAGGAGGGTCAGTGTTTGTACTTTTGCTAATGTGGACAATACCTAAGCTATTCTAAGTTTACTATTCTGAGTTTATTGGGGAAAACTACTGAAAGGAGGCTCTAGAACCTGTTGGTTCGCTAGTCTGGATATAAGATGAGATCCGGTTTGTCACGGAGGTACAGGTTCCGTACGGCATCCTGCGGCACATTTAGCCACAGATGTTGCAGCTGGACCTGTAGATCCTGCACACTCATAGGTTGCCAAAGCTGCTCCCGTAAATCCACAATTGGTGATAAGAATGTCCTGCACATATAGCCGAGCTGTTAGTGTCCCTCATATCACCACTACGGGTGATCAACTGTCGTATGCGTTGGATCCCCAGATCTTCACACCTGCAGTTGGGGCACTGTCACTGGTCAGAGCAGTCAGGATGGCAGCAATTTGTGGAAATGTCCATCCTGCTTCTCTCAGTTCAATGATGCATCCTCTCTTAAAGTCTGTCAAGTGGACTAAATGTCTTCGAGTGTGTCATAGAGGCATGTCTAACAGTCAGCAATCTGATGATGGTCTGACGTCGGCTGTCATCCATTGTTTGACTCTGACACACATTGACCTGATGTTGGGTGTCAACCTGAGTTTGATGGTGGGCTTAAGTTGGCCATATGTTGACTGTCAACTGTGTAAGACTGTGTTTCTGATACAGATTCAGTAACTACACTGATGGATGGATGGATCAAGCAAGTCAACAACCCAAGCTGACAGATTGGGGTTTGCATGTTAACAGCATGTTACTAGCTTTACAGTAGGAAAATAAAACCTCTCCCTTGTTCACTCGGCTGAGGAGCAGCCACGCTTTAAAGAAAGCGTATTTTTTTGTCTCGGCAGCAAGACGGTCAGATGTAAAGGGTTAATGGCTGTGGGTGTAGATGAGAGGATAAAAGAAAACTCCATAGTAACAGAAAATTGTGAGGACAGATGCCCTATTCGCACATACAGATTCAATCCTAGACCGAGAAGGTGGGAAAAGACGTTCCTGGGAGAGCAGTGGAGGGTCATTTTTATTCTTCCCTCTGGTGTGATTATATGAAAAAAAAATCACTATCATATCGATGTGAAAGAGGGCTGTTCTGAAGGGGAAGGCCCCTCGGGTCATGATATGCTGTGCATGCAAGAGAACTTGTGTCTGACGATTGTTGCCGTGTTAGACTATACTTAACACTGGTGGTTCAGTCCAGTGATTTCAGTGGCCAGTTGATATAAACATGGACATGTTCTTTTTTTGTGTTTTGTTTTTAATAAAAACGTTTGTCACTGTCTCGCCAGTACATTCATACAGCGTATGAACCCCTCATCAGTATTGCTGTGCCTGTAAGAAATGTCCTGACATGTCCAAGGTGTCACTGCGGTGACCAGAGCAAGTGATCAGGCCTGTAGTTCACTGAAGTGAAGTGGCTAATGGCAGACAAGGCGACTTCCTGTCTTGATTTCCAGGGAATAGAACCACCTGGAAATCAAGACAAGAGTGTTGGCTTTGCTTTCACTAACTCCAGTGAAAATACACCGCTAGAGTTTTATTTAGCATGGCCTAGTTCCCATTTAAACCTCCTTTCCTCCCTTTCCCCTACCTCCCCCCTTCACTTTCTTCCCCTTGTAGCACTAATCCTGTCCTTTGCCACCTTTGATCCTGTTTTATTCCTGTCTCGCTACAGTGCAAATTGCTCTCTCTTGGATTCAGCATACAAATGGATTTATCTCTGTCTTCTTCCAGCTCTCATCCCTTTAATTGTTATTGTTAGCAGTTAAACTAATGAACATTGGATGTACAGTCATGGGAAAAAATAGGACAAGCCATAAACACCACTGGCTTCAACATATTTAAGCATATCAATATTTGATCTTCACAACTATACTGAGAGACTGAGATGATCTGGTTTACTCTTGATTGTTGAAGAGAGTGGACTCACCATGGCCAAATACACAAAGCTCTCTGAGGGGTTTAAATCAGCCATTCCACTGTCCAGAAAATCGTTTACAAGTGGACAAGATTTAAAACGACCGCCGACATGAGCATATAAGACTGTCCTGATAACATCAGCGCAAGAGCAGAACCACAAGATAAGTAAAGAAGATCCAACAATCCTAAAAGTCAAAGTGCAGCTTCTACCATCAGAAAGAGACTTTAATTTTCATGGGAGGTGTTTAAGGAGGAATCCCTTACTATCAAACCAGCGCAAGACTAAAGATCTCCAGAGAACATCTACACAAAGAGCAGGACTTCTGGAACAATGTGCTTTGGACAGATGAATCCAAAGTTGAATTATTTGGACACAATGACAGAAGACATGTTTGATACAAACCAAACACAGCATTTGAGAAGAGGAAGCTCATAGCAGCTGTGAAGCATGGTGGTGGAAGTGTGATGGTTTGGAGCTGCTCTGCTGCAGCAGGGTGTGGAGATCTCTCCATCATGGAAACCACTATGAGATCTTTATTGTATCAGAGGGGGTTTGAGGAGAACGTTAGAGCATCTGTACAAAGACTGACACTGAAACATCACAGAGCTGAAAGAATTCCGCACGGAGGAGTGGGAACGTCGTTCTTCCAGTCGATGTCAGAGATGGTAGACGGTTCTAGAAACATCTCACTGACATTATTTCAGACAAAGGAGGAGATACAGATATTAGGACAGAGGGGGTCTGAACTTTATCCTTTATAAGAAAATTACATTTTTATTATTATAAATGATGTTTGAAGATGTTTCTTCAGTTGTATGTGTTTAGTTTTATCACCTCCAGCTCTTAATAAAGTTAAAATGAAGATCAAATATCCATATGTTTCAATACATTAGTCAAAGATCTTCATGAGCTGCCCTATCATTTCCACATTGTCTGAGTTCTCTGGTGTGTCGTTGCATTGCTTGTATCTGGACGTGTCTCTAAAAGCATATCAAATCTCAGGCAGATTTATGAGTAGGGCAGCAAAATGGCCTGAAATAGGGGGTGAGAGAGGGGCAAACAGTAGGAACCATCATACCAGCCCAATTTTCCCACATTCAGCCTGTTTTTAGTCATGACAGAGGCTCAGTGAAATAATGACCCATTGCCTGCTGGACTCTCAGCTTGCGTAAACATTGCATAAACACTCCCGTCATTTCAGAATGCACCCTTTCTGCTGTTCGATCTGGACATTTGTGCCAGCTAGCAGCAATTATCATGTCAGTGGATATGCACTGCGGTGGGAAAGCGAGGGCTAGCAGCAGCCTGGCCTCATTGAAGGACAGCTGTAACACTGGAACAGCACTATTAGTGATAATGCCAACAGCAACCTAACATACCTCTTCTGTTTCCATATTGGATGAAAGCTGGTGAGCTATTGGACGAGTGGGAAATATTACATCGTAACAGAAAAGTGGCAGAAAACACTCCGCTTGAAGATCTAACCATCTTTAAAATCTTCAAGACACTCGAGTGATCACATTTTGATCCGTTTCACGATAGTAACTCATAATATTACACATCACAATACACTACAAGACTTACCCCAACTAACCATGACATACCAGTTTAAAAACCAAAGGAGCTTCCAGTGCATGTTTACTGCTCTGCCCACGTGAACATGATCAACCTGCATACAGACTCTGACTGATCAGAGAGAGGGGGCGGGGCTGATGCTCAACCTGCATACAGACTCTGACTGATCAGAGAGAGGGGGCGGGGCTGATGATCAACCTGCATACAGACTCTGACTGATTCATCACATAATGGAAACCAGCTTTAGATAGGGTCCTGTAATTTGATCAAACGTCCATATGTTTAAGTATGTTAGTCAAAGATGTTCGTGGGGAGACCTAACTTTTTCACGAGACTGTATGTGGAACCTGTATGTAGAAATACTGATTAATAAGATCAGCGCGACCTGGTAGGCCAATCTTTCTGCTTATGTCACCTCTTGACGTACATCTCCAAACCCACAGTACAGAGGGACTGTCGCTTATAGCAGACATTGTTTTAAGAGTGTAATTTATAACAAGGAGGTATCAGCATTAGCAGTGTGTTAGGCTTTGCATCACTCACCCATCTGTCATGAGCTGTACCGAGCATGAAGCTCTTCACAAGCTCCTCACCTTTTCCATTAAGTTGTAAACTTGCATTCTGCCTGACTTTTTTCATTTCATTCATTTGTTCATTTAACATCAGAGTTCCCCTGTTTGGGAGCTGAGATATACATGGTTCAGCCCATCGCCATCTCAAGCAGTTTTGCTTTTCCATTTCACCCTCCAATTAGGAAGAACCAATTACCCAAATCGTTAGGTGTGTTTATGGAAATGTTCAAAACAGAGAGAGAGAGAGAGAGAGAGAGAGAGAGAGAGTGAGAGTGAGAGTGTGATAAGCACAAATAGAGTTTTCATTAGCACACAGAGCTAAAACTAGTTTTCACTGGGATCAAGCATCAGCTTGGCAGTAAATGTGTCAATAAAACTGTAGATAATAGGTGAGAAACTTGAGTAGATGTTGGCTTTAAATACAGATGGGCACAATTAATATTGACAGGGACATGTCCCTACTGTCCACGCACAAACCTATGTCTTGAATATGACCATTTTTTTGTCCCAAAGCACTTGAAACTTTGGCAAACCACAGTCATTGTTCTGGTCTCTTCAGGTGCTCGGCTTAATGGCCAAGTCCTCTTTTTATTTCCATGGCTTTCCTTTAATTTCAGAAAGACTTTTCAAACACTTTCTGATAAAGGATGCTCTTGACCTTTTGTTTCTTTATCTCATTTCCATATTCTGGCCTTCCTCTGCAGCAGATAGCGAGGAAAGGGTTTGCTTTCACACCATGTTCTTCACGTTACAGATATTCAGTGTCCCGTAGTAGTCCAAAGATAGCAATAAAATATACACACTCTGTGGTTCTATAATTCCAGACTGTAGTTCATCTGTTTCTCTGCAGACTTTATTCTCCTCCTTTCACCCTGATCTTCAATGATCAGGACCCCACAGGACCACCACAGAGCAGATATTATGTGGGCGGTGGGTCTTTCTCAGCACTGCAGTCACACTGACATGGTGGTGGTGTGTTAGTGTGTGTTGCTGGTACGAGTGGATCAGACGCAGCAGTGCTGCTGGAGTCCACCAACCAGAAATGTCCAGCCAACTGGTGCACACATGATGGACTAGAGGATGACCAATGCAAACTGTAGAGTGGACAGTGTGTGAATACAGTGTTTAAACACTCCAGCAGCATTGCTGTGTCTGATCCACTCATACCAGTGCAATATTCCAGTCCAGTTCTTTTTCTCCATATAAGGTAAGATGCTTCTGACGCTGCTTCAGGAAGGGCTTGGTCTTAGGAATGCTGCAGTCTGACCCCTTTCTTGGAGATGTCTGAGCATGGTTTGATTCTTGTCAAGCTCTCCCAAGTTCTTTAATCCACTTTTCTTGACAGTCCTCTCAAAATTTGGTCTTCCCTGTTGCTTCATTTCCAGTACACATTAACGTACTTTAATAGAGCCAGAAATGTCCTTCTGTGGCTCCATAGCTCCTTGGTTCCTCAGGGTGTCCCCCACAGTCAGTAGAATCTTGGCATTTCTTACTCATCAGCTCATTAGATAATTGTACCTGCACGTCTGGAAACACGCTTTAGGACATTTTGTGTTCGCTGAATTTGATTGAATCTCAAGCATCATGCTTACACCTCAGGGGTAGTCATGTGTTACTAGGCTTCTCTAGGTTCCTTCATCTACATCAAGAATGTGGGGTATCTTCAGGTCTTGACTTCTGACTGCTCTGTTTCTCCTTCTCCTTCTTTCTCACTCTCTCTCCCAGGCAGCTGCATAAACGAGAGAATGGGAAAGCTAGGGAGGAAAGATAGAGTGTATATGGACATGATTGGCAGGGCGAGACATGGTGGAATGAGTTCTGGGGATTGGAGGTTTCCTGCTCCATCTCTCGCCCGACAGTTTGCTTCACCTGGCTGCCAGGCCACAGCATGCATGGAGGGTAACGAGCAATGTCTAAAGCCCCCACCCAAGCCCCCCTGCCTCATCTCCAAAAACCCACACCCTGTAACACTGCGTGAGGTGATGATATGGTTTGCCACCCTCGGCAGGAGTGCTCTATGAAACACTGACCCACTGTGCTCTGTGGCTTGAACGCTCTTTGACTCCTGTTAGCGTAACAGAAAACCTTGGGCCTGAAGTTTTCAGCCTCGAAAAGATTTAAGCAATTCAGGATGAACATACTCAGGGTTTAACTATCAGAGATGGAGGTGATTTAATCAGACACAAACAACTGCAGAAACTGCTTTTAAACATCATTAAACATGAATAAAAATACAATGTTCTTGACCCTTTACCCTTCGGCTGAAATAATGTCAGTGAGATGTTTCTACAACCGTCTACCGTCTCTGACATCGACTGGAAGAACGACGTTCCCACTCCTCCATGTGGAATTCTTTCAGCTCTGTGATTCTTCAGTGTCAGTCTTTGTACAGACGCTCTTACGTTCTCCTCAAACCTCCTCTGATACAATGAAGATCTCATAGTGGTTTCAATGATGGAGAGATCTCCACACCCTGCTGCAGCAGAGCAGCTCCAAACATCACATTTCCACCACCATGTTCACAGGTATGAGGATCTTCTTCTCAAATGCTGTGTTTGGTTCAATCCAAACATGTCTTCTGTTAATGCGTCCAAATAATTCAGGTTTGGATTCATCTGTCCAAAGCACATTGTTCCAGAAGTCCTGCTCTATGTCTAGATGTTCTCTTAATTTAGTCTTGTCTTCCTGTAGGTCCATGATGAACATTTTAGGATCTTCTTTACTCATCTTGTGGTTCTGCTCTTTGTCTGAATTTGTCTGATCTGGTCATGTGGGCAGTTGTTCTAAATGTTCTCCACTTGTAAATGATGTTCCGGACAGTGGAACGGCTGATTTCTAATTGTTCTGAGATCTTTTTAAATCCCTTCTCAGACTCATTTGCATCTACAACCTTCTTTCTGAAGACCTCAGAGATCTCTTGGGATCTGGCCATGTTAATCCCACTCACCAACAATAAAGAGGAAACCAAACTAATGTCTGGGGTTTAAATAAGAGTCTCCTCCAAAGTCCTCTCTAATGATGGTCTGATCATTTGCAGCTGCACATTAGTTATTTCCCTAGTTTTATATGCACTCTATTAAAAGGGTTCTTGGAGCGATGCACCCTTAGTAGAACCTTTTTTGAAGGGTGTAGGAAACTACACATAAGCAAACAGGTAGCCCTGATTTGCACTACCTGCCACCTGAACTTTCCCCAGCTGCACAGAAAGAGGCTTTCTCTTGTCCTTCTCTTCGCCTTTCTCTGCCAATTAGGATCAGCTGGCGGAACAGGAGGGGAATGGTGAGCTTCTCAGAAACACACACCGGTTGACTCTGGTGCTCCCTGCATGCTGTGAACTGTCAATACAATTAGAGCGCCATGCAGGCCCCAGGAGGCTGACATTGCTAACACCCCCACATCTCCACTGGGACCAAACCTGGCTGGGTCAGAAATAACCGAAGACAGTCGGTAGGGAGCTTTTTTATTTCACTTCTCTTTAAATGAGATGACATTTCAACCACGGCTATTTGCATTGTGATCCACTTACCATAAATTCCACATTTCAGAATTTCAAAGATGGTTTTAAAAGTAATGAAGTAACGACTAAGTAATGTTTACCTGGCAGAGGCGATATCATGATCACGAAGGACGAGGCTCTTCAAATGTGGGAATCTCCTCTGCATAATTTCTTCTGACCTGGTGTTTTGGGAACCAGCCTTGTGCCTGGAAGGTTACCGGTTTGTATCCCTGAACCGGCAGGGCATGACTAAAGTGCCCTTGAGCAAGACACGTATCTCTATTGGTGCTCCAAGGTTGCCGTGGTGTGTGACCCCTAGTGTGTGATGGAAGAAGTTCAAAAACTCCACAGATCTTCATTTAGTGAGATACTTGGAGCATAATGATTTAAATGCTTTCTGCTCTGAGAACTTTCAAATACAACTTTTCAATCCAATTTTGCTTGACACCAACCAACACTGATGCTCCTACGATCTTCATGTTTTGCTTTGGTTTTTTGTGTATAATATCTCAGTAGATTTCAGCTGTTTTAAAGTGATGAAAGTATTGTTAAAAATCCTGCTGTGATGTCCTACTGAAAATGCCTACATTTGTTTTTTATGTCCCCCATTAAACGACTAACTGCTGTGATCTGAGGAAATGTCATCAATGCCAACGTCACTGTAATCAGACAAAACTACAAAAATAAAGAATGTACTGAATTCTTTCATCTACACCCAAATGTTACCTCCATCTAACCTTAATCTACATGTAAACATAATCTTAATGTAGCATTAATTTAACCTTGACCTTCACCTAATGGTCAACATGTCTTCTCCTTTCAGATGAAGTCTCGCCTTTTAGCAAAAAGAGACAATCAGCTTGCTGGTTGAACTATGAAGGTGGGGGGATCTTCGCAAGTGGAAAAATATTATTTTATATAACATTATGAAACAGTAATTTGACCTTCAGATTCATGAATTTTGGAAGAACTGCCGTGTGAGCAGGACTTGCCCATAAGGACTTTGCCTGTAGTAATGATCTCTCGCCAAACGAGCAAAAAAACTGACTTCAAACTCAGGCATTTGTCTCCTGCAGTCCAGCAGACCGGTTCTGCTCTGGGATGATTTTTTTCAGGTTTTAGCCTGAAGCTGATAGAAAGAAAGGTGGAAAGTCTTTGTACACTCCCCTCCAGAGAGCATCTCAAGCCCTCTCAGACCACAGTAATGGCTTTCCTGTGTACCCACATGTCTTTCCTGAGTTACACCATCCATATCCTGAGCTTTCTGTTCTCTGACCATACACTGACGACGGCTTTATTTAGCTGCAGAAAGGCCTCTTCTGTTGCAGTTTCTGCTGACTTCTTCATTTTTCCTTGATTTTTATGGCTTTGGAAGGAGCAGCGTCGGATGATTGAATTAGAAACAATGTGCGTGCTTCATGTCATATTTGGACGGAATAGCTGGAGCTTGGGAAGAGGACTCTGAGGTTGTGTAAATGTCACTTGCTCTGCTTTTCCCTTTACAATTGTATTTTCCTCTGTGCAGGCTGTTTACTTATTTAACATGTGTTATCCATTTTTCTTTCTTTGAACCAAACAAACCCAGACAGACATGTGTGAAGGGCTTACTGAGTAATAAACACTTATTCTCTCTTTATTCGTAACAACAGGACTCCACATCAGCAGTCTACAATAACAGATCTTTAGTCCATTAACATTTAAATAGTTATCATGATTGATTGCCCTTGTCTGGACGGTAGGTTTCACACACAAGTGATTCATCTTGACTGGAGCTGCTGCATCGGTGGCAGTTCAAAACGTTTAGCTCCGTAATTCCTGAGGGCCGACACACATTCATACAGTATAATAATGTCCAGAGGTTTTAGAAACCTGCTCATCCAGCCTTTCTTCTCAAATCAGCAGCTTCTACTCTTTTGGGAAAGGTCTGTATGATTACTTCTGGATCACCATGCCAGCTATTTGCAGCGGTATTGGATGGAGCTCCATCACTCCAGAGAATGCAGCTCCAGAGCTGAGTTTCTTGGCATTGGGCGTGAGGACCTTTGGCTCGTGAACAGCTGCTCTAATGTTTCCCATTCTTCCCAATACTTTTAGACATATATTGTCAGGGGTTTAATTAGACCAGAGTGCACCAGATTACAGCACCACTGTGCTGCAAAACAGGACCGCTGTGGAGGTGCTAACGTGAAACACACTGAACACATGGATAATATGAAAAATGCTTTTTAACCTTTAGACCATGTTTGATGTACGTTTATTCCACCAAACATTAGAATTTATATGATTTATATAGAATTTATTCACATATTGTAAAATCACACATCCTATGATACTCAAATTTGCACCAACAACTTTACAGCTTAGAAATCCTGTTGAAATTTGTTTATCCAGAGATTTTCTGAGCTGAAATGCAATAATTTGGATGAATTTGTAATAATTTGAAAAGGATATTTATAATAATCAGTTCAGCATAATTACTTGACAGTAGTCCAAGTAAAATATTAACCAATGGGAACGTCTGTTTTTTATTATTTATGTATAAATCCCTTCTCAGGACTTTTATTCTGAAATTCACTGTGTGAGCAAAGAAAGAGAGCAAACCTCCCTTCTCATTTTCCACTATAACCCAATATTTGGGTCAGGTTGAGCATCAGCCCTGCCCCCTCCCTCTGATCAGCCAGAGTCTGTATGCAGGTTGAGCATCAGCCCCGCCCCCTCTCTCTGATCAGCCAGAGTCTGTATGCAGGTTGAACATGGAATCAAGAAGGACTCAAACGCACAACCTAATGCCTCTTGAGCTGTATGACACACACTACCTGCAGCGCCACCATGCCACCCGCATCAAAAAATCACGTAGTTATATTTTACAGAATGTTAAACTGTGAGTACAGCGTAAATTTGCTCCAGACACATAAATTGGCCTTTAAGTGGTAAAGTGGTGTGATCAGCCTTTGCTGGCTCTATGGACAAGGTACAGTGTTAATGCAATCTCAGGAAATCTTTATTTAGCCCATGTATACCTAACTGTTGCCATGGCAATATTTAGTGACTCACCTCACAAATGGAGGGGCTTTTTCGGTCAAAGCAATAAACAGCGTTTGTTATGTTCCCATACAACAAAAGCTCGGCCTGATCACATTCTAATTGATGATCCAGGATCACAGTCATGCTGCCATTACTGAAATGGAGCCATTACAGCGAATGTGCATTACAGCGTCTTTCTCTTCTGCTAAATGAACAGTCTAACATCTCAGCAAGCTTTTCATGTCTAATGTAATTCACTCTTGTCCTGAATTGGATCCACTAGCTGGACACTCTAATGCACCAACATTAACCTTGAGTACTCTAGGCCAATTAATTGTGATATTTTTGTGGCTTGACGTACTTTTATTCACCAAAAACGTATTTCTAGGAGATCGTCAGTCATAACAGATACTGTTATTTAAGCTATTTGAAGTTCATTGTTATCCTAGGTTAATCAAATTTATCTTCATTTGAGATGAAAATACTAAAACATGCAATAGTTTTAATGAAGTTTAAAATGTTTGTAGTGATTAGATTGATAGACCGATCATGTTCACGTGGACAGAGCAGTAAACATGCACTGGAAGCTCCTTTGGAATTTAAACTGGGATTTAATTCAGGAAACCAGTGTGTTATATAGTGTGTTATGTGTCTGTGAGTTACTCTGCTGAGTTATGAAGCCTAGACAACGGAATGTTACCGCCCACAAAGTGTGGATGTTGGGTTCTAAGAGTTAATGGTTGTGCAAAGATGAACAGAACCAAATTTTAACATAGATGTGAACCAAGCTATACAGTAGATTAGAAAATGATGTTTTTTTAAATGCCATCTTTGAAACAGGAGGAGCAGGAGGTCACTCTGGCACTGGGGAAGAGCAGGGCTCACCTAGGTGACACAGTGTTGCCTGGATTAACAGAACTTCTGCTGTGGAATGAGGGACACAAATAACAAGACAGGATTTCAGAAGTGAAGCGGGATTGCTGCCAGGTGATGTAGAGAGTAAGCCTGAGCTAGATAGGTGACTGGAAACAGGAGTGATTTAGACAGCAGGAGGGAATCAGAGCCAAATAACTTTGGAAATGATACAGGTTTCAGTAAGTTGCATAACAGTCGGTCATACTGACATTTACACACTGAAATTTACAAAGAACTGAATTTGCAAGGTTTAACTCACAGCTAGGGTCTGTGATGATTTCCCTCTCCCCTTGTAATACTGTCAATGCCACTGGCAGCAACACAACCCCTATACACATTAGGTCCACCCCCATGCTTCACAGTTGGTAAGGTATTCTTTTCATTTTCTATTTTGACTTTTCAACACTTTAAAATGGTCACGTGGACCTCGGTCAAAGGAACGAATGGAAGGATTACCTTCGTAATTATCTACATATAAAAGCTTTTGTTCTGCATTTTCTACTAAAGCATGGACAGAAAAATCACCTTTATTCTGTTTTTCAATGTAAAATTCCATTCAATATTTATAAATGTTTTAACAAACGTAAGTTTAAATGCAACACATTCTATGTAAATAATAGTGGTAACATTCTCTGACTGAGAAAATCTTGAAACCAGGTATGAAACCAAACCGAAGGAAAAACAGCAGTGAGTTACTGGCACTAGGCTTTATGTGCACCAGCAGAAAATGAGTAACTACTGCCCTGTGAGCTCTGAAAATATGAAGCAGAAGTTGAATATTCTGTGTGTAGTAGCATTTTGTCTCTGCTCTTCTTCATGGACAGCTTTCTAAACTCTCTGAAATTACATTTTATAAATCCTGGTGGAACAGAGAACAAACTACTGCCATTATAATTCTCATTTCACCAAGAACATTGATCAAAAACACTGAAATTGATGCAGCAGGAACAGAAGACACTAAGGGACCATCTGCAAAGTGCGGATACTGTTACTAAAACATTCTCAGAAACTGCTAGTGTGAGATATAGATCTACAATTACTTTTAGTCTGCAGAGACACTTCTGACAAACACTCATCTGCCATCTCAAGATCTCGTCTTGAAGACACAGATACTACGCCGTGGTCGGTCTCATCTCCAGACCTGTCCCTGATTGAAAATGTGTGGACGCTATTGGACGCTCTATCAACACTCCACCCCTACCACACCATCTGCAGAACTGAGTGAGAACATTCAAGCTGCATGAGATGGATCATCACAGGACACCAGTAGGAACCTCTACACCTCCATGCAGAGACGTCTGGAGTGTTGCGTTAAACCCGATGCCGTCCTGAGAGACACCACTTCTGTATGAGTAGATCAATAAATATTGATCAGATCAGACTACAGTTATCAGTTTTTGAGGGTGGCCCATTCATTAGCACACATTCACGTGATTTTAATTGTGCAAAACCATCAGTAACACGAAAACTGGATCTTCACAGATAAGTCCTGTCTTCGATTGTGGACATTCTGGTCTGTCTCCTGTATCCCGCTGTAGATTGACACCTCACCAGTTTCTTGCACTCAGATCATTGTGATTCACCTTTAAATGGCACCATTAGTGTCCCGTTCGGGCTGAAACATTCTCTCTGTAGGCTCAACAAAGAGCCGTTTGATTTCCAGCACATGAATCCTCTGCTATCGATTCCTGCTTTTCATTAAGTCGAAGAGAACGCTGGGATGGTTCCAGATGGATTGCTTATGGCCGGATGTCTTTATCAAACCAGAATTGAGCACAGAATAGGAATGAGGCAGCACACACTGTATGTGCTATGCAGTTTTACAGCACAAAGGCCTGCATTACCAATATGCAGTTACAGTACAATTACACTCACCAGAGGCGGTGTGTGCTGCATCGAGTCTTACTGGAATAAAATACACAG
>CM067525.1:838995-853995 GCA_034509495.1 Acestrorhynchus altus
TAAGAGAGAGAGAGAGAGAGAGAGAGAGAGAGAGAGAGAGAGAGAGATTAAATTATGTATTAGAGGTTCAGACTTTCTGTGTGTAGAGTTTAATTAAATGTCACAGTGCTGTCACAGGCTCTACATGGACTTTTTCAACTTATACTGTTTAATAGAAATAGGGGCTGGGCAATTAAACGCAAATATCGATATATTGTGAAGTATTTTGAAGTAGAAATGACTATATCATAATACTGCATCTGCTACACAGGTGATCTCTGACTTTACATCTACAAGGTGGAGACACTGGGTAGGAGTGTCTCATAGAGTGGACAGTGAGTGGACACAGTGTTTAAACACTCCAGCAGCACCGCTATGTCTGATCCACTTGTACCAGCAACACACAATAACACACCACCACCATGTCAGTGTGACTGCAGTGCTGAGAATGACCCACCACCCACATCATAGCTGCTCTGTGGTGGTCCTGTGGGGTCCTGATCATTGAAGATCAGGGTGACTATGATTGGTTTTTTTTTAACTGTGCATCAGATTTTGTCCATGTATAATAGAACAGTGTCAGACAGCGGTCACATGGATGTGCAGTTGATGACGCTGATGGAGGCAGTACAAGCTTCTATTAAATGTTCTCATTAATAACTGATAACACACATAACCTCACAGCCTCTCACACTCCGCAAGTGCTCGTGGATAATTGTGTTATGATGGAATCTGGTTATTCTTCTGTGGATAACAGTGACTAAGCTAAGTTCATTTATTAACCTGGTGGCATTTGAAGTGAGCTGATCATGCTGATCCTAATTCTGCCAATCAAGTGGACTCTGTAACGACAGAAATAACGAAGAAGTATGAATTACACAATGTATTCTTTATTTATTACTTATGATAATAATGAATTGCCTTTAATTAATGATGTATGATTATTCTGTGGTATTAGAGATACAGTCTACAGACTTTTTTCTTAATTATAAATAACAACAAATGACATTTTGTTTTGACAGCAGATTAATGACATGGCAACAATGGGTTTGAATTATTCAATCACATAAAACGAATACGTACGTACATGTATTTTTATACTATATATAATTAAAACACCTCCTTATATTAAACATCTCTTTACTGGTACTACTAAATCATACTTTTAAATAAACATTACAGTGCTTTTCCTTCGTTTCATTCATCACCGTTTCATTAAAGCTCAAAAGGTCTCCTCATGGCAAGTATTGTTCATAGTTCTCATTAACACCTGGTTCAGAACCTAAAAATCAGTTCCTAATGATCCTAAATCAGGTGTGCCGTTGACGGAATTGAACACATCCCTGTGCTGACTGAGGGCAGCCAAAAAAGAAATCTGGAATTGAGCATTTTACATATATAATTTCTGTATTTCTGCATAACTTTGAGCTAAAACTTCATCAAAAGTCCCAAAAGTCATTTGCTACACATTGGACATACATAGAACGACTTGTGCTTAGGGTCATTGTCTTGCTGCATGATCCACGATCTCTTTAGATTCAGCTCACAGATATCCTGACATTTCCCTATAAAATATTCTGGTAAAAAATGATTCTTCCATCAGAACAAGTAATAATGGTCCTGCATCTCCACCATTGGTACACAGTCTGTCAGAGTGTGGCTCGGTGGAGTCCAAACTCTTTAGAGATGGTTCTGTAACCTGTTCCAACCTGATGAGCATCAACAACTCCTTGGGAACCTCCTTTGTTCTCCATGATAGACTTCCACAAGCATGTTGTGAAGATCAGACTTTGATTTTCCTTGATCTGCTGATCCTAAAGGTTCACATACTTTTACCCTCACAGATCTGGAATTTTGGATCATTTTCCTTCATAAATAAATGATCGGTGTAATATTTTGTCACTTGTTAGATTTGGTTCCTGATCGACTTTTAGGACTTCTGTGGAAGGGTTGTAAAGGGGTCCCAAACTTTCAAGCACCGCTGTACTAGGTTATTAATAATGCAGCTGTGAATATACATTAAAATCATAGTAATAACTCGAACCTCCGCCTGTGATTTGTATCAGATCGTTAGATCTATTTACATCAGCCCAGCTCTAATGAAACCCTCCACGAGCGCTGGTCCATTCCCTGCCTGGATCACACAGCTTCCCACGACTGTAACTGTTCTCTTCAATTAGTCATGGCACTCTGCTGAAGGCGACTCACACTGTAACAGAGATACAACTGTTCTCCTAATGAATGAATGCATTAGCAAGGACTCCATAGCCTGAGGAGCGTGTACGAGGGTACAGTCTATAAGTAATTGGACATTATTATTTATTCATCTGTGTTGTGTTAGACGTGAAACAGTGCTTGAGGTTAAAGTGCAGAAATCAAAACATTTAGTATTTTTAAAGCGTGTTTAAATATATGTTCAGTGAGGATGACCAACCCCACCTGTGCAGAAACAGATGAGATTCTCTCTCTTCTACGCCCGAGCAGAACACACACTAACACACCACCGTCTTGTATGTGATAACAGAACGAACGTGCTCACGTATGGTCAGTGAAGCTGAAACAATAGGTGGTCATAATGTTGTGGTTGATCGGAGTACATCGGTTTTCCTGAAACAGAACCCTGTGGGACTTTACACTAAACATACATCAATGTGCAGGACTGGGACTTTGTCCTGAACATCTCTGGCTTGAGTGGAACAAGCACAAACTGGGTTGCCTACCCCTGACCTAGGCAGAGAGCAGGACAGTGGACAGTGGAGTTGATAGTGGAATTGACATTGCTTCATTGCTTCATTTCGCTCCATGTCCTTGTCTAATTGCAGTCGGGGAATGAATGGAGGACGAGTATATACTGTGTGTGTCCTTATGCATGTGTATGTGTAGGTGGAATAGGTTCGAAAAGGCAGACAACAAGCAACTGCCGTCACTTCTGCTCCCACACTGAATGTCAGAGTGTATATATAGAGAGAAACGAGGGTGGTAAATGTTTTGTGTCATCTGGTGTAGCACTGATCGATGGTATCACCCAACAACCTTTTATATTGGACAATGAAAGGACCGCTGTAGTGCCAGAAGATGTAATATAGTATCTGTAAAGGATTTATAACGTTGTTTCCCGTCGATTTGCTCTATAATGATTCAGACACTGATTAGAATCTCTTTTTCTCTATAATTCGCTGTGCGAGTCGTAAGGTTTTCATGGCTGTGAGTAACTCACTCTATGCTTTTTGAAGCTGTCATGGTCACATTGTTTTCCTTAGAAAGGTCCAAACTCCCATTCCCTATGAAGTTTCATATTAACCCCAAGGCAGAATGTGGCTTTGGTGGGTTCCAGGTGGGCATGGACTGCAGGTGAGGTCTATATGGGCAGTCCAACCGGGTACCAGATGGTCTGTTCACTTTGACCCCACATATGGATGCCCACTGGGATCCCTGATGGGATCAGAAAGGGTTAAACATGGACCCTATCTGGGGCACACACTACACATAGGGACTAGGTGGGACCCATGTGAGATTAAGGTGGGCTGTAACAATGATGTCCATTTGGGGACCCTCATATTAGCACGTTCGCTGGGTTTATATATATTGTTACTAGGACACAGCTGGGCTTCATTACAACCCACCTTTATTTCAAAATGGTCCTATGTAAGCCCAATGTCCAGTGTACATCCCAGATGGGCACCATGTTTAACCAATCCGTGGTGGACATCCATGGCCAGTGTGTTCACACTAGTTGCTGGTTGACCAGTTTCCGCATGCTGATATTGGTCATATTGGTCAAAATGATCCACCGCATTGGCCATGCTGGTCATACTGGTCAACCACCTTGTCGTACTAGTCCACCACTTTGACCCTGCTTGTCATACTAGTCAACTGTTTGGTGATCCTTGGTTGTGCTGGTCAACTACGTTGGTCATGCTGGTTGACAATGTTGGACCAGCTAAACCATCAAACTGGAACAAAAGCCTACTCATACCAGCAGCTCTTTGGAAAAGGCAGAATAAAAATGCACCGTTTCTGCACAAATGACAAAACTCTGCACCATTAATGAGGTTTATTACCATTGACATGCATGCGCATGTCTGCACAGATAAACCTTCATGTAACTGCTGAGGAACGGATGCTGCTATTGACGCACCACCCACTGTGGAGTCACTGAAAGCGCCAAGGATGGTTTGTTGTGCTTATCCCGCAGGCAGGGGTGACTCACAGTACGACTGTCGTTATTCACTCTTAGTCTTACTTTGAGCACTGCTTCATTGCCTTTTTACCATCACTGCCAGCAGGAGCACACCTGCTTTAGTCGGAACGCAGAACCCCAGAAAACTGCGTGTCCCCAAACTGGACTAAATTATCACAGCATTAGACTGGGCTTGTTTCAGCTGCTGCTTCCCTGCCAGTAAAATGTGCATTCAAATATAAAAATCATTTCTCAGGAATTGTATTTAATTGCGGTGTTTATGATGTTCTGGGAAAAAGTCAGACACCACCCCATAAACATATTTAAACATCAACTGAACGACGTCTCCACTCCTCCATGCAGGATTCTTTCAGCTCTGTGATGTTTCAGCGTCAGTCTTTGTACAGATGCTCTTACGTTCTCCTCAAACCCCCTCTGATACCATAAAGATCTCATAGTGGTTTCTATGATGGAGAGATCTCCACACCCTGCTGCAGCAGAGCAGCTCCAAACCATCACACTCCCACCACCATGCTTCACAGCTGCTATGAGGCCTGATTTCTGATGACTCTGAGATCTAAACTGGCGTCAGAGGTTTGACATGTAAAACCAGCCTTAAAAAGCTGTAAGAGAAAGTCTGGAGAGTCAGGGTTTAATGACCATGTCTGACAAGCTCTTCACTGTTTAATCAAAATGTCCTTTAGTTCACCATGAATAAGTGATTCATCCATTAGCTCACCGGTATGTGAAGACTTGGTGGAAATGAGAAGACATTTGGTTCAAGCACACTCAACTGAGCTTCGCTCAAACAGTGGAACATGCAGAAGCGTGTCAACACAGATGCAGATTCATTGTTGTGCTTGGATTATAAGAGAGTCCAACTTATCAAATTAGCTGCTGTCTTTAAGATGCTTTCCAGCAGCTGGGTAGCCGGACATTACACGGAACAATAATCTATACATTTTATGAGCTGAGTCTCCAGCATGTGGGCCATGCACCAAGACAATGACCCTAAAAACACAAGTTGTTCTACCGAAGAATGTTTATAGAAGAATAAAGTTCATGTTTAAATGGAAACAGTTGCATGTGTAAGAGGGGCACATCAGATACTGAAGGCAAAGGTTCACATACACAGATATGTATCGAACATTTTCCTCAATAAATAAATGACCATCGTGAATATTTTGCTTGTTTTGTTTGATTTGGTGCAAAAAATCGGAACGTTTTAGGTCAGTTTTAAAGCCATAATACTTCTAAACCTTCACTGAATGGAAACGTCCCTTTAGTCACTGATATTTTCACAGTGTGACTGATTTATGCAGATTCCCAGCTGTCTCGTCGTCCCTTCACCCCACTGTAATGTATGCATGCTGCCGTTTCCACGCCGCTCAGCCTGTCAGCTGAAATTTCTGAATAAAGGTAAATGGGGGTCCTGAGAGAAGGATGGAGGGGCTGACCCTGCGGCTGCCTGACTACATTACACAGTTGAGTAATTCCATTAGGGCAGCGCTCCAGTCACCACTTCCACCTCCAGGCCCCTCATAATCACAACAGATGGCTTTGTTTAAGACACGCTGCTGCTCAAGCTCTCACCTCTGAGGGCTCGGAATATGGAAGGAGATAAAGGTGTAATCATGACTAATTGAATTCTACTACTGTGCGTTCAGGTTTGATATTCCCCGACGTTTTCAGCCGCAGTTGAACAAAATACATTCGCCAAGCACTTTATTAGGAACACTAGACTTACTATGAGTAGGCCCTCCTTTTGGCCCCAAAACATCCTCAGCTCTTTGTGGCATGAATGGATGCTGAGAACATGCTTTAGCATTCTGGTCCATGCTGGCATGATGGGATCAAACAATTCCACATACTGGATTCAGATCTGGAGACTCGGAAAATCACTGACAAACTCAACAGACTAAACTGATCAACATCTAAATTCTATTAATATGAAGAGAAATTTGAGTAGCTTGGGATCTCCTGAAAATAACAATACCTGGTTGCACGTCTTGATGGAACGTCCGCTGGGCTGCACCGCTCCCAGACATTTGGCAAAACATACCGACCTTTAAAAAGCAAGAATACTTAAGTAGGCTGTGGCATTTGAATGATGATTGGTGCCATTCTGATCATCTACATTGTTAAGCCTCAGAAGAAATGAAGATTCATCAGACCAGGCTTAGATTTTCCTGTCAACTTCAACTGTCCACTACTGGTGAGATGAGCTTGTGCCCACTGCAGCCTCAGCTTTGTGTTCTTGGCTGAAAGAAGTAGAACTCAAGCTTGGACGTGTTGTGTTTATCTGAATTACTGTATCCTTCAGTCAGATGCATCCCCTCTGACCTTCTGCTGACCTCATTATTTCTTTGTTTCAGGAAACTCTAGACATAGTTGTGCTGATCATCTCAGGAGTTCAGCAGTCTAGCACCAACAGTTGTGCCGAGCTGAGGTTTTTGGCTGAAATAAAGGCTGCGTCTCAAAAGGAGACATTCTGGAAAGCCAGACATCTGACTATGCCTTCTCTAAGATCCCCTTCTTTGACAGAAGAAGACTACTCCCCTGTCGTGCAGCATGACCAATCACAAGCCGCTGGTTTTGTATAACATATGGGGGCATAATTGCCTCTTTTTCGAACTCTCGGTTTCCTTCTCTCTGCCTCCTTCTTTCATTCTTCGTCTTGTTCTTTTCTCTCAGCCCCTTTTCTCATGCTCGTTCGCATCCTCTATCTCTCTCTCTATCCCTCTCTGTAAGTCCGGAGGTGCTGTCACAGATAATACTGAGGATTAAGTCTCCCACACTGCTCCCTCCTCTGTTCTCTCTCTCTCTCTCTCTCTCTCTCTTCTTCTCACATTTGCATAATCAAAACAGCCAAGTGTTACCTGTGTCCAGTTAATATTCTATACCAGTGTTGAGCTCTCTCTCTCTCTCTCTCTCTCTCTCTCTCTCTGTCTCTGTCTCTCTCTCTCTCTCTCTCTCTCTTTCTCAGTACCACCAGCCTCTCAGGATGATATGACTATTAAACAAATGATCAGCAACAGCAGTGCTGGCTCTTTTATGCCTGTCCGTAACCTGGAGGAGTGTGTGAAGTGGCCAGCCTCAGTCAACAGGGGCTGTAAAACTCTCAGCCAAGGAAAGAAAGCAAAGAGCAAAAGAGAGAGAGAGAGAGAGAGAGAGAGAGAGAGAGAGAGAGAGAGAGAGAACAACAAAGAGAGAGAGAAACTATAACCAACCAGTTTTCAATACTGGATTGTTAAGCTTAATCGATAACTAGATTTACATGCATTGTATGAGATTCATCTCTGAGATGGGTCATCTTGTCTCGGTGTCTCTGTGGCGATGACCAACAAATGTGTCTGTGGAGGCACTGTGGTCAGTGTCATGTCCAGAAGGTCTGGTGTGATGGGGTGGCTGACCTTTGATCTTCTTTGCAGACACTTTAACAGACCAAAGTTAATGAGGTTCTGCAACCAGTGGTTCTACCTTTTCTGAACACACACTCCGGTGCTCTATTCCAACAGGACGACGCTCGTCCACACACTGCTGCCGTCTTATGATCTCGCTTTGAAGACACAGATACTACGCCGTGGTCAGTTGCATCACTCACTGTCCACTCTATTGGAGACGCCTGCCTCCTAACTCCTAAGCTCATCTGTTTCTGCAGTGTGTGTTGGTCATCCTTTGCTGTAAACAAAGGAACAGCACTCAGTCACCATGTGATCTCAAATTGTGAAGAATCATAGAAAAATAAATGATGAATGATGCTCGGAAGCTTTCCACGTCTCAATCAATCTTTCTTTTTATGGGTTTGACAGTCACGCATATAATTGGATTACATTTCTTTCTTTCTTTTTTAGTCTGCAGATAATGAAAGCACTAATCGGCCCTATTCCGGTCATACATGAAGTAGCAGGAGTCTGATAGTTCGTCTTTTGAATGTTTAAAATATGCTGTGTGTAATGCAGGACGACGGAGGCTCTTCAGAAGCCATATGCTGGTCGTATGCTTGCGAAATTGCTGTTTGTCACATTGCGATTGGTGTAATTCTCATTTTTTCTGCCGAGGAAACTAATGAACGTGTTTGATTTGAATTATGCATGAATGCAGGTTTAACCTAATCCAACTGCTCACTTCTCCGCCTCTCTGTTATGCATGAATCTTGTTATTTGCAAGAGCGGAACAAGGTGTATGAGCGGATGTGTGTATGTGGGTGTGTGTCTTTTTGAGTGAAGTGTACCAACATCATTTCAGCCTGCTACCAAAGTTGTGAACAATGTAAATTAGTTCAGAACTCAAGAACAAAGGTTCTCCAACTGTTCTTCATTTTTTGTTCTGACATATCAGTTGCACTCTTTTAAACTTCCGTGGCTTCAAAGCAACATTGTGCCACAATGTCACCTTAAAATAGCAGCTTCAAAACCATCCACTGTTCTGGGTCGGAACGATGATCCTGCACTACGTAACTCTGGTGGAGCTGCAGTGAGGCTGCTGCAGACAGCCGTTGAGATGAGAGCACCAATTAACTTTAGCTTTTCTTTCAATCCTTCCTTTATGGATTCACCAAGATCATAATTGGAACCCCCCTCATCACACATGATGCTCCCAACACGACGAGAGAGTGAAGACAAGCACATGCCTACTCCAATACATGTGAAGCCGTTGGGATGTTGGGAGAGAGCACCATCTTCCCACCCAGAGAAGACCAATTGTGCTCTCTCAGACTCCGGCTGCTGCAGCAGCCTGACCCAGGATTCAAACCTGGAATCTTCAAATCGTAGTGCTAGGACATTAGACCGCTGATCCACTCAGAGCTCACATGCTCAACTCCGTGGTCAGTGTTGGGTTTTGTCTGATACGCGACTTCATTTTCCAACCAAAGCTTAACGTCTGTACAACATTGGGTTTAAACATCAAGCTGCACTACATTCATCATCTGTCCGATGTCCAACATCAAATTGACAAGTGGTGAAGATTTGATGGTTGAGATTGATGCTCCATCCTCAGTGGAATTGCTGGTGCAGATGGGAATAAGAGAAGTCTGGAGAGTTGAAACCGGAGAGTGATTGAGCGAGTGAACGAGCAGAGTGGGATGTTTGTGCATAAATCACTCTGACCTGACGGAGGGATAGACCTCAGATGTTCTTCTCTGCTAAAAGGATGCAGGAATAAAAGGTGCAACCTTTACAGCTTCTTTGTGTAAGGTGTGTTTGAGTTGGGGGGTCTTTCTGCACCTCTGCTTCATGTGCAGGTCAAGGTGACACAGCTTCTTTCTGCCTTCTTCACAGGAAATATGTCTGAAAGGGTTTCTGATGTCTACTGCACCACAGGAGCCAGATTCACTAAACCTCCACAAAGTGCTGTGTGTCACCTCCTGTTTACCACTGCACTATTTTTATGTCTTCTCAGTCAAAGCCAATCAGAATCCATATGTTAATGAGCTAATGCATATTAATAAACAGCACTCACCTGATTGGGTATATCGGAGAAATCATAGTGACGAACCAGCACAGGTAATGGCCTCTGTCTGTCTCACGGTCTCTGTCTCACTCTCTCTGTCTCTGCTTCTCTTTAACAGTCTCTTCTCTCTTATGCTCTCTGACTCTTTTCCACTGTCTCTCTGTCTCTCCCTGTTGCTGTTTCTCAATGCCTTTGTATTTTTCCATGTCTCTCATTGTCCCTGTGCCTCTTGCTGTCTTTATCTTGCTAAGTGTCTCTTTCCCACTCACTCACTCGCTATGTCTGCCTCTCTTTTTTGGTGTCTCTCTTTTGCTCTCTCTGTTTGTCACAGTCTCTGTCTTTCTTACTGTTTCTGTCTCTTCTGGGTCACACTGTCCCTGTGTCTCCCACTGCCATTGTCTTTCTTGGCATCTTCTTCTAGCTGTCTCTGCCTCTCTCACTGTCTCTGCCTTTCTCACACTGTCTCCTGTCTCTCACTGTCTTTATCTCTTTGGGTGTCTCTCCTGCTTTCTTTGTCTCTCTCATCTTTCTCTACATAGTCCTCTCTTCATTTCTGTCTCTCGTCTCCATCTCTCTCGCTGTCTCCACTCAATTGACCAACTAATCAATAAGAAGCTTGAGCAGAATGTCCTTAATTTTGATGTTGACTTTCCTTTAATCACTTTAAGCAGTTCAATGCTTGGTGTGAATGTTCTCACACGGGTTCCCTTGTTAAGCAGAACTGTTCCGGATCCCTGTTCTAATCAGAAAGTGCTGTAACTTATTCTGACATTTATATGATGGTAGTTTTATTAACTGCTAAGAATACTGTATTTTATCACTATTACATTTTCCTCTGCACTCATTTTTAAGCTGTTACTGGAGCCTCACTGCGAATGTGTGTAAAACGTGTTTTATGAATCTTGCTCAGTCTGTGCTCAGTCACATTAACACAATCATTTCTGCACAGAAAATACACTGATCAGCTATAACATTATAACAACCTCCATGTTCCTGCACTTGGTCTGAACTACCAGACTGTAGTTCATCTGTTTCTCTGCAGGCTTTATTCTCCTCCTTTCACCCTGATCTTCAATGATCAGGACCCCACAGGACCACCACAGAGCAGCTATGATGTGGGTGGTGGGTCATTCTCAGCACTGCAGTCACACTGACATGGTGGTGGTGTGTTAGTGTGTGTTGCTGGTACGAGTGGATCAGACGCAGCAGTGCTGCTGGAGTGTTTAAACCCTGTGTCCACTCACTGTCCACTCTATCAGATACTCCTACCGAGTGTCTCCACCTTGTAGATGTAAAGTCAGAGACAGAAGCTCATCTGTTTCTGCACAGTTTGTGTTGGTTGTCCTCTAGTCCTTCATCAGTGCTCACAGGACGCTGCTCACAGGATGCTGTCTGCTGGACATTTCTGGTCGGTGGACTGTTCTCGGTCCAGCAGTGACACTGAGGGGTTTAAACACTCCAGCAGCATTGCTGTGTCTGATCCACTCGTACCAGCAACACACACTAACACACCACCACCATGTCAGTGTGACTGCAGTGCTGAGAATGACCCACCACCACATAATATTTGCTCTGTGGTGGTCCTGTGGGGTCCTGATCATTGAACTCCACAGTGCTTCTGTATGGAAAGATGAGTCGATCAAATGGACATTGAATGTAGAAATGAGGTGGTTATTATGTTGTGGCTGGTCCCCGTGTATTGAAAATTGATAAATACATATGTATTTTTTCCATCTCGTGGCCTCTATTTTGTGATCAGTATTGTGGGAAACATTATTCTTCATTCAAAGTAATGAATGAAGCACATCGTGATCACTGAAGCAACGTAATCTCTAATATGACGCCCACTATGGTGAGAAGAAGAACCCCTCCCTCCCCAGTATGGCCTCTGGGACAGTATGATATCATTATTACTGATCTATTAGCATGTGTCTGAGTATGGTAATGTGTTAGTCAGTGAACAGGGACAAGCCTGAGCTGAGACTAATGTTTTCATAAAGTTTAATGTGGTTAGATCCTGCAGCTATGGTCTGGAAGTGTGAGGACACCGCTACAAACTAATGTCACTTAAGTGCGTTTATTCAGAACATAGTTTTGTGAAAGTCCTAAATACCTGACGTGAGCGGGATCAGAGAGCTCTCTGAGGTCTTCAGAAAGAAGGTTGTAGTGGAGAACATTTAGAACAACTGTCCACATGACCAGATCAGACCGTCCTATCAAGCCCAAGAGCAGAATCACAAGGTGAGTAAAGATCCAACAATCCTAAAATGTTCCTCACAGACCTACAGGAAGCTCTCACCACAGCTGATGACAAAGTGCATCTCCTACCATCAGAAAGAGACCAAACCAGTTTGATTTTCATGGAGGAGTTTAAGGAGGAAACTCTGTCAAACAAACAGCAGAAGTAGAGTAAAGTTCTCCAGAGAACATCTAGACAAAGGACTTCTGGAATAATGTGCTTTGGACAGATGAACCCAAAGTTGAATTATTTGGACACAGTAACAGAAGACATGTCTGACTCAAACCAAACACAGCATTTGAGCAGAAGAAGCTCACAGCAGCTGTGAACATGGTGGTGGAAGTGTGATGGTGTGGAGCTGCTCTGCTGCAGCAGGGTGTGGAGATCTCTCCATCATAGAAACCACTATGAGATCTTTATTGTGTCAGAGGGGGTTTGAGGAGAAAGAGGGGTGCTTGCTCTCTTTCTTTGCTCACACAGTCTTCAAATCCCAGAATGAATTTTTATTTTATTTGGAGCAAAATGTTCCGGTGAATAAAAGAACGTCAAACTATGAAAACGTCCCACAAACTTGGTCGAGGGTTCTAAAGGTTAAACTATTAGCTCTGACGTTGTCATAGCAACTTTGCTGAGTCACCTGTTCAGACTGAATATATGTTCAGTTTTACCGGTGTGTATTTGAGTGTGTGAGGGAGTAGCTTAGCCTTCTATTATGAACGTGTTCAGGCCGGAAGATTTGGTTAGTCTCTTAGGTAATAGCTTTTCCATTTTACTCGGCAAAATATGAATTTCCAAACCTGGATTCTTTCTAATTCACTGACAGTGTAGAACTCGGTGGCAGGTTATTTTGTGAAGAGCCCTGCAGCTTTCTGTGAAATTGTGCTCTCTCTCTCTCTCTCTCTCTCTCTCTCTCTCTCTCTCTCTCTCTCTCGACAAGATAAGTGCAGGTCAATTTTCTCGCTGCCTCACCCACCCAGTCTGCAAGCAGGCTTTTTCCGAATCAGCAAGGATTATTTTAGTCGCACATTGTAATTGTGGTTATGCTGAAAACGAGCGCCAGAAAAGTTTCGAATGTTATGAAATCAGGACCTGAAATAATGATGGAGTGTTTCAGTTGGTTCGTTCAGTTCGCTGCTGAAAAGCTTTCCCAGGGTAGAGCTCTTACCCTCTGCCAACATATCCGAAACAAAATTGTCTCTTGCGGATCACTGCTTAAAAACCTCAGCGCGCCCAGCACCCATTTATCCGTCAGCACCTCCTCTGAACACGCTCCATACTGCAGCTGTCAAATTCAACACTCCCGCTGAAGCTGGAGTTTAGTGTTCGAAAAGTTGCTGCACTGTGAGCTGGGGTGGCTGGAGTGTCTGTTACAGCATATCCTGCTTCTGCACACTTTTAGAATGATTACAAAACCTTAAAACAGCATTATCTAACACTTCACCTGAACTTTATAACCTTTAGGGTGGACAGCGCTCCAAATAAAATATAACCCTGGACATTTTATTCTTTTTATTATGTATGTATCAGTATTATCCTTTCTCAGGACTTTTATTCTGAAATTTGAGCACTGTGTGAGCAAAGAAAGACCCCATATCTAGGCAAGTGAGGTCCTCATCAGCATCACCCAGAGCAGTAAACATGCACCGAATGGCTGCTGAGGCATTTAAACTGGGATTTAGTGAAGTTCAGTGGTTCTCCAAGCTGGATTACTCACTGGTTCATCACATGTTGATGCCACCATCACAGTAAGCCAGGATCTTGCTGCACGTTTTCTATGTTACAGCCGTTGTGATCATGGGTTTGGACGTAGACAGTGTGAAGGAGATGTGGAGGCAGTATCATCACTCCGGTGAGAAAGTGGCTCAGAGATAAGTCGTGCATTGCTGTGAGAAACAGATGCCACCTGAAAAGATATTAAAACTGACGCCTGGGTCAAAGACACACAGACACAGTGTGCTGGAACAGATGGATGTCTGACTGAAGTTTTATCTTAAGCATTCATGCAAACACTGCGAGGGATTTTAGTGCTTCTTTTGTTTTTGCAACAGTACTTTGCCTTGTTAGCTTATTAAACCCCTTAAAGGGGCTTTAGGATTCGAAACTGTATTGTTCTAGATGTAAATGAATAATCAGAGCTCGGTACATATCATAGAATTACACTGTTTTTCTTCCTTCTAAAGAAAATCCAGTACAACCAAAACAGACCTGGAAAACAGGACAATTCCCAAAATCCCACAAAATTCAGCACAAACAAAACCAAGCTGTAAAAACAGGACAATTCCCAACACAACCAAAATCGAGGTGGAAAACAGGTGAATTCTTTCAGCTCTGTGACGTTTCAGCGTCAGTCTTTGTACAGATGCTCCTCAAACCCCTCTGACACAATAAAGATCTCATAATGGTTTCTATGATGGAGAGATCTCCACACCCTGCTGTAGCAGAGCAGCTCCAGACCATCACACTTCCACCACCATGCTTCACAGCTGCTATGAGAAAGCTGGAAGAAAGATGGTCCCAAGCTCACAAGACAACGACATTTCTATTAACCACATTTTGGAAATGATGTTTAAAGTGGTGGTTATATCACCTCAGCATAGTTCTACTGAAGTTCAGAGATCCATGTCATGACCATTTGAAGGGTGAAAACCTTCATGTTTCTGTTTGTCTTCTGCTTACGAGGCCTGTGCTTTAATTTCCAATCTCCAATTATGAGCGAATGGTCAGTGTGCTGAAAGAGCCACGAAGATGGCAGCAATCATTTTACCCTAAATGAGGTTTCTAGCATTATGGCATCCCTGCTGGTGGAAAGACAGGCTTTTGACAGCGGCACAATTGCCCCACATGAACTGATTGGATCCGTTGTGGAGAGAAAATGATATTTTGACATAAATTGTGCCATTATGTGACGGCAAGCAAATTGGTGCTGTTTTTTTTTTTATTTTCTTAGTAATTTAGAGAATATTATTCTTTAGGGATCGTAGAGCAGTGACCAGAAGGGGGCAGTGAGGAACTGAATGCATTGAATTGATTTTGTTGTGTAATTCAAAGGTGTAATACTCCCGACACCATGTTTAACAGAAAATCCCGTCTCATATTCAGGATCCAGTCCAGCGAAATGACATGGACATTCTTCTGCTCTGTAAACTGA
>CM067525.1:856495-881495 GCA_034509495.1 Acestrorhynchus altus
GATTTAATACAATTAAAATACCATGATGCCAAGACCTGCACGACGTATGACTGAAAGGAGGCTCTAGGACCCTGTTGGGCCTCTTGCCTGGATGGAAGATTAGATACGGTTGTGCATGGAGATATCAGTACTAGGGCTGAGCGACTGTCGTATGCGATGCACCCCAGATCAGTGTGTCACTCCACAGCAGGAGCAGGATTGAAGTGCCACCTCTCAGTCTGTTAACTGGACAGAGGCATAGAGGCGTGTCACCAAGACGTACACTACCCAAAGGTAGCATCTGAGAGCCTTTTTAAAGGCCAGCGTGAGAAACATTTCCTCAGCATGGAACCATTGGGTGCAAAGCCAGAATCCCGTCTGGATAGAACACCAGTCCGTTGCAGGGTTGTTCAGTAACTACTATGAAATTAATATGTATTATTTAATATGTACTAAACCTGAACCTGGTTAATTACTTCCACAGACATCATTTACATGTGTTTTAAATTCCCAACTGCACTGATACGTCTGCCTATATTTCCTGGGCGAGTGGCCAGACTTTGTGTTTGCCATATTAATCCCACTCATCCTTCTGCCTACATTTCCCATCTGCCTCGGTGGCCTAGTTAAAGACAGACCAGAGCCAGAAGAAAGTGCACCACACACAAATTAAACTTGGTGGCGTCCCACAAGGCTCTGTTCTAAGACCATCGTAATTCTCGTTAATAGTGTATGTTGGTCTGTTATGCAGGCATATGTTTGTATTACTTTTAAATCTAATTCAATAAACAAACGGTTGGACCAATTAGAAGAGCCGAGGCAGGGGAGTGAGCAGCAGAAACTGTTTGTGAGGGTTTTGAAAGTCAGTGAATTGGTAAAATAATGATGTGTCTTAGAATAAGTTCCTAGATTTGCTAGGTCTTCAAAAACCACAATAACGCGTGCTGATCTCCAATTATATTTGAAATGTGGCAGTAGTTCTTCACTCGTTCCACTCGTTCTCCCGACTTTGTCCCACACCCCTGCTTTAATTTACTTACTTTACTTGTAGCCATCTGGAATTTGTGATGAAAGTGTCCCCTTATCTGCATATTACTCACCCCCACCCAGGCGTACACCCCCGCGCAGGCATGGCACTCCACTTTCCTTATCTCCTGCCCAACCTTAATTAACAGTAAGACCAAGCAATTACAGGCCAATATCCCTCGTCACAGAGACACAAAGCTTGCCCTTCCAGCCTCTCTTCCCACCGCCCCTGAACTCACACCACATGCCTGTGAAAGAGCAGCCCAGCGCCACGACACAATGGCCACTCGGATAAGAGTATTTTGTCCTGTAATTGCTTTGTCTCTCTTGAGAGGAGGCCCAAATCAGACAGGTTTCTGCATCCGACCTCGGAGATGAGTTCTTTCATTGCGCCACCAACCCTGTGCAATAAAACTAACCTGTCTCTACCTTTTTCTTTATCTGTATAAAAACCATAACAATGAAACCAGTACAGTATCAACCTGGTTCCACTTCCCTTTACCCGTATTTATCACGCCAGTGAATCACCATCATGTTTCTGTTCTCACTGTCCACCCTATCAGCTCCTCTGATCACACAGGAGATCTTTGTGGTTCTATAATTCCAGACTGTAGTTCATCTGTTTCTCTGATACTTTATTCTCCTCCTTTCACCCTGATCTTCAATGATCAGGACCCCACAGGACCACCACAGAGCAGATATGATGTGGATGGAGGGTCATTCTCAGCACTGCAGTGACACTGACATGGTGGTGGTGTGTTAGTGTGTGTTGCTGGCACGAGTGGATCAGACACAGCAGTGCTGCTGGAGTGTTTAAACCCCTCAGTGTCACTGCTGGACTGAACAGCGTCCTGTGGGCAGCGTCCTGTGAGCACTGATGAAGGACTAGAGGATGACCAACACAAACTGTGCAGAAACAGATGAGCTTCTGTCTCTGACTTTACATCTACAAGGTGGAGACACTCGGTAGGAGTGTCTCATAGAGTGGACAGTGAGTGGACAGCAGCACTGCTGTGTCTGATCCACTCATACCAGCGACACACACTCACACACCACCACCATGTCAGTGTGACTGCAGTGCTGAGAATGAAGTGCTTCTAGAGACTGCTCTCTCACACTGGAAATCAAAGCATGGTTGGAATTTTCAGCTGTCAGCTCCTGGTTGTCCGATGTTGGGGGTTTATCTGATATGTAAGACCTTCAGTTCAACTTTTGAAGGCCTGACCAATGAGAGAGCTTGCTGTGCTGTATCTGCCTAGACACCATAGGACATATTGGATGTTTCATTTTGTCAATTCAGTAATGAAATATGAACATTATTACAGTATTTTCAGAATAAAATGAACGGAGTGATGTTATTAAAGAAAAGCTTCTAATCTAATTGTTAGTTTCCAGGAATCATTAGATGTTCTTTGAAGACGTTGGAGGCCTTGAGGGTTCCCGATGTTTTTATTACATTGGCCTTAAATATTGTTTTATTTCGGCTGGTTTGTGATTCTTATTTGTGAAGAAAGCTGTACTTTTCCTCAGGTCTGCTTCAGTCCATTGTAATTACTTCCTTAGCTCCTAACTGGACCTTCTGGAGTTTAATTATGTTCTGCTAGTTCAGCGTCTCTGCTCTTTTACAGTTTCTCACAATTATTAATTTAAAGCTTTTTTCTTACATATGCAATTCTGTTCTTGTGTTGGTAGATTATGGATGTACTAAGACGTTCTGTGGTGAATTTAACTTGAGTTTATAACCCCTTTGGGTTTTCTTTATTTCTGTATAAATTTGAGCTAAAACTGAAAGTAGAGAAGGAACCAAACCAAACAGGGCAGAAATATTACTGATCGTCTATTTATTTATGGAGGAAAATGATCCACTATTACAGATCTGTGAGCCAATCAGGTGTGAGTTGGCATGTCCTGCTTTATTCAAAGAACAGAGGTCTATCAAAGTCTGATCTTTACATTCTGAGGAGCTCAGATGAAGAGTTGTTGATGGTCATCAGGCTGGAGAAGGTTACACAACCATTTCTAAAAAGTTTGGACTCCACTGATCCACAGTCACACATACTGTGTACAAATGGACCATTCAGGACCATTATTACCCTCCCCAGGAGTGCTCCACCAACAAAGATCACACCATGAGCAAGGTGTGTAACAGTCCACCAGCTCACAAGGGAACCCAAGAGAACTTATAATCAACTAAAGGTCTTTCTCTAAAGTTGATGTGAGAAAAATGTCTGGATGTCAAGAGCTTGATAATTCTCAGATCTGTTGAACTAGATGTGTAAAAAAGGGCAAACACTGAAAATGGCACTGTAGGTTGGGTCAAGGTATTTGTTTGACCTTTTCACTCTGCTAGAGATGTTTGTGAACATTTAGCTTCTGCATGGACTGCATCTGAACCTGATCTCCACCTATCACTTTGTCGCTGACGTTCTCAATCGTTCCATATTTGACACAGAGACAGACTTTCACGTTGTTGTGAAGAAGCGTTGAGCCCACCCTTCTTCGCAGAGCTGAATTCAGTTATCTTGGTCTGTTTTCATGTCTGAACTGCTTGTTTGAGGCCCAGCCACAGCTTTGTTTTTCAGCCATGTGGACGTGGATGCCTTTCTGCTTTGGCAGGAATGCGGCTCTAGATTTATGCCAGATATGAAGGAACATGTGTTGTCCAAAATGCGCATTGGACTGGTCTGTTCACTGATCTTTTTCCCAAAAGGTCAGAGCGTCTCAGTCATGTGTGAAACCTGTACTCAATACAGTTCTGAAGGCAGTGCTACTCCTGAGCCAGAACAAATTCAAATCAGAGAGAGGGGGCGGGGCTGAAGATCAACCTGCATACAGACTCTGACTGATCAGAGAGAGGGGGCGGGGCTGAAGATCAACCTGCATACAGACTCTGACTGATCAGAGAGAGGGGGCGGGGCTGAAGATCAACCTGCATACAGACTCTGACTGATCAGAGAGAGGGGGCGGGGCTGAAGATCAACCTGCATACAGACTCTGACTGATCAGAGAGAGGGGGCGGCTAAAGATCAACTCTGCATACAGACTCTGACTGATCAGAGAGAGGGGGCGGGGCTGATGATCAACTCCGCATACAGACTCTGGACTGATCAGAGAGGGGGCGGGGCTGATGATCAACCTGCACAGACTCTGACTGACTGGCAGGGAAGTGGAAGATCAACCTGCATGCAGACTCTGGACTGATCAGAGAGGGGGCGGGGCTGATGATCAACCTGCATACAGACTCTGACTGATTGTGAGAGGGGACGTGGATGCCTTTCTGCTTTGGCAGGAATGCGGCTCTAGATTTATGCCAGATATGAAGGAACATGTGTTGTCCAAAATGCGCATTGGACTGGTCTGTTCACTGATCTTTTTCCCAAAAGGTCAGGGCGTCTCAGTCATGTGTGAAACCTGTACTCAATACAGTTCTGAAGGCAGTGCTACTCCTGAGCCAGAACAAATTCAAATCAGAGAGAGGGGGCGGGGCTGAAGATCAACCTGCATACAGACTCTGACTGATCAGAGAGAGGGGGCGGGGCTGATGATCAACCTGCATACAGACTCTGACTGATCAGAGAGAGGGGGCGGGGCTGATCATCACTGTCCCAATAAGGGGTTAAAGAAGAATTCAGAATAAAAGTCCTGAGAAGGGATAATACTGATACATAATATCACAAAGTGTTTTTCCAAAATTTGCAAGTCAAGTGTTTTTAGTTCTTATAACCAAAAAAAACCAAGATTTTTTAAATATTTTTTTTATCAAAATTTGGTCAAATTCATACAAATATTTAATGTCTGTTATTATTTACATCTCAAATGAAGACAAATTTGAGCAGCCTGGGGTCTCCTGAACAATATCTGCATGTGTGACTGTCTCATATACGTCAAATCTTTCCGAATTTCCCGTCCACTCCCGTCCACAACCCACATGTGGATTGTAATGAGCACGAAACAATCGTGGGACTGGGAACAAATGGACAAACAAGCATGAGGACACCCCTCCCCTTTCAAAAGTACTGGTTGCTGGTAGCTATGTTTGGACTTTACAGACCACTCAAATAAGCCGGCTTTATTAAACAGCGACCCTCTTGCCCTGCTTCACCTTGGCGCCTGGCGGGCCGGCCATGCTGACATTTCCCGTCACTGTGGCATTTCAGACAAAGCATTGTTACCGGTGTGCACAGAGCGAGCGCCAGGCCTTCACCTGCAGAGCTGAACTCACAAACCAGATTGTTTATGAGCAGAGAGGAAGACAAAGCACTCTGTTGTTTTGTGTGTGTGTTTGTGAAGGACTGGTTTGAGTAAAGGTCAGCGCATAATGGTATTTGCATTTTAAACACTTAAGATGTTAAAATATGAAAGCATTTTTTGCTAGTGTGTGTTGTATAAACAGTCATGTGAAAAAGTTAAGGACCCCTCATGAACATGATTAACTGTATCATATTTAATCATACGGATATTTGATCTTCACTGTAACTCCACTGAGAGATGGAGGTGATTTAACAAAAGACATTGAAATTAGGGGGTTTGAGGAGAACGTAAGAGCGTCTGTACAAAGACTGATGCTGAAACATCACAGAGCTGAAAGAATTCCGCATGGAGGAGTGGGAACGTCGTTCTTCCAGTCGATGTGAGAGACGGTAGACGGTTAAAATCTGACATAATTTGAGGTTAAATACATGAAGATTACAAGAACAGATTTAATTGAGATACAATGTGAATCATTGATTCCTCTCTATCCTCTATTTCTTTTTTTATCTAATGCATTTCATCTGATACAGACGTCCTCCGAAGGACAGAATGTAATACGAGCTGTTATAGACACATTTCCAAAGACATTTAAAATAATATGTGGAAGTGGTCATGCTCTCACTGGGTTTCTGGGTAGGTAGATGGCGCTCTCTTCTCACAACACACCCAGTGCAGTGCTGGCATTTGTTAGCCAATGTATCTGGGGACTCGGAGACACAGAGAGTGAGTATGGCCAATTTTACTCTCTTAGTCTTGGGATGCCAATGGAAAGCAGCACGACCGGGTCCTCTGGGAGTGCTAATGGGATTGGGAGATTGGCACGTCCAAATTGGGATTCAAAATAAAATATGTCAAACTTGCCACTGTGTATATATACATGTAAAAATATTTAAAAATAATGTTTTACCCTTAATCAGCAAAGAAATGCTCGATACATTTTGCCCCGATCTCCATTCAGCCTATACAACCCCTCACTTCCACCTCATCATCACGTCAATCAGCTTCTACCGCCTCGTATTTGCTCCTTGTATCCTGCTGGTGGGCTTCGGCTTCACCTACCAACCCTGAAACTGCTCCAAACTCGAGCGCGAAATAGTTCCCAGTCCCTGGGGGTGCAGGACACACCAGGATAATAATCATGAAACACCTCAAAATCCACAATGGACTACCTCAAGAGGTACTAGCTGAAAGTTTGTCGTGGCCCTCACACTGATAATCTGTGACTTGAGCTCCAGAGTAGAGAGGCAAGAAGTAAGAATCTCACAGAACTAGAAGCTCTTTCCAGAAAAGACCAAAGACCTGCTGCTTAAAAGTGTTTACAAGCTGTGAAGTGCAACAAAGGGGTTTAGTAAGCGCTGACCCTGCAGGGTGCCCAAACTTTTGCTGTGTGTGAGTGTGGCTGCAGTAGAGCATTCTTTGAAGCTCAGCTAGAAGCTGAGTGCTGAAGCTGTGTATCTCTGTGTGTCTCCATGGGCAACGTGCCTGGTTTCCTCCTGCCACGAAGCAAGGCTTCCCTACAGAGACAGTGGGTGGAACACTGTGACACACACACACACACACACACACACTGTACACCACGCAAGAGTGAATCCCTAGAGGGGGCCACTGGGTCACACTAACACACCCCCACTTTACTAGCCCTGCTAATGTGAGCAACCCCAAGACATGTGGGACAGGCCTGCCCACATCACTTACACTGTGCAACACACACACACACACACACACACACACACACACACACACACACACACACACACACACACACACACACACACACACACACACTAGGTCACAAGTCCCCAAACTTTCGGGACAGACTGGGACTTCTGATGTAAATTACCATCTGGCACAGTGATTAATTACTTACTGGACCAAGACTAAGGCAGTTCAGGAGAATGTACGAAAAATCAGTGTGTGTGTGTGTGTGTGTGTGTGTACCCTTCACAGCCTGTTTGGTTCATGCACTGTACTACTGTACTGCAAAACCACCAGTAATACAGTGAGGCACATAAGTATTAGGACAGTGAATTGAAGCCTTACACTTTTAATTCAAAGTGTCACCTGAAATCTTTTACGTTGTTCAACCTTTTCCCTCCAAACTTGGGGACAAGAAACTGACAAAAACCAAGAATGCAATGTCAGATTGTTGGAAAACTCATCCTGCAGTTCTGTCTGAGGCAGATATGTACAGTATTACAGGTGGGATCTGATCAGACACTGGGTTTTACCACTAGGGGGTGTAAAGTGCTTCCTCATTGCCTTATAAAAAGGCTCTCAGAGGTTACTTTTGGGTTGTGTACCTCTTGGTGACGCAGTCGAAGACATTTTGCTCAGTTGACAGACTTTGAACCTGACCATCATTGGATCCCAAACAGAACCTTGTTTTTCGTTTCTAAAGAGGATAGATTCCAGTCTGTACCATTGCAAACGAAGACGAACATTATCATCTTTAAGAACTAATCCAGATTCTGTGTGGGATCTGATGAAGGTTTGAGTACAGAGGTTTTGTGATGAGTGCTTTAATCCTGCCTTTGCTGTAGATGGACACACTGACCCAACTGCTGGATTGATCTGGAGAGCATCACATATGACAGTTGGTTACCCCTACTAGTGACATGAGAGACACTAACAGCTCAGCGATATGTGCAGGACATCCTAGGAACACATTTGTCACCTCTCATGGCAGGACTTCCAACTGGCATTTTCAGCAGGATAATGCTCTACACACAGCAAGGGTTTCCCAGGAACGTCTCCATCAGACTGCAACACTTCCTTGGCCTCAGTCAACAGATTTATCACCAGTGGAGCCTTTATGTGAGCAGCTGGATGCCAAATCATTGATCTTGAAGCTCAAAACTGTGCTTCCACACGATTCATTGGTTGTCTCCACTAAGACAAAAGTGGGACTTGTCACTGAAAATGAACCACTGCCATTCTAAGAGACTCCATGACAGTCTGGCTGTCTTTGTGCGCTGTTGACGTGGTGTTTAGGGCAGCCATCTGCCACCTACAGGATGACTAATTAACAATGATGAACTGCTCACTGAATCAAGTCTGCAATCATGACTCAGTAACTGTTGGTCAGTTCTCCGTCTCCATGTTTAGTGTAGGTCTACCAGATCCTTCATGTTGCTGGTGCGTGCCTTCTTCCATCCACTCCCACCAACAGTGGGCCACCAATATCAGAACATCCCACTTTCTGAAACCCTATGTTGTGTCCCTCTCTAACATCTTTCAACACAATGACACTGAAGCTCATTCTTGCAGTTCAACGCATGTCAAGAGTTGGCAGGTTGAGCCGACATCGTAGTCTTTACAGAAATGGGATGTTGCTTTGATTTCATTACTGATGGATTCAGGAAAGGAATTAAACCAAACACAAAGGATAACAATGCAGATCCATTTAAACAGCACAATGTAAATCAGCACACCGTCAACTCATCTACTCAGCATATTTGAAAAGAGTGATGAAATTACAGCAGAAATAAAATTGGACTGCTGGACTGGACTGCAAATATCCCACTCTTCACATTCATGCTGCATGTCAGAGTGAACTATGACTAATCTTTAAAAGGCAGGAGTGTTTAAAGCACATCATTGTAAATGACTACAATCAGGCATATTGTTTTTGAATGAGTCATACTTTGGGTGATGATGTTGGAGATAATGATCGTTTTTAGGCTGATTCACTTTTTCCCAGCAGCTCCATCTCAGCAGATCCTCCTCACGCAGCACACCGGTCTGCAGACATCAGTGACAGTGCAGATCTTCAGCAATGAAGATTGAAGAGTTAATCATGCTCATGAGTGTCAATCAAATGTACAGACCTAATGACTGATTAAAGCCAAGGTGAAACCATGTAAACGAGGAATGTGATTGCGGATCGCTGGAATTGCTTGACATAGCTGTTGGTTGTTAAGGCATTTGTGTGATAAACAGGGCATCTGGGAAGTGTTCGATTCTCACAATCCTCCACACAAAACCCCACGATGAAAATGTTCAAAAGTTCAAAAATTCACCCCACTTGGGCTTAGATAGGACCCATGTGATACAAAGGTGGGCTTCAAACCATGGCGGTCATTTGGGAAGTCCTACTGGGTCACCATAACAACAAATGCACAAGCCCACTCACAGCCCACATCACATTGATTTTAAGACTGTTGAGTTAGTGCTGTCTTATTTAGTTATGTACTTACTTTCAAAAGGGAGAGTTTGTACATTCACCAACATTAAAGAGTTGTTTTAGGTTTTATCCACAGTAATAAAGAGTTTGTGACACCGTAAAAATGTCTTCATTCCTTTAAGGGTGAGTGAAGAAGAAGAAAAATAGCATACACTGTCATACCATAAAACGGTGAAATGCTCCGGGACTCAGTGTGGAAGCAAGGTTTTCTTAAAAGCCATTTCTGAGCAGTACTGGAAGAACTGACCAATGCAGGGAACACAAGCGGGATGGGCTGGATGATGGTGGAGGTGTCCATGTCTAGCCTCTTCCCGGCAATAGATCATCTTAGCGCTGTCATTTCTGTCCAATTTCAGAAAAGCTGAATCAAAGCAGTGATGAAAGGTGAGATGGGAAAAAGTGGCTTCCATCAGTGGCCCCTGCAGTGAAAGAGAGAAAGATGAGCTTGGTGATGATTGATGAAAGTTAGTCTCTCTCTCTCTCTCTCTCTCTCTCTCTCTCTCTCTCTCGCTCTCTCTCTCTCTCTCTCTCTCTCTCTCTCTCTCTCTCGCTCTCTCTGAGGTGAAGAAGTATCTTCAGACTGACCATCTATGAGCAGGGTGTGTGATTCATTGTTTACTCCTAACAATGTAAAATTATCAGCAACATAACAGCAGTATTATACTGTACATTTTTAATGGAAGCACATTCATACACCCCCCACCAAAAGAATCGGGACTGTGAATCCCTTTCTCTTTGCTGTCGACTGAAAGCATTTAGGTTTGACATTAAAAGATGAAAATGAGACAAAATATCAACCTTTCAGCTTTTATTTCCAGGTATTTTCTTCTGGATCTGATACACAGTTCAGAAGAAGCACCTTCTGTCTGAACCCACCTATTCTTGTCAGCAAAAGTATTCTTCAAAAAAAAGGATTCTTCAAATTCATCTTTTAATGTGAAATCCAGCAAAAATAAACGGAGGGGACGTTTGGAGGGGGTACACACACACCACACAGCAGCTATTATGGACTGCAGTCACACTGACGTGGTGGTGGTGTGTTAGTGTGTGTTGCTGGTACGAGTGGATCAGACGCAGCAGTGCTGCTGGAGTGTTTAAACACTGTGCCCACTCACTGTCCACTCTATGAGACACTCCAACTGAGTGTCTCCACCTTGTCTCCACCAGATCTTTCCACAACATATTAGAGAAAACCTTTGAGTGATTAGGGTCATGGTCTTGTTGCATGATCCACATTCTCTTGAGATTGAGCACACCCGTCGTTCATCAATGGTGGCAAGCATTCTTGCACCAGATGCAGCAAAACGGGCCCACCCCATGATACTACCACCACCATGTTTCACAGATGGGATGAGGTTGTCTTTTTCCAAACATAACACTTCTCCTTTAAAAAGATCTATTTTGGTCTCATCCATCCAGAAAACATTCTTCCAATAGTCTTCTGGTTCATCCATGAGATCTTTATTAAACTGCAGACGGGCAGCAATGATCTTTATGGAGTGCGGCAGCTTCTCCTTACAACCCTGCCATGCTCACCGCTGTCGTTCAGTGTTCTTCTGATGAAGGACTCATGAACAGTAACATTAACTAATGTGGAAAAGGCCTTTAGTTGCCTAGAGGTTCCCCTGGGTTCCTTTGTGAGCCTTTGAGAGTGCTGAGGAACATAGTGCAGAAAAGTCTCCAAAGCTCTTCTGATCAATAACTGAGTTGCAAACCTGTTGTTAGAGCTGTTATAGCAAAGGGGGACCACCTCCATATTAATGCCTGTGGATTTAGAGTGGGATTCGTGAAAGCTCCTGTAGACGTAATGTGTAGGTGTCCCAATACTTTTGTCCTTATACCACTGTTTGCAGCACACAAGACACAGAGTTTAGTAAAAAATGGATGGGTGTGGGGAGAAGCTGAAGGCTGGGGGAGAATGGGACTGCATTAAAAGTTTCCCAGTATTCCAATATATATACCTCTGAGTTGTTCCTCAATCCTGTTTAAATATTTAACGTGTAATTAAAAGGTGAAGGAACGCCTGCCCGCCAGGCAGAAGGCTGATTTGGCCGGTATTGACCGAAGCCTAACAAAGTGGTGTTCTGTCATGCTGTGGAAGCCCTGAGGTGTCTGTGAGTGGAGATCTATGCACCTGTTTGGGTTCACGTTGGGTTCCCCGTAGGCCTCGCACTGTCACTTCAGCCAAAGACGGAGTAGTTTGCTAAAGCTGAGGTGTGTGTTTCCGTGTCCTGGTTTTTAGACGTTTTCAGGACAACAATGTCCTGGGCAACAAAATGACTTATTTTTACAAAAACTCAATGGTTCAGAGCAGAATCATTTATTGTGAGTTGCTGAGTTTATGGTTATATAATGTAGATATTGAGTATAATTCCAATGAGACATTATTATTTTAGACCTGTAGGTACTTACGTATATGGAACCCTAAAGAAAGACACCAAGACAGGTGCTTAACGGTAACCAGCAGCATCTGGCGAGAATTGCTGTGTGAACAGAAATCACATCCACTTTCAATGCAATATCCACATATCCCACAATTCAGTGCAGCGTTCTTTAACTTCCATGGGATATGGGAGAAGAAGTCCCACCAGAGTGCCCCATTAACACAACCACACTGGACACTGCACCTTACCTGGGTATGTAAGGTTGCTAACTGGACCCTAGAGAGCAGGTAACATGGTCCATGGTACCAGTTGTTTTGGGTTGATGGTAGGGCTCATGTGTGCTGCAGACCCCATGAAGTCATGGAACCCAGTGGTCAAGGCACAGTACAGGCTGGTAGTGGTTCCATACTGGTGTATAGTGTAGTTTTACTACATGGGTTGGATGCACTGGTCCACATAAACACACCGTATTTTTCATGGACTTTACAACAACGGTATGTTCCAGCAGCGTAACTTCACACTGAAGTCTTCCGCTGTCAAGGTGTTGTGTGCTGTGAGATTGCGTCATTGACTGATGTGTCAACCTGATGGCAAGCTGTGCAGGTACACATGCATTTATATGTGCACAACAACGTAACGCACTTGTGAGGGAGGCGGTAGAGTCAAGTCACGACACACACCCCTGGGATGACTGACTGTGTGGGAGTGGAGTGGCTATCACATTAAGTGAGTCACAGAGAAAGGTAAGGATGAATGAGTACTGAATTCTGAATAACGATGATCAGTGATGTGTTACGGTCTGTGGTACAGAACGGCCGCGTTTGTTTGTTTATTTGTTTATTAAACATAAGAATAGTTAAACATATGGACCTTTGATCTTCTGATTTTTACTATTGTCATGTATCTGTCCTGTTTAGCTCCCCTGTCTGCCCGTCTCGTTTTGTTTTCAAGCTCACATGCTTTGTTTTGGTCTCGTCTCCGCCCTTGCTCCGCCCATTCCCATCTGTGTCTCTTTTGTAACCCTGCCGTTCCTTGTCCAGTCCCAGGTGTTTGTCATGTTGTCCTTGTATATAAGGTCATCTGTTTCAGTCAGTCTTTGTTAGTCTTAGTAGCTTTGAGTAAATTTCATCTTAAAATTTTTCATATAGAATCATGAAGTCTGTGAACTCCATGATTTTTTCTACTTCCGCATAATTTGAGCTTGATCATATTTTCTCAAACCACCTTCAGCTCTGTGACGTTGGTGTGTTTCCTCCATGAACTGCTGCTTCAGCTCCTTCCACACCATATCTACTGGATTAAGGTCAGGACTTTGGGTCATTCCAGGACATTCACTATATTCTTCTTTAAACACTCTTTGGTAGAACCACTTGAGTGCTTAGGGTCATTGTCTTGTTGCATGACCCACATTCTCTCAGATTCAGCTCACAGACAGATGACCTGATATTTACCTTTTCAATTCGGAATTCACTGTAATCCATTAAATTCAGATGCACTAGGACATCGTCTGTGGATGGGCATTTGATATTTGGGTGGACAACAATGGAAATGTTTTGCTTTTTCTAATTAAGGGTTTTATGATGGTTGGGCTGGTGATTCATCTGGGTAGACAGTGCCCACCTTACACACCCCTGAATAAAGTCCCAGAGTTTGGACTGAGCAGTGGTCATTCTTCAGAATAAATCATCTCTACTAGGAATTCCAGTGAGTCTTTGTTAGCCGGTAACTGAGTGCTAACCTCTGTTCACTACACACATAATATGTTTTGCATAATGGCATTTGTTCTGCTCCTGCTTGCTGAGACTGATTGCACCATTGAATAGGTTATTAAGATGTTTCTGAGGATAAGCTTGGCTATGTCCGCCGGATACTCTGCATAAATCAAAGCTATTACAGAGGCTAATATTTATGTAAGGGAATGTACGTCTGGTGGCCAGTGATTATAGGGATTTGGTCACTGAAGCTGTAATTTGGTGCAATTTCAATTACAAAGACCATTGATGAACGGTCAGTACTGTTAACTTGCTCATTAACCTCCTGCAAAATTGCGTCGCTGAACTGAGAAAAGTTTGGCATGTGTTCGTCGGACAGGTTTGCCTTCAATGACATTTAAACCAGAAGCAGAAACTACTGCCCACCTCTGACACTTACAGAACACCTCTGTGTCGTGGACCACAAGCAGCAGTAATGGTAACGTGGGCATGGCTGCACCCAGTGCAGTGCAAGTGACGTATGCTTCAGAGAAGAGTCTGAAATCCATTCCAGCAGTTGGAATAGTTTGAAAAGGGTCACATCATCGGGTGCCGGGAAGCAGGACGGTGTTATCGGCATATTGTGCACCTAAAAAGAAGACATGCACCAGCGAAAAGAAGGATTTGTGGACATTGTGGACATTCAATGAGCAGTGATGCCCTCCATACTGTAAGTCATCCTGTTAGATGGCTTTATTATTATGACAACTGCCCATAACACCACGTCAACATTGGCAAAGGCTTCATGGTGTTGTTCCAGACTGTTATAGTCCTCTTAAGTGAAGAGTCCTGCTTTTGTCTCATCTCCAGACCTGTCCCTGATTGAAAATGTGTGGATGCTATTGGACGCTCTATCAACACTCCACCCCTACCACACCATCTGCAGAACTGAGTGAGAACATTCAAGCTGCATGAGATGGATCATCACAGGACACCATTAGGAACCTCTGCACCTCCATGCAGAGTCGTCTGGCGTGTTGTACTGAGAGACAACCTCTGTATGTGTAGATCAGTGAATACGGATCAGTCTAAGTTAGCGCTCCTCGGTCCACGGTGTCCCGTGTGTACCAAGAATACGTCATAGAAGGCATTAACACGTTCCAGCACGTTCCCACCAACTCTCCAGTAAACAACACTGAGTTCCTGCGTGTCTTGACAGATGTACGGAGTGCTAAGCATCTGTGATGGGAGATGATAAAAGGCTGTTTTGTCAAAATGTCAAGCAAAGGCCTGAGTTGTGTAACAGAAGAACACGGACTGAGCTGGAGGATGCTGTTCTCCAGTGGATCAAATGAATGGGTGCAGTTTGAGAAATGTAAAAATATTTATGGAAAAGATCATATCAGATACAGTCCAACAGCATGCATGCGCGCTCGCGTGTGTGTGTGTGTGTGTGTGTGTGTGTGTGTGTGTGTGTGTGTGTGTGTGTGTTATCATAGGCTCCAACTTCTTATCAGAGTGTGGGACAGACAGAGAGGAGGTGAAATATGCTGGCTGCTGAAGGAATGTGCTATAAGTGACGATGAATTGCAGATGAAGAATTGCAGGTCCCTCCGAAGCTGACCTGCGCTTTCAGATAATGTCTGACGGAGCCCTTTGATGCCAAATCCCAGAGAAGCAAAGAGCAGCTCTGTGTGGAAAGGAATTATGAATACATTATTTCTCAGGATAACATGTACGACAAGCACTGTAATAAGATTATTAAGATGATTGGAGTTTTACACGAGGAGTAAAAGTTTCTCTGCAACTCATAATACTACACCAAACTACAAATACTATTACAATTACTACCACTACTACTACTACTAACACTACTACTACTACTACCACTACTACTACCACTACAGGTATCACTTAACATTTCAGTCTCATAACCGCCTACTACTAATACCACTATTATCACAACTACTACTAATACTGCCACTACTCTTAATTCTATCACTACTACTGCTGCTGCTGCTGTGGCAACTCCTACTACTACTGTCACTACTACTACTATTACTACTGGCATCACTTATAACTGACGACTACCAGCCACTACTACTGCGAAGACCACTACAACTTCTATTACTACAACTACTATCACTACTATTACTAACACCACGACTATCACACATCCTACAGCATCCAGCATGGTTAGTACACTGCCAGTCGAGCGCTGTGACAGGCGTACGCTCTTCGCCTCACAAAACCATGTACCTGTTTAGTCCTGCAGAAACCAAACTGAGTGAGAAAGGTCATCTGTGTGCTGTGGTGTCACGAGTAAGAAACTTATACGTATAATAATAATAATAATAATAATAATAATAATAATAATAATGTTGTTTAAATCTACACAACCTGGCAGATTCACACTGACCGTGTGGGACCTTTCCTTCACAGAGAGACAGCAGCCAGTTTTACCCACATCCTGCACGTCATGTACTGCAGATTGTCACTCAGACTTCTTCTGCATTTCATGCTTCTTCTCCAGCAGAAAATCAGCCTGTGCTGTTTAAAGCACACATCAAAGAAAGATGTAAACAAACACTTATAATGTGTAGAGCTTTGTGATTTCTGCTACTTTGACACAGGATTCGCCTAGAGAAGATTTCTTCTTCCTGTGTGTGAGTGTGTGTGTGTGTGTGTGTGTGTGTGTGTTTAGCCGAGAGACAGGGTGCAGGTAAGACTGTGTGTGTGTGTGTGTGTGTGTGTGCATGCACGGCTCATGCATTGATCATTGCATAAAAGGATAACACTGTTCTTTATGGTTAGGTAACATAACCTCCAGCATCCCCCATAGCGCCTCTAAACGTGGAGGAAACCACGACGCTGGATGCGTTTCATCACTGTACTGAAGTTTAGGCTTCAAGGCCTTTATTTTGAAGTGTGAGTTCAGATAAAAATCGAATCAACGCAATTTCCCCTGTACTACAAATCGTAGTGGATCAGGGAAAGGCATGACTGCTGTGCGGAGTTCCTCAGTTTTACGCTGGAGCTGTAAGACTGATGTAGGTAGTAACAGATATTATGTCCCAGTCAGGCCATAACAAAAAACGAGAGGTGGGCTTTGACCTTAGGGGGTGGGGCTGATGATCAACCTGCATACAGACTCTGACTGATCAGAGAGAGGGGGCGGGGCTGATGATCAACCTGCATACAGACTCTGACTGATCAGAGAGAGGGGGCGGGACTGATGACATCACTGACCCAGATTTTGGGTTATAGAGGAAAATGAGAAGGTTATTATTATTAAAAATATCCTTGTCAATCTAATAATTACAAATACATTGATTGACATTCTTGTATTTTAAGCTCAAAAACACTCTGGATAATCAGTTTCCAGCATGAGATATAAAGTGTTTTAGTCTTTATAAGCAAAAGAAAACCAAAAAACGAGGGGGCTTTATACCCCTCTAGCCCACGCTTGGCAATAAATGTGCATTGGCACGTTTGTGTCAGCAATGGGTGTGACTTAAAGTCACAAACTGCATTAATTAGAAACTTTTGGACATAGTGTAATTAGTGTAATCTTCTGTGTTTATCTGGAGGACAGTGGTCACCAAACCTGCTCCTGAAGATCCACCAGCCTGTAAACTATCTCCAACCCTAATCCACCAGCTGATCTAATCACTGCCTTCAGAAGTGCCTGCTATGCTCTTCTGTTTGGGTTAGAAAAGCAACCTTCCAGTGGGTGTTTTTGGAAAAGAGTTGGTGACGACTGCTCTCAAGCTTCCCTTCTCCGGTGGCAGGGTGCTTTCAGATGATAAGCGACTTGTGCTTCAGTCACAGCCAGCCTGGTTGCACAGTTCTGCTTTGCTGCCCGCTGCGTTTAAGTGGATCTATGTCACCGGCACACGATCGCTGTAGATTAGGAGCAAGTTTGAAAACCATCCACCTCCAAGAGTTCTTGCATGCAGTAATGGAAAACACAAAAGGCTGCAGCTTGGAAAGGTTTGTGGTGAAACGGAAATTGAAACAGGATCAAATGAAACTTCGAGCTCAGTGGCACAGTGTGCGGCGCTCACGCTGGCGTCAAAGTGAATTTTTCAATTAGTAGCTCTGGAAGCTTCTATACGAGCTGCTGTGGTGTGGTGTGAAATATACACTCTCCAAATTGTTCACAACAGTGGTGATAAGAATTGAACTTCTCAAGACTTTTTCTCCTTTGACTCTATAAATAAGCCTACACTTCTGGTCTTCACCCCCATAACTACACTACTACTACTACTACTACTATTACTACTGCCACAACACTATTACTACTACTAATATTATTACTCCTCTTCCTCCTACTGCTGCTACCACTACACTACTACTACTGCCTCTATACTATTACTGCTGCTACTATACTACTACTTCTGCTGCTACTACCACTACACTATTACTACTACTACTACTACTACTACAACAACTGTTACTCCTCCTTCTACTACTACTACTACTGCTGCTACAACTACACTACTGCTACTGTCAGTGTTACTCCTACTACTATTACTACTACTGCCTCTATACTACTGCTGCTACCACTACACTACTACTACTACTACCACTACACTATTACTGCTACTATTTCACTATTACTACAACTGTTACTCCTCCTTCTACTACTACTACAGTACTACTACTACTGGTGCTACTACAATCAGAATCAGTTTATCAATCCCAGGTGGAATTTGTAAATTCTTACAGCTGCACCCATCTATATAAAATATAAAAATAGAAATAAAAATATATGTTAATAATATTAATAATAACAATGAAATAAGAATACACAGAGTGAATCTGCTTATTCTACTGGTATCATTCAATTTTACAGTCTGAAATGTATCTAATACTGCTCTCTGTTTTTGTCATTCCAAATAAAGCTGTAGAAACTCATTTTAATACCACTGATTTCAGAAGACACAGCCAAGGAGCAAATGTCCCAATACCTTTGTCCCTTACGTTTACAGTAGGTGTCGTGGGGGCTATTGTACATCTGCTGTAATTTTAATATAGTCTTCACTCCGGGCTAAAGTTCGTGCATGGCTCACTGTTGCTATGTTACCCGAGCCCTGAGACGTGTCTCTAGCTTTGAGGTGGTCTCTCTCAGGGTCATGCATTTTGCATTAGCCTTACAACTACCATAACATTTGCACATCCCCATGAGCATAATCCCCCACATTACCCACTAAAACACACCTTGTAATAGACCCTCACTGGACTGGAACCAAACTGTGCACGACTGTCATTTAAACAGAACAGAACCGAGTCGCTTCGTTAGAACTTGGGCAAAAATATGGGTCTGAGAGACACTTATTAGTACTCTATAGTGAGGAGAGCTGCCTCTTGAAGCCAAATTTGTGGGATGATTTCGTAGTTTGGGGTTTCAGTTTTAATAACAAACACACCAGGCATACAAACACAAACCCAAAGACGAGGACTTTTAGGTAACATACAAATTAACGGACCTGAACTCTTAGAACCTGACAGACAAACAAAGATACCACATGGAAACAAACAAACTGACAGAGGGTCTTAAATAACAGGACAACATTAACTACACCTGGACCTGATAATGAATGGGCTGGGAAACAAATGAGACCAGGTTGGGGATGGGCGGAGCAAGGGTGGAGACAGGACCAAAACAAGACTGGTGTGCTCAGAAGCACATGGGGGACAGACAACAATGATGACAAGACAGGAAAATAGCTATAGACAGGATATAGACAGGACTGATTCATGACAATTAGTAACTATTACATTGACAAAAAAAGATTTTCCAAAATAAAATATAAAATAACCTGAATATCTTATTTTTGTTATGTATCAGTATTATCTCTTCTCGGGACTTTTATTCTGAAATAACCCAATATCAGGGTTAGTGATGTCATTAGCCCCGCCCCCTCTCTCTGATCAGTCATAGTCTGTATGCAGGTTGATCATGTACACGTGGACAGAGCAGTAAACATGCACTGGAAGCTCCTTTGGTATTCTAAATGCTATATCTACAAGGTGGAGACACTCGGGAGGAGTGTCAGAGTGGACAGTGAGTGGACCCACCCCTGACCCACTCACCCCTCTCAAATGAAGAGAAGGTCGTAGTTGTATGTCAGATATTGCTGTCAGGTTTGCGTATTGGGTGTTTTTACCCACAGCACTACAAAACCCCACCACCACCAGTTAAATCTCAAGTTCAGGTGGTCCAATCGCTTGTGGTCGAAGACAAACTGGGCCTTTTTCTGAGGGAGAGCTTTTCTGGATCGGCGTCTGTGTCGCTTTCTTTTTAAATGCTGGCAAAGAAAAGCCATTATATTCGAGCCTGGAGTCATGAGGCTGTAATTGAAATACATCTGTCAGAGCTGCACTGTAGAATACAGTTCACAGAGCCAACACCAGAGCTCTGCTCTCACACTGGCTGGAGTCAAAGCCTCGACTTTACCAGCCAACCAAGAGAGAGAGAGAGGGAGAGAGAGAGAGAGAGAGAGAGAGAGAGAGAGAGAGAGAAGAGAGAGAGACAGAGAGAGAAGAGAGAGAGAGAAGAGAGAGAGAGAGAAGAGGGAGAGAGAGAAACAGAGAGAGAGAGAGAGAAGAGACAGAGAGAGAGAGAGACAGAGAGAGAGAGAGAGAGAGAAGAGAGAGACAGAGAGAGAGAGACAGAGAGAGAGAGAGAGAGGTATTGTGGATTTTTTGGGAGCTTGATTGTGATGGTCTGTTGAATAGCCCCAGTGGCATTCACAAGCTGTTTTAAAGAGAGAGAGAGAGAGAGAGAGAGAGAGAGAGAGAGAGAGAGAGAGAGCGAGAGAGAGAGAATAGTCACTGGAGGAGAGAGTGTAAGGCGAGGATTTAGAGCTTTTCTTTCTGAATCAGAGCCAGACTAGGATTCTGTCCTTGTGTCAGCATTGCTCTTTTTATAGTGGGTGTATTAGAGAGAGAGAGAGAGAGAGAGAGAGAGAGAGAGAGAGAGAGTATGTGCATTTCTGTGTCCAATGAAAAAAGAAAATCAATGGAGACAGTGACACACTGTGTGTCTGCACACATCATTGTGTGTGAGGTTGCATGTTTCTTAACAGGCTTCGCCACAATGGCCAGAGCCAAGGTCGTTTTAAGGACTGAATCTCAAGAGCAGAGGAACCGCCGACCAAATATCTCACACACATGCTCTCGTTCACACACACCGTTACCAGCCTATTGATTTATAAGAGCAGCTCCACTGGACATATAATTATGTTTAAAGGAAGCTGTTTAAGGCAGTGTGTGACAGGACAGAGTGTGAAGAGCTGATACAATGCATATGTTAATGAACGGACAAAAGGAGTGATTGCATTCGGGCCAGAGTTCATACTGTGAAGGACGGAGCTGAATTTGCAGATGAATGGAAGCAAACGTATGAGCACAAAGGTCTACCAACAGCGGCCAAAATCCCAGTCTACAGGAAACACCTCAGAACCGTGGCCCAAAGACAAACTGACTGGGACCATCAGCACGTTTCAGGGCTTGAGAATGAAAATGGCTTAACTTACAGGCAAGAATTGCTTCTAGAAGTTAACACAGGTCCATCACAACCGATTTCTGAAAGATCACCCCGCAGGGAGCTGCAGACCGCCAACGTATGGAGCAGAGTGGTAGCAGAAAGCTTCAGTTTCGTCTTTGGGCCACACTTCTTAAACCTGGTCTCCACAGAACCCCAAAATAACATGAACCCCCCTCAGAGGAGCCCCCCCAACTAAGGTATTGGATCATTATCGGCAATTTCATGTCTCGTTATCAGCATCGTCAGTTCTGAATTGAGGACGTCGGATTGGTTCACCCCTAAGACACTGTCTCCCGCTCACAGCTACGCTTCCCTGCGATGTTACCACAGTTAAAGGGTTCAGCGGATTTCAGAACTGGGACAGTTTTATAATCTATTTCATAAACAAGCCAATTCAACGGCAAGTTTAGAAGGTTAGAAGTTATATTTCTGAAGTAAACCTGTTTGAACATTCACAAGGTCACACACTGCTCCTAGTCTTCTCATTATTTCAACATTAGGGCCGCTGTGTCCTGCAAACAAATCCGTAGATCTGGATGAAGTGGATTCCAGGTCACTTCCACTCGACCTCCTAACCCCAATCCCAGGAAAAAGCACAGCCCTGTCAGCCGTTCTGCTTCTGGAACAGCGTCAGTATTGCATGAGTCAGCGCAGGGCCCCGCTCACCACTCCTCACACACCGTACTCTCTGTTCCCATCTTCCTTTGTTATAATCTGCCCTTCTTATTTCATGAGGCAGGCGTCTTCTGAGCTATATTTGTTGGCATGTCGCTGTGGAGTTCTGTAGGAGAACAGAGATGCTGTGTCTTGTCACTCTCCTTTATCCCGGTACTCTCCTGTTAGCACTGTGTTCAATGGGTTTTAATACAACCCACCCACCGGCCATTTTATTAGAAACCTCTACCCTCTAGCTCCACCTGGTGAACGGTCCAAAACAACAGCCCATCTGTGTAATGCACGTAAGTAAGGCGTACTCACCTGACCATGTTGGAGGACACGCCTTTTGATGAATGCATTCGGCTACTTTAAGTAGCAGCCATTGCTGACACAAATGTGCAAATGCACACACAGCTTGTCTATTCCCTGTAGAGAAGTACTGCCAATAGAGTAGGACTCTCTGGAGCAGATAAACAAACATGAACCTGTTCAACCTGCATACAGACTCTGACTGATCAGAGAGAGGGGGCGGGGCTAATGACATCACCGGCCCAGATATTGGTAAATAGAACTAATTATCATAAATATCCTGATCTACAAATTATAATGACCAGCACTAGGATGTTACAAAATCTGGGGAGGACAATTTGCTTTAGCCGTCCACAAAAATAGAATTTCTCACTTGGAATTTCAAATATGAGAAGTTTGAATGTATAACTAATAGAAATCCTTGCACAGTTGCAAGGTGTGTTATCTCCCGGTGCTCTACAGAGCCTCTGTCTGTTCTCTTCCCGTGGAGACCTTTCCTTTAATCATGTGTCTTATGCTGTAGAGTACATGCCCTTACCCTCTCTCCTTTCACCTCTCTCTCCCTCCCTCTCTCTCTCTTTGGCCCTCATCATCAGCCACTGTGTTTATTTTTATCACTCCTTTCTTTTAATGATCACTACCCGGTTACCTCTCTCATCTCTCTATTCACCTGATCCCAAGCTCTACTGATCCCTCCAGCAGCCCACAGTGTCCTCTAAAGACATTAGGAGATGGTGGGCAGCTGAGCTGTGTTTGTGTCTGTGCTGTCGCTGTTTCGAAGTCACCTTACACTCCTTCTACACCTGCTGGTGTCGTTTGACTGGTGTATGGATTGTAACATGATAAGAGGTGAACTGCGTGCGTTTTTGTTGGGTGGTGTAAGACAGACTGAGATCTGATTGGTGTGTATTTTGCAGCTCAAACACAACGAGCAGTTTTTTTCTATTCAGTCCTGTATTTATGACCTATTCCATGTATCTAAGTGAATTTACAGATCATCTGCAGGTGAAAATGGAATCATGGGTTTTCAATCAATGGGAGACAGCCAGGTGTGAGTGGGCGTGTCCTGTATTATTAAAAAATAAACTGGGGTCTATCAAAGACCGATCTTCTCATCGAAGGAGGTTTCTGAGGAGCTCAGAAGAAGCGTTGTTGATGCTCATCAGGCTGGAAAAGGTTACAAAACCATCTCTAGGAGTTTGGACTACACCAATCCACAGTCAGAACATCTACATTCACAAAGCAGCTGGTTTGCCTATGCAGACATGTTTTCTCCTAAGTCTCAGTGGCTCTCCGTCCGTAGAGCGACAGATATCTATAGTTCTGAGAATGAAGAATTGCTCCTAATTGTGAACACATTGAGATAGACACCCAGATTGACTCTCCTCTATCTCTTTTCTTGTTATTAATTTCAGGGGTGTGTGCTCCTGGCCTGTTGTTCTAATGAAAGGAGCAGGAGCAGACTTTCCTCTGCTGCTGGTGTAATTACTTTGGCAGACCTTGACTGATGTTCTTCTTTCACTGCAGCACAAAGCCTTCCTGTAGAACAACAACAACCCGAGAACAAGAGAGACAAGCGCGGGGCTACAGCAGAGGATGCAGGAGGAGCATGGAGGGAGTATAATCACTGCTGATCTGTGTATTTGTGTGTGTAAGTAGGTGTGTGTATGTGTGTGGGAAATGCCGGCAGGCTCCGGGGGAGACAGGAGGGATCCTTATCTGGCCCCGAGCAGACGAATGCTGTTTTTCTTAATTTATTTCCACCAGATGGGGAGATCAAGAGTGGCATTTCCATCAAGAGTGTGTGTTTATGTATGTGTGTGTGTGTGAGTGTGTACTGGGCAGTGTTGAATGGGAATGTGTGTAGCGTGTGGTGAGAGAATTAGAAGGGAAGATTCAAGGGGAATTGATTTTGCTTTTTTAGGGATGATTAGCCATTTTGTGTCAAAGGGAACAAAGACAAATGCGCTGGAAGAGTGAAAGTGTTAAAACAGCATTAAAGCAGTGGGTAATTGGCTCTTTTCTCCATGGTTGCAGGTCTGCAGTCATTTCAGAATTCAGGCTGGGTTTATGCAAACGCGAGTTCACATACAGATCGCTCAGTCCTGTGAATTTCGCTGACGAAAATAAAAATGACTGGACTTTCCCGCAGGCATATGTTCAAGACTCTTACAGTCCCTTACTCTCACAAATCTCACATTCTCTTATCGTGTCTTATAATTTCCATGCGTCAATCAGATGTTCTTCCTCCTCCTGTCCTCTCTAGACTTCACTCCATTAGTGATCGTCTGAGCACAGCTGTTGTTAAACATCTAAACGTTGGAATCCCAGCAGAATTCAACACAACTGGAAAATGGGTCTGATCTGTCAGGTTTGTGATGAGCGTAAGGTTTTAAAATCTGCTCAAAATCTCATCCGTCTAAGCAATTTTGCTTCTGAGGCTGGATCCAAGTCTTCTTCAAACATCCTAAAGTGTTCTAAATGTTCTCCACTCGTAAATGATGTTCCGGACGGTGGAACGGCTGGTTTCTAATTGTTCTGAGATCTTTTTAAATCCCTTCTCAGACTCATCTGCATCTACAACCTTCTTTCTGAAGACCTCAGAGAGCTCTTTGGATCTGACCATGGTGATCTCACTCACTTCAACAATCAAGAGCAAACCAAACTAATGTCTGAGGTTAAAATAAGACAGTCTCCTCAAAAATGTCTTTAAAGCTGGTCTAATCATTTGCAATCTGATCGTCATTTAAGGTATTTTAAGTTGTAATAAATTCTCATTGTTGATATATAGATTCCTTTAATGTCTAATACTGTTGAGTAGTATTGTATCAGTACTGCTGTTCATGATATAATCACACACTACATAATCCTTTGGGGAGTTGAAATCAGGCCCCTAACTTCTTGCTCAGTGTGATCGTGTGTAAGCAATGGTAATGTGTTTGTTTTCCCTCTTTTCTGCTGTTAG